>JAJTUV010002290.1:0-402369 GCA_021653895.1 Mastomys natalensis | reverse complement strand
AGTGTATGCTAATTTAAAAAAGCCCCTTGTGGAAAAAGGAAAAACCTTTTTAAAAACCCAACAAAGTCCTATTGCATTCACTAAGCCCCAAATAAAAGAACATGCAAGGCGGGGAGACTTTGTCTTTCAGCTATCATTGTAGTTGAAACCAGTGGGGGCCCTAGGGTCACTTTGGGCTCAAAATAGACTCTTTGAAAAAAAATTAAAACAAAAAAAGAAAAAAAAAAAAAAAAAAAAAAAACAAAAAAAAAACCCCTTTTTGAAAAAACTCAAGCTAAACCAAAAAAGGAAAAAACCCCAAGAAAATATTTTAATCCAGTTTAAAAGCCTAACCAAAAACAAAGCTCTCGGGGAGACATGTAGGGGGGGCCTGTGTTCAGAAAAAATGCCCTTTCGCTGCTCTAGTTTTCTAACACAGAAGAGAGCAACACTATAGCAATTTAAACAAGCCTCATGCATGCCCTTTGAAACTGTCCAATGACCACATTAAAAACCCAAAGCACAGATCAATTTAATGTAATTTACTTTTTTTTAATTTAAATAAAATTCAAAATTTTTTCATAATGTAAGTGATTTAAAGTTATTAAAATATTTACATTTTACTTTTAATTCATTGATATATAATTTTTATGGTTATACAATATGTTTTTTTTCCTTCAAATTTTTTCTGATTAAGCTTCAAGCTGCAGAAATAGTAGAAAAGTAGCTACCATGCTGAGCAGCAAAGACTTAACATAAAGAAGAAAGGTTTTGGGAGTAGCATCAATGTTTTAAAGTACCTGGGGAAAGCCAGGACCTGGGGACTTCGAGTTTTTCAATCTGCTCAAGCTGCAAAAAGGGAAACAAACCATAAGGAACTGAGCCCGAATAAAAGCCCGGTAAGTTTTTCCCCAAACCCTATTTTGGGGCAGTCCTGCCTTCCATATCCAAAATGGGACTTTTTAAAAACTAAAGCATTTAATTAATGTTTCTGCCTTTTCCAAAATTTAAAATTAGGCTAGGGAGATAAGCAGAAGCTAGCCCAGCGGGAAATTTACCAATCTTCATAGCTATTGACCCTAATGTCATTAATGGAAATTTAAAGCAAAAACTGATAAGGATAATTTCCACCTAGATCAATCATTTTTTAACATAGGCATGCAATTTACTGGGATTCATCTGTCTCCCTTCTAAAAAAAAGGGAGAGTAGAAAAATAAAAGTATAAGAAAATAACAATTACTGAAGTGCCTTTTCCTGGTATGGAAATTTTTTAAAACCAAGGCATTTAGTTCTAAATTTTATAAAAGTACAACCCACCCCATTTATTTAGAGCTATAGATGGTTTGTGTTATTCAGTGTTCAATAAACACTTGCTAAACAGGACTCAACTTCAAAATATCAAAACATGTAGGACCCCCACCAAAGAACTTGCTAAAAAGTACTCAATTTGTTTTAGAAATTTAAAAAATTATGCCTTTTTTCCCCTTTTCCCTCATCCAAAATGCTTTTCCAGGCGGGTTTCCAAGCAAAGGTTGAGCACCCATTTTGGGCCATGAAAAAAAAAAACTTGTTATAACTCCCCCAAACAAAAAAAATTTCTCAAAAAATTTTCATCCCTTTTAGGACCTTAAATCAGTCTTAGATGTGTATGTACCTATTTGTCCCAAAAACAACCGGTTTTTAAAGAATCTAAAACAAATTATAACAATAAAATTGAAATATTTTAGGTGTTTTAATTGGAAAACCCCTACGGGGAAGAAAAAAATTTTCCTTCCACTAAGGTTATACCCCCCAAAAGGATCTAAGAATAAATAAACCAAAAGGTAGGGTCATTGGAGCATAAGGGGGTTTTAAACCCTGATGTACATTTCGGGTTTTCCATTTTCGTATTTCTAGCATGTAAGCCAATAATCACCTAAATCCTGCTCAAGTTTCTTTAAAACCTTGGAAACCCATTTTTTTTTTGAAATTATAAATTTTTTTAAAAAACCTGCTTTCCCGGGTTTAAAAAACATTTTAAAAAAGGGGGTTTTTCCCAAAGGGGCCCTTTTCAGAAAATCGTTTTCCTTTTTTGCAGAGAAGGGAAGCCCCTTGAAAAAAAACCCACAAAAAAGTTGTAAGTCTCTGAAACAGGAAAAATAATTAATGGCATCATTAGGTTCTTGTTTCTGGAAAAATTAAAAAAGGCTTCCCCAAAGCCTTTTTAAAAAAAATATTTAAAAAACACCCTGTATTCTAAAAATTGGGAGAAAAAATTTAAACATTTCCCAAAGCCCCATTTTTTAAAAATGAACAAAGATTTAATTTCATTTTTTTTTTTTAAATTCAAACCTACATTTTTAGGTATTATAACGGGGTTTAAAAAATTGTTTTTTAAAATTTAAAATTTCCCCGGGCCCAAAATTGGCTATTATCTTTAGAAAATCTCTCAAAAAAAAAGCCACTAAAATTCTACAAGCAAATCGTTATTTCCCCAATAAACAATCACCCCAAACCCTAAAAAATTTTTGGGGGGAAAAATTTGGGAAAAATAAGGGAAAATTTTTAAAATTACGGGAGAACCCCAAACGGGGACCCCATGAGACCAAAAAAAAAAAAAACATGAATAAAAAAGAAAAGAATCAAAGCTCAAAGGTTTAGGAATTTTTTCAAAAAAAACATAAAAAAAAAAAAAAAGAACCCCAACCCAAAAAAAATGGAAATGCCTATAAATACAAGAAGCTTACCCCCAAAATAAAATGAACCAGAAAAAAAACCCCCCCCCCAACAATGAAATTTTAAAGCTTTAAACCCATACAAAAGAATAAAATTAAGAGCTAAAAGGGGAAAAGGATCAAATAACAAAAAAAAGGAAAACCCCTAGAAAATTACACCACTTTTTGGGGGGGAAAACCCCTTTTAAGTGCCAAAATTTTGGGGGGAAAAATTTTCATGAAGCTGGGGGAAAAACTGCAAATCCCAAGCCCAACTTCAAAACCAAAAAAATTTCTCCCATAAAGGAAAAAAAAAAAAATTTTAAATATAAAGTGAAATTTAACAAAAATCTATCCAAAAAACCACCCTTACAAAAGGTAAGAAGGGAAAAAACCTACAAAGGTTAACACAATAAAAAAACTCGAAAAAAAATAACCCTCCCCTAACAAAAACAAAAAAAAGTTAAGTACCCCCACCCCCACACAACACTACCCCCACCAAAAACAACAAAATATCGGAAAAACAATAAATGTCTTTAAATCCTAATATAATGGCCCCAAAATTGGGGCCCAAAAAAAAACCCCACAATAAACAAAAGGGAAAAAAAAAACAGGAATCTCCTTTCTACATACAAGAAAACACACTCAACATCAAAGTAAACATTACATCAGAGTAAAGGGTTGAAAATACTTTTTCAAGCAATTTAGACCAAAGGAAAAAAATGGTGTAGCCATTTAACATCTAACAAAATAGATTCAAACCAAAACAGTCAAAAGACACAAGGAAGGAAACTTTATACTCATCAAAGTAAAAAATCCACCAAGATTATCTTTCAATTCTTAACACCATACCTGATTTCAAGTTACACTATAAATGTATTATAATAAAGCTATAATAGATATTGTGATCAAGCTGTTTATATTAAAAACAGCAAAGTATTGGCACAAAAAACAGATTGACCAATAGAATCCAATCAGAGACCCAGATATAAATCCAAACCCTATAAATGTATGATTTCTTATTTAAAAAAGCCAGAATTAAACAATGAAAAACTAAATCATCTTCAAAAAAATAGTCTAACTAGATGTATACATGCAAATAGATCTGTATTTGTCAGCCTTAACAAACCTCAAGTCCAAGTGGATCAAAAATACACTGAATTTGATAGAAGAAAAGTAGGAAATACCCTTGAACACATTGGCACTGGAGACAACTTACTGAACAGAAAACTAATAGTTCAGGCACAAAGTTAGCCAATAAATTGGATCTCAAAGATTTAAAAGCTTTTGTAAAGCAAAGGACACCATCAATAGGACAAAATGGCAGCCTATAGAATAGGAACAGATTTTAACCAACTCCATATCAGATAGAAAGTTGATATCCAATATATATAAAGAACTTAAGAAACTGATATCAAAAAACAAATAAATCCAATTTTTAAAATCAAGTGTAGGTCTAAAGAAGAATTTTATAGAGGAAACCAAAATGGAGGAGAAACACTTAAAGAAATGGTCAACATCCTTAATCATCAGGAAAATGGAAATTAAAACTACTTTTTTATATCTGTCACAATGACTAAGATCAATAACACAAGTGACATCTCATGCTGGCAAGGATGTGGAGCAAGGGGAACATTCCTCTATTGCTGGTGGGAGTGAAACCTTGTACAAGCACTATGAAAATGAATATGGACGTTCCTCAAAAACTGGGAATGGATCTACCTCAAGAACTAGCTGTACTTCTCTTGGGAATATACCCAAAGGACACCCCATCCACCACAAAGATACACAAGTTTTTCATAAGGGCTTTATTCATAATTGCCAGAAACTGAAAACAACCTAGATGTCTCCCAAGTGAGAATGGATAAAGAAAATGTATACATTTATACAATGGGATTGCTCAGCTGGTAAACAAAGAACATCATGAAATTTGTAGGCAAAATGGATAGAACTAGAAAAAGTATCATCCTGAGCAAAGCAATCCAGACCCTGAAAAATATGAAATGTACTTTGTTAAAAGTGGATATTAGCTGCTAATTAAAGCATAATCATACTACAATTCATAGTCCCAGAGAGGCTAAGCAAGAAATGGGGCAACACATAGGGAGTGGTATGGAGGATTGTGGAAACTCCCTTGAAAGGGAAATAGGGTGTATTAGGTGGGTGGATTGGAGTTGGGTGGGTGGGGATAGGAAGGGGGGAAATATGGTTGGGGGTGGGGAGGGCAGAGGGAAAGATTATAGGGGAAAACAACTGGTATTGGGGGACATTTGGGGGGGTGCAATGTGAAACCCTAGAGCAGTAGAAACTTCCCGACCTATGAGGGTGACCCAATGATGACTCCTAGTAATGAAGAATACAGAGACTGAACCGCCATTTCTATAACTAGGCAAAGTATCCAGTGCAGAGACTGGGAAACCAACTCAGCCACAAAACCTTGGACCCACAACCTGCAATATAAGAAAGGAAATGTTGGCTCAGAGTTTTTTGGAGTGAGCACCAATGACAGACATAAATCTGAGGCCCAAAGCGGGGAGAAGGAGCCCATGCTCTGTATTGCCTTGATGACCAGGAACCAGAAGCTGAATAGCCCAGAAACCTAGGATCAGTGCCTAGCCCTGTTGTCATCAGGGAGGTCCCCTCTGGCAGCTAAGAGAAGATGAAAAGCCCCACAGCCAAAACATTAGGTAGAGCTTGGTGAACCTGTGGAAAATGGAGAAGAAGGACTATAGGATCCAGGGGGGTCAGGGACATCTCAAGAACTATGCTTACTCAATCAACTCATCAGGGCTCATATGACCTCACACAAAGACTAAGGCAGCAGTCACATATCTTAAATGAGTCTGGGCTGGGCCTCTGCATATGTTAGAGCTGTTTAGTTTGGGGTTTTGGCTGGGCTTCTAATAGTGGTAGTGGGGTATCATTGACTCTTTTGCCGGCTATTGAGGTCATTTTCCCCTACTGGTTTGCCTAATTCAGCCTTGATATGAGAGTTTGTACCTAGTTTTATTGCAGCTTATTATGATATATTTGCTTAATACCCCTGGGAGGCCTCTCTTTTTTTGAAAATAAAAAATAATTTAAAAAAAAAGGAGGAGCAACAAATTTGGGAAGAAAGGAGATATGGAGTGTCTTAGTAAGGCTTTACTGTTGTGAACAGATACAATGACCAAGGCAACTCTTACAAGGACAACATTTAATTAATCAAGGCAGGAGCATGGCAGTATTGAGGCAGGCATCGTATATGAGGAGCTGAGAGTTCCACATCTTCATCTGAAGACTCCTAGGAGAAGACTGGCTTCCAGGGAGCTAGGATGTGGGTCTTAAAGCCCAGGTCCACAATGACATATTTTTCTCCAACAAGGCCTGACCTACTACATGCCTCCTAATGTGCCATTCCCGTCATATTCAAACCACCACAGGGAAAACTTGGGGGAATGGAAGGATAGTATGCTGTGGTCAGAATGTATTGCATGAGAAAGAATAAGTTTTAAGAACAAAACAGGATAAAGTTTGGTATCAATGTAATGGAGGGACCTTAAATCTAACTAAAAGAGGGGGTTGGTATTACCATAACATTTGTGCCACTATAAAGCCAGTGGACATCTCTTGTAGGCAGTTCATTATAACTCATAGAATTCATAGCTGGGTAGCATTTTCTAGAACTATGAATGCTACCCAATACTGTTGAAGCCTCTATTTGAATACTAACTAGATTTATCTGTGTTCTATGTCATAAGTATGTGGTATCTTTAGTAATAGGGTCTTACTATCAAGTTGTGAAGGATAATCAATAGCATTGGAAATAGATTGTAGTGTTTGGGAGGGAGGTCTATTGGACCTCTTTGGCCAACAATTCAGAAAGCTGTATACAACTCATTCCTGGTTGGTTTTTTTTGGTGTTTGTTTGTTTGTTTGTGTTTTTTTTTGATAATATATGACATCTAGTTGGGGTATTGTCTCCCTCATTATATGGTGACTTTATTTAAAGTCATTTTATATGTGTACATATTTTGGAACCTTCTACAGTAGTAGTGTATTTCCATATGGCTTTTCAAAATGTCTCTAGTGATAATTATCCATCCCCATATTCCTTCCCTTATCCTTTATTCCCATCCCCAGACCCTTTAATCCTTCTACTCTAATCTTCTCTGTATCTATTTATTATACTATATTCTAAATCACCTTGAATGAAAGATCTCATTCTATCCCCAGGTCCCTTATTAAATATCTAACCTCAATGGGTATTCTAAGTACGGTAGTTTCAAATAAAAATGGCTGCCATAGCCTTACATGGAATGGTACAATTAAGAAGTGTAGCCTTCTTGGAGTAAGTGTTGCCTTTTTAGAGGAGGTATGTCACTTGGTGTGGACTTTGAGATTTTCAGTACTCAAACCAAACCCAGTGTCACCCACCCTCACTTCCTGCTACCTGCTGATCCAGATGTAGAAGTCTCAGCTACCTCTCCAGCACCATGTCTGCCTGGATGCTGCCATGCTTCCTGCCATGATGATAATGAACTAAACCTCTGAATTGTAAGCAGTCTCACTTAAATACTTTTCCTTTATTAGAGTTGCCATGGTTATGATGTCTCTTCACAGCAATAAAAAACCCTGACATTTAGTGAAATTCATATATCAAAAACATAAATGCTAATATTCATATATAAGAGAAAATATACAATTTTTCTCTTTCTCTGTCTGGATTAACTCACTCAGGTTGATTGTTTTTAGCTTTACCATTTGCCTGCAAATTTCTTAACTTCATTTTTTAATACTTAAATACTATTCCACAATATAAATATATCACATTTTCATTATCCCTCTCAGCCATTGATGGACTGTTTTCAGTTTCTGGCTACTATGAATGAATGAATGAATGAATGAATGAATGAAATGAGCAATTAATCAGCAATGAACATGAATGAGCAGATATTGTGGCTATTCTTGGTTTTCAACTTGACTACATCTGGAATTATCTAAAAAACCAGAGTCCCATGGGCACATCTGTGAGAGATTTTTAATTAACTGAATCATATGAAACAGGAAGACCCATCTTAAATCCAGATCACTTCTTGTGATCTTGCCACTACTTGTGGCAGCCTATATAAAAAACAAGGGAAAAGTCTCTTTTGCTCTATTCCTGCTTGTCCTCATTCTTGCTCCATAATAGGTCTTACTTCTTCAGGATTCCTACATATACTGAGGACCAGCTCAGGAGTTCAGCATGTGAACTGAACAGGTAATATTCTTGAACTTTTCCTTAGTAGATCATTGTTGAATGGGCTGGACCATCGCCTATAACCAATATAATAAATCTCAGTATATTCACTCATCGTTCTGTTTCCAAAGAACTCTAATACTATAGGTATCTCTGTAGTAGAAATGAGTCCTTTGGTATATGTCCAAAGTAGTATACTGGATCTCAGGTTGATCAATGTTCAGTTGGGGATCCTCCAAACGATTTCAACAGTGGCGGCACCATTGTGCACTCTCCAGCTATGAAGAAGTGTTCCCTCTCACCGAATTATTGCCATAATGTGCTGCCATTTGTTTTATTAATTTTCTGAGTCATTTGTGCTGTGCTCAAAGCTGCAATCTTTCTACTTCACCATCCCAAGGGCTCAAATTACAGAAGTGTTCCACAGTGCACAGCTCCTCTTCAATATGTTGTTACTACTCTAGTTGGTGGCACAAAGCTGGAAGAGTGGAGCCTAAAAATTGGATCGGATTAAAGTCTCATGCAAGAGCCAACATTATTGACAGAGTCAGACAATTTCTATCCAGAGGATATTCTTGAGTGTTAAGCAAGGTTAAATGAGCAAAGGTCATTTAATTCAGTCTGTATATAATCATGATGGCAAGGTCAAATGAGTTTAGGCTTATATAGTCAAGAGAACAGGGTCACATTAATTCAAGCCACAAACCTTCACAAAGACAACTCATGCTTGGAAATAATAATAGTAAAATCATAGGTAATGTGAAGTAAACTCACTCCTATTTACTATAACTGGAAGAGGCACAAAAGCACATTCTAAGAACAATCCATGTTATGGAGAAATAGATGTAACAAGGCTTTTATATTATTTCTTTAGAGTTTATATTATTTCCTTAGAGTTATCTCACAAGCTCTCAAAAACCTCTTCATATGGTGTCTTAGTTAGGGCTTTACTGCTATGAACAGACACCATGACCAAGGCAAGTCTTATAAAGGACAACACTTAATTGGAGCTGACTTGCAGGCTCAGAGGTTCAGTTCATTATTATCAAGGTGGGAGCATGGCAGCATCTAGCCAATCCAATATCCCATAGAAATAAAATAATTAACAATTATTATAAAGAGATGCTTCATTATACAAAATCAATTGGGAAATCCAGAATGGCAGATAATATTCAGGCATGGTTGTTGAGAGTCTCTCATGATAATCTGGGGAAAACTGAAAAACAGTGCACCATCCAAACAACTGAAGAAAAGGCTATATTCAGGGTGGCAGCAGCAATAGCTGGATTGGCTGGGGAAAACCTCCCCACTTGGTTTTGGCACCAGCAATTGCCAATATAAGTGAGATATATAAAAAGGACTTCCCAGAGCTGTCAAGATGGCTTAGTGGGTAAATGTGCTTGCTTGTCACCAAACCTGACAACAACCTAAGCCCAGTTTTAATCAATGTGGTAGGAAAATAGAACCAACCCATGTGAGTGCACAATGATACGAGTACCCCAATACATACACACACACACACACACACACACACACACAAAAGAAATAAATAAAACATGAACAAACAATAAATACTTCTACTGGTGGGCTGGCTCATTAGCCTGAGATCTTCTGTAAACTCAGGAAACTCAGACCAAACATCATGGAATTATTCCCTTAAACATGACCATTGAGAAGCCTTGAATCAATATTAATATACTGAAAATATAATGAGAACCAAAGTATATACAACAACTTACACAGATTCCAACTAATGCTCAGCACCCGGGCGGGGGGCGGGGGAAGGTGTATAAGGGTAGAACAAGCATTTGTAACACGAGTTCCAAGGAATTTCACATATGTGGCCAGTATGAGATACCAACCTATGAAGCACTGTCCACAGACCAAGACTGTTGGTTTTAACAAAATCTCAACTGTTTGATTTTACCAAAGAAGACTCGGGAGCCATATGCCAGGGTGAAAGCCTGCGAGCTCAAGAGAGACAGAGACAACACCTAGCTGACCTTCCTCCACAGCCAGTGTCCCAAAAGAAAATTCTCCTTCTCCATGTAGTCTCAAAAATGCTTCAAACTAAAAATCTCTCCCTTTTATTTCCTGTGCATATTTCTCTATCCATCCTCTCAACTTCCTCTTACTCATCATATTTTTTTCGTATGTTCACTCCCTCTCAACTGGTTCCTTGCTTCACTTCTTGACTTATGGTTGACTTTATAGAATCCTATTTACAATAAACAGAAATCTTTGGAATGAAAGGTGTGTGCTAGGATTGAGCCATACCACAACTAGAAACAAGTTTTTCCAATAAATAACACAATCCTGGAATTCACAGTGTGATCAAATAGCCTGCAACACAGGACAACATTTAGTAATCTGATCATCCAAAGAAAGAGTCAAAGCAAAACTCGTTTAAAAGTTCTCCTATCATCAAGGAAGGAAATGGAAATAGTTCAAATTAGAATGCACCATCAAGCAAGCCAGTTTTTATATTCCATATCTCTATATTTGCTGTCTTATTATCCACTGTTACTGGCATGTTTTTATGCTATTGAGGTTTTTTGGCCCCTTACACTGTCTATTTGCTTGTTTTCTCTCCCAAGGAACGTAGTCTAGCCTGATTTACAGGGTTCTTTAACTTCAGTCTCCAGTGAAATTATCTGACTGCTCTCTCTCTCTCTTTCCCTCTCCCTCTCCCTCTCCCTCTCATATCTCATTTGATTTAATGAGATATTAAATCAAATTAAAGCTCTGTCTTAGTCACTGTTCTGTGGTTGTGAGGACAAACTATGTTCACAGCAACTCTTATAAGCCTTATATGAGAAAGAATTTAACTGGGATCTTGCTTGAGGTTTCAGAGGTTTATTCCATTATCATTATGAAAGAAAGCATTGTAGCAGACATTTCAGGCATGGCGCTGGAGAAGCTATATCCTGATCTACAAGCAAAGAGGAACATACTGGGCTTGTCGCTGATTTTTGAAGCTTCAAAGCCCACCACTAGTGATATATCCCCTCCAACAAGACCACACATTTTAATCCTTTCACATAGTGACACTCCATGGTGATTATACATTCACATAGATAGATCATTCTTATTCAAACCACCACATTCCACTATTCAGCTCCCATAGGTTTATAGCCCTATCATAATGTAAAAATGTGTTCAGTCTAACTTCAAAGTTCTCCATAGTCTATCACAGTTTCAGCACTGTTTGAAAGTTCTCAGCAATAAACAAGGTCTCTAAATCACAATTATCCCCAAGACACAGGAATCCTCATAAAAAGGGAGCAGAAATATTGTAAAAGCTAGAGGTCAGTATGGACTGGAGGAAAAGCATACTTACTAGACATGATAGGACACTATAGTCTTAAACTCATAGCTTCTGTGTTTGCCTACAGAAGACCTCACAAAATCCAGCCAGTCAACTGTTGGGGTCCAGAAGTTGCCTCACAAACCACATGAACACTGATCTCAGTCAGATAGGGATAGTTTATTGAACATATGCCCCCAGGACTGATCAATCAGGGCCACAGTTCAGACACAGAAACTGAACTGTGATGTGACACCTACCTAGAATCTTACAGAGATTTTAAGCCTAAAATCCACAAATATCCCTGCCAAGTAATTTCACTAATCATGATTTAGTGATAGGATATTTTCTTAGAAATGTGTCTTTGTTGTTTCATTGATTGGTTATTCAACTGTGGTAGGGGACTTGTCTTGCCTAACATTCATGTCTTAACTTGCCAATCAGGATGTCAGTTATCCATGTACACATGTCTCTTTCTGCCAAATAGGATGTCAATCTCTAAGGGAAGTCTGAGGAACTTAATATTTACTTGACTCCTACTCAAAATGGAAGTCTTGTTCCAAATAGTTTTTCATATTGGTGCAGGCTTCTTTCTTATGTTGGGGTACGTCCCTTTGGCAGCTTATAAAGGCAAGGAACCATAAAGGCTAATACACAGGTGCAAAAAGAGCTGCTGGCTGGTTGGTTCATGTCCAAGCTCATTGTAGCTAAATATACAAAGCAGTTCTAACTGACTTCCATTGTAATTGCTTTCCGAGAGCACAGAACATAATGGAATATGTAATAGACTTTGGGATGAGAAAGCTTCCTAGTAACAGCAGAAACAACATATTAGAAGGTTTCTTTATAATATTAGTAACATAACGAAATAGCAGAATAGACAGGTAACAGTTACCTAGGCTTTAACAATCTACCTAGTCCTTGTCATCAACCTTTTAGCATGGAAAGAAAAAAGTTTATGAGAGCCCAGCCCTTAATAAGGAGCTATGAACAGTTCATTGCTTTATGGAAAAGGAGAGTCAATTTTCCTTAAAGTATAGCTCTTGATAGGCCAACCATATGAATGACCCTACACTGGCAAGTTTTATGGGCAGCAAAAATTAGAGGTAAGAGGTTATTAATTTAAAGATAGAACAGTGGCATCATGTAGTTGGAGGGTAGAAGGGTAGGAATGAGTCTGGGAGGAGTTAAAGGGAGACTGTAATAAAAATGCATTGTTTGAAATCCTCAAACCATTTATATGTATTGCCAGATGCCTGTTCCAGCTGAAGAAATGTGAGTATGAAGTGGGTCAAAGTATTGGTCAAAGGCCAAAAACCTGATGATGCTTGGCCTTTTAACTAATTGTACTGAATCCTTGAAGCTGATGGCTTCTGGAGACTTAACACTCTCTTACTTATTCTGTGGCTGAAAACTGCTCACCTCTTGTATGATTACCACCTGTGGTTTAGCTGGGGATGGGAGATAGTAATGGGGGAATTAAAGAAGTTTTTTTTACTTTTCTCACAGGTCTTTAGCTGCCCTGGGCACCAGGCTGGGAGTTCATTAACTCCTTGTCATGCAGAAAAAGTCAGGCAGAAAGGAGCACTCTCTTTTAAAACAGGCTCCATCCAGTGGAACAAGGACAGCATTTTCAACAAATGGTGCTGGTTCAACTGGAGGACAGCATGCAGAAGAATGCAAATCAATCCATTCTTATCTCCTTGTACAAAGCTCAAGTCCAAGTGGATAAAGGACCGTCACATAAAACCAGACCATTGAAACTAATAGAAGAAAAAGTGGGGAAGACTCTTGAATACCTAGGCACAGGGGAAAAGTTCCTGAACAGAACACCAATGGCCTATGCTCTAAGATCAATAATTGACAAATGGGGCTTCATAAAATTGCAAAGTTTCTGTAAAGCAAAGGACACTGTCAATAGGACAAAACGGCAACCAACAGATTGGGAAAAGATCTTTACCAATCTCACATCTGATAGAGGACTAATATTCAATATATACAAAGAACTCAAGAAGTTAGACTCCAGACAACCAAATAACCCCATTTTAAAAATGGGGTATAGAGCTGAACAAAGAATTCTCAACTGAGGGATCTCGAATGGCCGAGAAGCACCTAAAGAAATGTTCAGCATCCTTGGTCATCAGGGAAATGCAAATCAAAACAACCCTGAGATTCCACTTCACACCAGTCAGAATAGCTAAAATAAAAAACTCAGGTGATAGCAGATGCTGGCGAGGATGTGGAGAAAGAGGAACACTCCTCCATTGTTGGTGGGATTGCAAGATGGTGCAACCACTATGGAAAACAGCCTGGTGGTTCCTCAGAAAATTGGACATATCACTACCTGAGGACCCAGCTATACCACTCCTGGGTATATATCCAGAAGATGCTCTAACACATAACAAGGACATATGCTCCACTATGTTCATAGCAGCTTTATTTATAATAGCCAGAAACTGGAAAGTACCCAGATGCCCTTCAACAGAGGAATGGATACAAAAAATATGGTACATTTATTCAATGGAATATTACTCAGCTATTAAAAACAATGAATTTGATAAATTCTTAGATAAATGGATGGAGCTAGAAAATATCATCCTGAGTGAAGTAACCCAATCACAAAAGAACATACATGATATTCACTCACTGATTATTGGATTTTAGCCCAGAAGCCTGAAATACCCAAGATTCAACTCACAGACCACATAAAGCTCATCAAGAATGATGACCAAGTAGGGGGGGCTTCAGTCCTTCTTAGAAGGAGTAACAAAATACTCAAGGGAGCAAATATGGAGACACAGTGCAGGACAGAAACTGAAGGAGGGACTGTCTACAGACCATTCCACCTGGATATCCATCCTATGTGCAGTCACCAAAGGTAGAGATTGATGTGGATGTCAGGATGTACATGCTGACAGGAGCCTGATATAGCTGTTTCCTTAGAAGTCTGCAAGAGTCTGACATACTCAGAGGCAGATGCTCACAGCTAACCATTAAACTGATCATGGGGTTCCCAATGGAGAAGATAGAGTGAAGGCTGAAGGAGTTGAGAGGATTCATGACACCATAAGGAAAGCAACAATCCCAACCAACCAGAGCCCCCAGGGTCTAAACCACCAGCCTGGGGGCGCTTAGGGAGAGACCCATGGCTCCAGCTATATATGCAAGGGAGCTATATATAAGTGGGAGAAGAGATCCTTGGTCCCATGAAGGCTGGACGTCATGGGGGGGATATTCGAGGGTGGGAGGTGAGGTACAGGGGAGGGTGGGTGGGGTACACCAACGTGGAGGCAGGAGGAGGGGGGAAGGGATAGTAAGTTCCTGGGAGGGAGGGGGGGGAAATGGGGTAAGGAGAGAACATCTGAAATGTAAATAAAATTTCCAATTAAAAAAAAAAAAGGAAAGAAAAAAAAAAACAGGCTCTATTCTTTACTTCTGGGGATGAGAAAAGGGGGAAATGCTTTCTATTGCTAAATGAAATAAGCCTTGTGCTAAGAAAAACCTGTCCATCTATTGTTTTTGTTCTTAGTTCTTATATTTTCTCAGGATACATGATCATATGATATTCTAAGCATCTTTTTTTTAAGTTCACAAGTTCAAAACATAAATTTAAATCATAAATTCAATAAAAAGTTATAGCAGAAATATTTATGTTTCTATTAAGACAAGCTATCTAATTAAACACTCATTATCTGTCATTAGCTCCTTAGGCTCATTACAAGCTTAAAACAATAGTTCTAATGTCATAAGTTAGAACAGTTTTGTCACGAGGCAAATCATATGCCTAGGGTCGCATTAGTTTTTGAAGTTTTGTATAGATAAGTCCAGTCAATATTTATCTTCTGTCCTTACACCTACAATAAATTGTCCATTCCTGTTTTAAAATTTTAGTTATCAGATAATGGTTTCACAGCTAACCTAGAAGGAATGCTTTTTTTTTTCTGATCATAAATTTGCTCCAATGGATTTAGTCCATGAAACCTGAAGGTTTACAGAACCCTATTTACAGCTTTTATACTAAAGAGGGCTCAAAATTACCTGTATAATCTAGAGAATCATTATAGGAGTTATGAAATCATCAATTTGTCTACATAGCATTACTACAAGAGTATACAATTTTGTTGATCTACAGATAATCTACCTAATAAGTTGGTCTAATGCACAGGAATTATTAGACTTATTTAATAAAGACAGGAAAGGCATATCAGCAGTAAGATTCAATCCTGAGATGATATTTCTGAAGGCCTAGCAATTCAGAATTTTCCCTATCAGAGACCATGACAAAACAGTGGGCCATCTCCAGGAAAGTAATCTGCTAGCCTTTGCCTCTCTTAAATGGCTCCTGACATTCTTTTAAAAATCAGGATATAAATTAATGAAATGGAAATAAGCAACAAATAAAGTCTTCGTGGAAAAAAATAAAAGGAAGAAATGGGATTAATCTCTGGCAAATTCCCTAGTAACAGTATTTGAAAGATACAAACCAAGGCTTTAGTTAGATGATACATCTTCATCATGCAAGCAGAAAAAGGCCTGGTACATGAATCTGGCTCTTTTATAACCTAGCACCCATTTAAGGTTTGGTCTTCATGGCAGAAATATGACTAAAACTTGGTTTTAAATATTTTGGTGGGTCACTAAACCCTGCATAGAATTCAAAGGCAAAAACAATATTAAAACCTACTAGAAACTATGAAACTCATAAAATCACACTCTAGGTGGGTTATTAAAGTTCTACACTGAATTAATTTTGCATAAAAACTAAATTACTAATAAAAAGTCTTTACTCAGTACAAGGGACAAGAAAGGATTAAACAAACTGCTGTTCTGTGACTTAAGGGACTATCCATGATGAACCTATTATCTCTTTTTTCAGACCAGACATTTACTGTATTCATTTTTTGAACCACCCCAAATTGGAAAATGCAATTCATTCTTTAAATAATTGGAATGCAGTATTGTGAGTGGATTTTGATTGCTAGAAAAAAAGGTTAGCTTTTTCTTATTAGCACAGTACATCTGAAAATGAAGGAAGACAAACAAAATAACTTATTAATGGCACCTAGAAAAATAAATGTGGTTTTCTTAATTTTTGAGTAACTATGGAGACAGTGTTTGTGCCACGATATGTCACAGCTCTAAAAAGTAAAAAGGGAACACATAAAAGAGTGTTGAATTGGGTCAAATTCCAACAGTAACTCTCTACTAAGGACTTCCAAAAAGAAATGCTGAATATTAGATCATGTCTTTGTATTAACTTTTTATACTTGTTGAAGTATTAAATATATAGGAAATATATAGGCTAATTTTTTTCCAGAGGACAATGGACTGTCAGAAACATTTGGTACAAAGAGTTGGGTTGTAATTCTAGAATTAAATCGGGAGAAGAGGGTCTGTCCCCAGATGACTATTTATTGGGAATAGCCAGTCCTTTAGCTTCTGAGTATTCACTGACTCACTTGTAAAGTAGATAGTTTAATATAATTAATATAATTAATCAAATCTCAATTGATGTTGTGAAAATCAAGCTACTTGGCAGAAACAATAGATTATTGTAAGTAACTTTTAATGATTCTCAGAATTTTAGTTAAGGACTCCTAAACAGGATACAGAGAAAAGACACAAAGGATCCCATGAAACCCTTTCTACTTCACAGATCAGTTCTGATATCCACACCCTTGCCACAGCCATCAGTTTATGTACATAACAGCCTAAAAACACCACAAAATGTCAAAAGTATTCTTCCAGCATCCATGAATACCAGGCATACATATGGTACATACATGCAGACAGGCAAAATAGCAATACATATCAATAAATAAAAATATTTTTTAAAGTCAAAAGCATTATCTTCTCTGAAACTTAGAGGAGCACCAACTAAGGCACACAGAAGAGTATAAAGAAAGACCCAAGCATCTCTCCCTAGCTGAATATTTACTGAGTTGTGGCAGGGGCTTATTTGCCAGAGAAATGATTGGATATGTTAGTATTTGAATAACTTGGCAGATAATTCCACCACACACACACACACACACACACACACACACACACACAGACACAGACACCAAGATTTTGCAACATACTTGAACATAGACATGGATGCATGTTTCTTTTCTAGAAACTCACTAATCACTAGATGGATTTTGCATGATACTTAAGCAAGGAAAATAGTTGCATACAGTCGGTCTTTGGAACTCAAGTGGACACCACAATCACAGACTGAAGCTTCCCTAAAATCCTCCCATGAGCAAAAGACTGCCAAATAGCACTGCTGAGTAACTTGGCGGTCAAGGAAATGCTTCACAGAAGGTCAGCAAGGCAAGCTATCATCAGTATCCAGGGGAAGTGTGGAATAGTGAGTGAAATTTAAATTAGAAAGTCTTGGAATTTACTAGTGTTATCATCAAATATCAGGGAAGTAAAATATAGTATAAAAGTAATGAGGGGTAGTAAGCCATTTCAATTGCATATTCTTTTGAATTTATGTCATATAATATGATTGTTGCTTAAGTTATAATAGACTTTATAATATTTAAAGTAGCCATGGTTGTAATTTTGCTTCAAATCATAAAGACAGAAGTAGGGAAGACATACCTGTAATCTAAGTACTAATGTGACTAAGAAAGTATAATTATGAATTTGAAAGTTGTTTGGTCTATAGATCAAGATCATTACTCAAAACAAAACAAATAAAGACAGATATAAAATGTATTTACTTTTCTTTAATTTCAGAAGGACTAAATTTGAAATTTTTCCCTATTTGATCACATAAATGTATAATCAATCATATATGAGATTTCTTTAGGAAGTAACTTTATCACTTTTTCTATATTTCACTTTACTAAAAAATAGTAAAATGTCACTTTTTACTTATTAACTTTTTCTGGCCCTTCTTAGTGACACAAAAGTATTTAGTAACTTTTCAAATCAATGTTTGAATATCATTAACACCCTGGAGTCATGTACATATATAAGCTTCCTTTTACTATCCAAGACCACCTGGAACAAGAGGGGCCATGATCTTGGTCCTGTACTTTTAAAAAAAAAGCTTCTAGAGCATGTAGAAACTCCTTCACAGTTCCAATATTCTGAGAGGTGAGTGTTCCCCAGATGTGAACCTGTAAGCATAAGAGTAGCTAATGGGGGCTGACTGTAGGATGTGTGGAAAGAAACTAAGTGCATAAGCCAGATTGATAACTTCTTTGAGTATAGTCACCCTCAAGTCTAAAAGGTAAGGTGAACCAGGAAGATCACATCATTGTACACAGTTACACAAAACTTAAGATTTGTAATTTCAAATAATTAGGAAGCCCCATTTATCAAAGAAATTGAACAAAGCACAATGTTATACAGTCATCAGCTGACTTAAGTGATTATTTTAAACATTTGGACATTTGATATATGCACCACTATTTTTATACTTTTCTGGCTCTGTGTTATGAGAGTCAGGTGATAGAAGTAACATCCATGTCATGTGACAGAAACAGGGCTAAGAGAACATGTGGGCATGTGATCGATGAAAGCATACATACTTTAAAAACAATAAAATCACTGTGAGATCAACTAATATTTATTCTCTGCATTTTAAAAAATATCTTTTTCTTAAATTTTTAAAATTAATATCAAAACACATCTAAATTATTAGTTAATTTTCTGTATGCCCATACTTATTCCAGGAAGTATGGCCCTCAAACCCCTGCTGAGCAAACAGCAGCCTGCCTGCACCTCCCATGGATTGATTGACTACATAAAGAAAGATACTTAAATCCAATCTTATAAAGATGATAGAGGCCTTTAAGGAGGAAATTAATAAATCCCTTAAAGATATACAGAGAAATACAAGTAGACAGGTGAAGGAAATAAATAAAACTGTGAAAGACCTGAAAGTGGAAAAAGAAGCAATACAGAAAGTACAAACTGGGGGTAGTCCTGGAGATGGAAAGCCCAGGGAAGAGAACAGGAACAACAGATCCAAGAATCTCCAACAGAATACAGGAGATGGAAAGATAATGTCCGACATAGAAGATACAATAGAAGAAATTGATAAATTGGTCAAAGAAAATGTTACATCTAAAAAATTCCTGACACAAAACATCCAGGAAATCTGGAATACCATAAAAAGACCTAACCTAAGAATAATAGGAATAGAAGAAGATGAAAAGCCCCAGCTCTAAGGCCTAGAAAATATTCTCAACAAAATCATAAAAACAAAACAAAAAAAGTTCTCAACCTAAAGAAAGAGATGCCAATAAACATACCAGAAGCTTATAGAACACCAATTAGACTGGGCCAGAAAAGACAATCCTCCTAGCAGATAATAATCAAAAACATTAAATCTGTAGAACAAAGAAAGAGTATTAAAAGTGGCAAGGGCAAAAGTCAGATAAGATACAAAGGCAGACCTATCAGAATTATACATGACTTCTCAAGAAAGACTGTAAAAGCGGGAAGAGCCTGTACCTCTAAAAAAATTGCAGGTGTCAACTTAGACTACTATACACAGCAAAACTCTCAATCACCATAGATGGAGAAAACAACGTATTTGAAGACAAATCCAAATTCAAACAATATGCTTCCACAAATCAAACACTACAAAAAATACTAGAAGAAAAACTCCAATCCGAGACAGATAAGTACATCCAAGAAAACACAGGAAATAAGTAATTACATACCATCAAACACAAGGGAAGCACACACACACACACACACACCAACATCAAAATAACAGTAAATAATAATCACTGGTCATTAATATCCCTCAATATCAATCGACTCAATTCTCCATTAAAAAGACACAGGCTAACATAATGGATGTAAAAACAAGATTCATCATTCTGCTGCATATAAGAACCATACCTCAGAAATGAAAATAGACATTACCTCAGAGTAAAGGGATGAAAAAAGTTTTCTAGGTAAATGGACCCAAGAAGCAAGCTAGAATAGTCTAATACAATAGACTTTCAACCAAAATTAATCAAAAGATACAAGGAAGTACACTTCATACTTACCAAAGGAAAAATATACCAAGATGGTATCTTAATTCTCAACATATATGCCCCAAACACAAGGGCACACTCATTTGTAAAGAAACATTAAGGTTTAAATTGCACATTGACCCACACACGTTAATAGTGGGAGATTTCAATATCCCACCTTCACCAATTAACAGTTCATCCAGACAAAAACTAAACAGAAAAATAACAAAACAAACAGATACTATGAATCAAATGGACCTAACAGACATCTATAGAATATTTCACCCAAACACAAAATAATATACCTTCTTCTCAGCACCTCATGAATCCTCCAAAAGAGACCATATAGTCATCACAAAACAAGCCTCAATAGATAAAAGAAAATTGAAATAATGTCTTGTATCTTATCAGACCACCATGAATTCAGCTGAACTTCAACAACAACAGAAATACCAGAAAGCATAAACCTTATGAAAAGTGAATAATTCGCTATTCAATGTTCTCTGCATCAGGGAAGAAAGAAAGAAATTAAAGACTTACTAGAATTCAGTGAAAATGAAGGCAGAACATACCCACCTTTGTGGGACACAATGAAAGCAGTAATAAGAAAAATTTCATAGTGCTAAATGCCTCCATAAAGAAATTAGAAAGTTTTCATCCAGCAATTTAAAAGCCCACCTGACAGCTCTAGAAAAAAAGAAGCAAGCACACCAAAGAGGAGTAGAAGGCAAGAAATAAGCAAAATCAATCAATTCAAAACAAAGAAAGCAATACAAACAATCAACAAAACAAGAACTGGTTCTTTGAGAAAATCAACAAGAAAGACAAACCTTTGGCCAAACTAACCAAAAGACAGAGACAGTACCAAATAAACAAAATCAGAAATGAAAAGGATAACATAACAACACTGAGGAAATTTTAAAAATCACCAGTCAACTTTAAAAGCCTCCAAAAAATTAGAAATTTTAACAAAATGGAAAACTTTCTAGACAGATACCAGTTACCAAGGTTAAATCAAGATCAAGTAACTTATTTAAACAGCCCTATAACTGCTAAGGAAATGGGAGCAGTCATTAAAAGTTTCTCAACCAAAAAAAAAAAAAAAAAGAGCCCAAGGGCCAGATAGATTTTAGTACAGAATTCTTTCAAGCCTTCAAAGAAGAGTTTAATACCAATACTTCTCAAACTATTCCACAAAATAGAAATATAAGGAACACAATCTAATTCATTCTATGAAGCTACATTTACTCTGATACCTAAACCACACAAAGACCCAACAAAGAAAAAGAACTTGAAATTGATTTCTCTTGTGAACATTGATGCAAAAATAATAAAATAATTGCATACTAAATCCAGGAACACATCAAAAACATCATCCATTGTGATTAAGTAGACTTTGTCTCAGGATGTAGGGATGGTTCAATATATGAAAATTCATCAAGGTAATCCACTATATAAACAAACTAAGAGAAGACAATGTGACAAATAGCCTTGAATGCATCGGTACAGGAAACAATTTCCTGAACAGAAAACTAATGGCTCAGGCTCTAAAATCAACAATTGATAAATGTGACATAATGAAACTGCAAAGGACACTGTCAATAGGACAAAGCAGCAGCCTATAGATTGGGAAAGGATCTTTACCAACCATACATCTGACAGAGGGCTAATATCAAGAAGTTAAACACCAACAACCACCTCCTCCAAAAATATAGAATAAAAAAAAAAAAATGGGACATGGAGCTAAACAGATAATTCTCAACAGAGGAATCTCAAATGCCCAGGAAGCACTTAAAGAAATGTGCAAAGTCCTTAGTCATCAGAGAACTTCAAATCAAAAGAACTCTGAGAGTCCATCTCACAGTGGTCAGAATGGCTAAGAACAAAAACTCACGTGACAACATATGCTGGTGAGGATACAGAGCAAGGGAAACACTACTCCATTGCTGGTGAGAGAGCAAACTTGTATCACTTTGGAAATCAATTTGGCAGTTTCTTAGAAAATTGGGACTAGCATTCAAGTCTGGGCCCAAGCACTGAGCAGATCCCTGGCAGCTGCTTTGCACCCAATCACAAAAATCCCAGAGGAAGTTGGCCTCCTAGGAGTTCTAACCCAGGCAGTATCTTAGGTAAGGAGACAGCAACTCCC
Source organism: Mastomys natalensis (assembly GCA_021653895.1). Lineage (NCBI taxonomy): Eukaryota > Metazoa > Chordata > Mammalia > Rodentia > Muridae > Mastomys > Mastomys natalensis. The sequence continues at coordinate 380,044 of JAJTUV010002290.1, read as the reverse complement.
AACCCCCGCCTCCCCAAACAGGGAGTAACTGGGACCAACTAGGACCCAGGAATTCACTTGTCCCAGAGCACTGGTTCCTTCCTGTCTGGGCCCGAGCACTGAGCAGATCTTGGGCCCCAGTTCTAACCCCAGTAGAAACATCCACTCCACACAGTTCTGAAATAACCAAGATAATAGGAAAGACAGGCTCCCAATAAGAGACAGGACAGGTAGCACTAAGGTGATCCAGACAGCGAAAGGCAAGTGCAAGAACATAAGCATCGGCGACCCAAGGTACTTGGTATCATTAGAACCTTGTTCTCCCACACTAGAAGTCCTGAATTCCCCATATCACCAGGAAAGCAAGATTCAGATTTAAAATCACTTCTAATGATGATGATAGAGGACATTAAGAATGACATAAATAACACTCTCAAAGAATTTGAGGAGAACACAGGTAAACAGGTAGAAGCCCTTAAAGAGGAAACACAAAAATCCCTTAAAGAATTACAAGAGAACACAACCAAACAGGTGAAGGAATTAAACAAATCCATCCAGGACATAAAAATGGAAGTAGAAACAATAAAGAAATCACAAAGGGAGACTACCCTGGAGATAGAAAACCTAGGAAAAAAATCAGGAATCATAGATGCAAGCATCACCAACAGAATACAAGAGATAAAAGAGAGAATCTCAGGTGCAGAAGATACCATAGAAAATATTGACACAAGTGTCAAAGAAAATGCAAAGAATTCTTAACACAAAACATCCAGGAAATCCAGGACACAATGAGAAGACCAAACCTAAGGATAATAGGTATAGATGAGAGTGAAGATTCCCAACTTAAAGGGCCAATAAATATCTTCAACAAAATTATAGAAGAAAACTTCCCTAACCTAAAGAACAAGAAACTCATAAACATACAAGAAGCATACAGAATGCCAAATAGACTAGGCCAGAAAAGAAATACCTCCAGTCACATAATAATCAAAACACCAAATGCACAAAACAAAGAATATTAAAAGCAGTAAGGGAAAAAGGCCAAGTAACATATAAAAGCAGACCTATCAGATTTACATCAGACTTCTCACCAGATACTATAAAAGTGAGAAGATCCTGTACAGAACCTAAGAGAACACAAACGTCAGCCCAGGCTACTATACCCAGCAAAATTCTCAATTACCATAGATGGAGAAACCAAGATATTCCATGACAAAACCAAATTTACACAATGTCTTTCCACAAAATCAGCATTACAAAGGATATTTGCGCTGGGCAGTGGTGGCACACGCCTTTAATCCCAGCACTTGGGAGGCAGAGGCAGGTGGATTTCTGAGTTCGAGGCCAGCCTGGTCTACAGAGTGAGTTCAAGGGCAGCCAGGGCTATACAGAGAAACCCTGTCTCGTAAAACCAAACCAAACCAACCAAACAAACAAACAAAGGATATTACCAGGAAAGCTCCAATACAAGGAGGGAAATTATACCCTAGACAGTGCAAGAAAGTAATCCTTTTCCAACAAATCCAAAAGAAGACAGGCACACAAAGATAATTCCACATCTAATAACAAAAATAACAGGAAGCAACAATCACTGTTCCTTAATATCTTTTAACATCAATGGACTCAATTCCCCCAATAAAAAAGACATAAGATAACAGACTGGATAAACAGGACCCAGCATTTTTCTGCATACTGGAAACCCACGTCAGTGACAAAGACAGACACTACCTTAGAGTAAATGGCTGGAAAACAATTTTTCAAGCAAATGGTCCTAAGAAAGAAGCTGGGGTAGCCATTCTAAAACCTCCAGCCCGAGAACACAAAGGGAGGAACTCATGGCTCCACCTGTATAGGTAGTTGAGGGTGGCCTTGTCAAGCATCAGTGGAAGTGGAGGGCCTTGGTACCCAATACTTTGGATTCCCTAGTGTTGGGGAATTTGAGAGCAGGGAGGCGGGAATGGGAGGATGGTGGGAGCACACCCTCATAGAAACTCCCAGAATTATATGGATTAGATATGACAGAGGCAGGCTGCCAGAAGACTAGATACCAGAATTCAAACAAAAATTATCTTGATACTAAAATTTGTTTCGAGAATTGTATATTGCAGAATACACAGCCTTGGTATATCTACTCATCAAGCAAACTGAGCAGACATGCTCGAACCTCTGATGTCCTAGAATCTCAGCTGAATGCAGTGAAGACACGAACATCAGAGGCTTATCAATTTACCCTTCCTCCTGCCCTCTTCTAATATCTCAACACCCATAACCAGCTTGAAAAAGTTAATGAAGAATCAGCGCCCCTATTCCCTGAGCTTGGGAACTGAGGTGGTTAATATTGAACTATCTTGCTAGGGAAAAGTAGCGGTTTTGTTGGAACAGGGAGGAATAGCTAAGATTAATTGCATAGCCATAACCTATTGGTAGAAATCTGTATAATTGTTATTAAGCTGAAATTATAATTTCTTAAATAGTACAAAATTTACTTTGATTTCAAATTTAAGGTTTTCATTGGTACGTTTCTTATTGATATAGAAGTGAGATTAATATTGTTACTCTCATAGGCATTGTGCCTATATAACACATTTAGGAATACAAGGCTTAGACCCAGTCCTTTTTTAACTGATTTGAGCTGGTTAGCCTGTGAGTTAAGGGCCTATAGCAAATTCATGGCTCTGAGTTTATTGTTAGGGTGCTTTCTGTGTTTTATTTAGAAATAGCTGAGCGGAGTTAACAATCAACAGTCCAGATTGCTTTACATGGGTAGTTGGTTTTCAAAATGTCAGAAGTCTACAGAATTGATGTTACAAACATTTCTGTATTATGGTTCATTTTGATTAGAGAATCATGACAGCTTCCTGTCTTGGATTCTAAGAAGAAATTGAGCATCTTTGGAGTTACTCCAGTTGTGGTGAGGCAGCCACTAGGCAAGAATTGTCTCTTTTCATCTACTGACAAATTACTGTCCTAAAAAGGACACACTTGCAGAATAGTTGACTGATTATATTTGCCAAGACAGAGTAATCAGTCCTTAATAATTCTGCATCACTAGGGCTGTCAGATGATCCTGGGCCAGAAGGCTGAAGATCACATGCTCTAACATTTTGTAGTATAGGGACTGTTCAGGTGTTCAGTGAACTCCATAAATTGGCTAAGTTTTAGAAGCTATGCTTTGTGCTTCCCATAGTTTCAGTTAATTCAGTCATTCTGGATTTCTGATGGGGTTGAAGACTTATAGGCTCATAGCCAATCCTGGCTATTTACTTTGAGAGAAAAGACTTGAGAGGATGGTTTTCAGCTGACATTTATTCTAAAGCCAAGGAAAATGCCAGGTTCAGAACTAAGTCTTTTAGTTAGAAGAGATGACAGAGGTTCTAGTTAGTCAACAAAATGATGGACTGGGTATTAGGTCTATCTTGTACCTTACTGATACAAATTGGTATAGTTATGCTGTAATTGTATTTTGAGAGAAAAGTTTTATCTTAACAGGAAGGGTGATATGTAGGAGGAGTTAAGGTGGGAGGAGTAAGAGAGGAAGAGGAGGAGCTAGGAGACAAGGTGGGGCATTGAAGGGAACATGGAGGCGGATGTTAGAGTGTCTCTGCCCATCAAAGATAGTTGGTTTATCTAAATTGAGTATTGAATTACACTTCTGATTGTATGGGCATCTTGTTATTGAGCATTACCAAATTTATAAACCCTTTGATTAACATTTTTTTAAAAAGTTACTAATTAAAAATAAAAGAATCAGGAGAAAGGAGGGTGGGATAGGGGGTTCCTGGGTGGGGGGAATGGGGAAAAGGGATCATATCTGAAATGTAAATAAAATATCCAATTAAAGAAAAAAAAGAAAATTGGGACTATTTCTACCTCAAGACCCAGCTATACTACTCCTAAACATATACCCAAAAGATGCTCCACCATCCCACAAAGACACTTGCTCAACTATGTTAAACAGCAGTTTTATTAGACAACTGGAAACAACCTAGATGTCCCTCAAGTGAAGAATGGATAAAGAGAATGTGGTACGTCTACACAATGGAATGCTATTCAGGTATTAAAAACAAAGGCACCACGAATTATGTAGGCAAATAGTTGGAACTTGAGAATATCATCCTAAGTGAACTAACCCAGTCCCAGAAGAACATGCATGGTATTTACTTACTTATAAGTGGTTACTAGTCAAAAATATCCATGTTACACTCCACAGACTCAAAAAGCTAAACAAGAAGGAAGGCACAGGGGAGGATGCCTAACTCTCACTTAGAAGGGAAAATTAAATTCATAAGAGGCAGATGGAGGGAGGGAACTGGGTGAAAGAGGGGTTAAGAGCAGAATGGGGGATGCAGGATTATGTGTGGGGAGGGACAGAAGGAATTGCCAGATGGCCATGAGTAAGAATGGAAACTGATGGGTGTCAGGGGGTAGAGGGCATCTCCAGAAAGAGACAGAGACCTAGGATAAGAGAGGTACCCTAGAATCAATGAGGTTGTCCTTAGCTGTGACTCACAGCATTGGGGATATGGAAGTTATTTCCTGTAGCCAGGAAGGAATCTCAGTGGATCAATAGGGACACCAACCCCCACACCCAAAATTTTCAACCCAAAATTTATCCCATCTACAAGAAATGTAGGCACAGGGATAGGGCAGAGACTAAGGAAGAGTCAACCAATAACCAGCCCAACCCAACTTGAGACCTATTCCATGAACAAGCACCAATTCCTGACACTATTAATGATATTCTGTTAGGCTTGCAGACAGGAGTCTAGCATGGCTGTCCTCTGAGAGGCTCCACTGAGCAGCTCACTCAGAAAGATGCACACATCCACAGACAAATAGTAGATGGAGCTTGGGGACTCTTATGGAAGAACAGGATGAAGGATTGTGCCCCATAAGGGGATAGGAATTCCACAGGAAAACCAACAGAGTCAACTAACCTGGACTCTTGGGGCTCTCAGAAACTGAACTACCAATCAAAGAATATACACAGGCTGGACTTAGGCCTCCCTGCATGTACCCAGCAGATGTGCAGCTTGGTCTTTATGTGGGTCCTGAACAACAAGACTTTGGGTTATCCCAAAAGCTGTTGCCTGTCTGTGGGATATGTTCTTCTAGCTGGGCTGCTATTTCTCAGTGGGAGAGTATGCACCTAGCCTCACAGAGACATGATGTGGGAGTGTGGATGGATATCCAGCAGGTCCCCACCGGCTCAGAGGAAGAGGGGAGGGAGGATGGGGAGAAAGATGAGGAGAGGGTGCCTGTGAGCGGGTCAGTGAGCAGAATGTAAAGTGAAAAAGTTTTTAAAAAAAGTAATAATATAATAATAATAATAATAATAATAGGATACTTGATGTAAGTTGGATGGATTGTGATTTCTTTAAAACATTATCCAATCTCTACTAGGCATTTGGCCCAATAAAGGAAGTAATGGCAAGATGGGATGGCAGATACAGTACTGGAAGAGTATGAAGAACCATGGAACAGGTAAACAGAATCTTTACAACATACAAGATAATGGGGCACGGCAGAAGGTAGAGAGACAGAGAGGCAAATATATTAACATTGTTCTTAAACTCTTCGACCCAGATATAGTTAATGGCATCTGCATTAATGCTGTTGAATTTTAAAACAATGGCCTAATTGTCTGAGCAAAAGATAAATAAAAAGGCGCTGCCATCTCTAATTCTTTAATTCTCTGATGACATTTGTATATAGCTTTACTTTTCTCTCACAAGGATCCTATGATATAGACCTGTTATTATCAACATTTTTTAGACAGGGTCTCTCTATATAGTCCTGGCTGTCCTAGATCTTTCTATGTAGATCAGACTGGCCTCAAACTCAGACAGGTCTGACTTCCTCTGCTTCAAGAGTACTGGGATTAAAAATGTAAACCACCACACCCAGCTATTATCACCATTTTAAAATGAGAAAGCTGAGGAGCAGAGATGGTAAATAAGTTTCCAGATACCACTCAATTTCTATTTATTTTCATTTGGTTAAAAGTCTAACACAGGTTGTGCTCCAGGATCTACAAGGACTAAGATAATAATTTACAGAATAGCAATCATTTTTCTGTAACTCAAAGTACTTGGAATTATGTGTTTACTATGCATATTTAAAGCCATAAAACCTTCAACCTTCTTTGTGAAATGCCTCATTAACCATCTTTTCTCAGAAGAGTTACAAAGAAGACTGATATATGATAAAATCATTATGAAAATTAGGAGATTTATTTTAATTTTCCAATGAATAAGCAAACATGAAACAGAGAATAATAATAAGACCAGATATTTATTAAGCACTCCAAAGCTACAGTAACTTTTTACACGGCAGTCTCTTTGCAGTTTAAAATTACATTGTATATAATTTTCATCTTTCTAAAATATATATTGACTAAACACATAAAAAGCTAAGATTATTGTGTGGTTAAATTGAAATGTTTAAGTTATATTTATTAAAATCAATACCATTGTAAGATAATGTCAAATATAACCCCTTAAAATGTTAATGGCCAACAATGTAACAATAATAAGCAAAACACTGTGCTAGGAATTATTAAGAGTTGGGCAATAACTATCTACTGCTTACAAATGAAGTTCAGAGAAAACAAAGGGCAAACCCACTCCCACAAAAGTATACAAACTGACTTAGAAAACAGAAAGGACACTCAAAAGTAAAGAGTTATTTAACAGCATAACTATTACTTGTTCTACTATTTAATAGTATCATCTGTGTGTGTGTGTGTGTTGTGTGTGTGTGTGTGTGCCTTCTCCCCACTTTTAATTTTAATCAAAGTCCTTAGAAATTAGTAAAATGGCTTAGGTAGTAAAGATAACTGTCACCAGCCTAATGACCTTAGTTTGATCTCTGGCTCTGGGAATCCACATGACAGAAGGAAAGAACAGACTTTCACAGCTTGTCTTCTGACCTCCATATTCACATCCTTACACACACACATACACACACACACACACAATAACTACATAAATAAATGTAATCTTTAAAATCTTTAAATTTCTTTGTCAAATTTTAACAACATTCAATCCATATAACAAAGAAGCAAGAGAATGGAGATGCAGTTGTCAAGGAAAATGTTTTGCAACTTCGAGAGATAGTCTCTACCTTACCCCAAAATTTGTAGAGTATTTCAATGAGCCTACAGAAGAGAGAAGCCAACACTGAGTTCCAGAGATATACTATAAACATACTTTTGGAGACAGGTAGTATTTAGTGTGATTGTTCTCCAAAAAATCCTTTCCTGCCACCATGTGGACTAGAAGAAAATGTTCCAAATTCTAGAGATGAGTCTTGCTAGTGCCAGGGCAATAAGGGATATATATTCACTTTTCTTACCTAATTCACTAAGGCAAATGCAGGCTTAAGCCAGTCAATCAACCTATGATGTCCAGTTGTCTGAGTAATACAGGGGAGGACACCTGATTTTCATCAAGGAAAATTTCCATCATATTAGTGATAAAGCCACTTGTAATAGACAGCCATTTCCATGACAAGGGGGAAAAAAAGCATGTAGGTATGAGGGTTTTTTTTTTTAATCATGGATATTCTTAATATCAGCACATAACATCACTAACCTGGGATTCTATTCACAGTCCTTATAATGTATCTCCTATGAAGAGGAAGTTTGTTTTCTGTTTGGATAATACTTTCCCAGGTAACATATATCAACAATAAAGAAGTACATAGAGTTTTCAAAGTGTTTCTTTGAAATACTTTGCAAATACTGCTGCATATAATGCACACAGCCTATTTGATATGATTAATTATCACTGTTTTAAAACTGAATCATGATTTTCAATACTCTATCTCAAAAGTCTTTGGAGAGTCTGGGTTCTATCTTTTTATAATGCACAATTAGCTTTTAGAAAAAATATAATCATAGCTTCACTAAAATGAAACAGTACTGAACTAGTAGTAAGTTTTATGAAAATATAGTTAATGAAACACCAAGTGTATTAGCCATAAAGCTTTGAAAATCAACCCAAGTTCCTTTGAGTCATTTTCTTTCAATGTATTTGAAATATTTTATAAACAAAATAAAACTAAAAGATTGGTTGGATTAAATAAAAGTCTCACTGCTACAGGTAGGCTATAATTCTAGGAGTTGATCAGAAAGGCATCCTAAGCTAACAAAACAATATAAGGAATTATTATTTCTGTTTGTTTTCCCAGAGAAATGTGTAGTAGTACCCTCTTGTTGGAGACATCATTCACCTTGGTCTCAGAACAGAAATCAAGCTGGGATTGAGCTGCAACCCCTCTCCCTACTGGCTAGCCTCAGTGTGAAAGATGCCATGCAGGCTGCTAAAGAAGCATTGCCATCAATAGTCTTAAATCAGCTGTGTACCCCATGTGCAATATCTTCTTAGCTATCATTGTCTGCACTAGATCTGCATAACATGCTGTCAGTGAAGGGGAGGAGTTCATAGGGCCTCACCTCTCTCAGTTAATAGAAGACAGAGAGAGAAATAGTCTTCAAAAGTCTAGCCACTGATAAGGTGTTCATGTTACCATAATCAACCATACTGGAAATCTCTGACTCACAAACACAGACAGACATAAGCAGACAGAAAAGTAAATGTGTATGACCTGGGAACGGGAAGGCATTTGGAGAGAGATAGGCACAAAAGCCTAAGAGGGGTATACTATTTCTCTTTTTATTGTAACAAAATGCTGACCAAAAGTAACTTAGGAAGGAATAAGTTTATTTGGCTTTCTTGCTCTAATTGCAGTTCGTCATTAGCATAAGTTTGGTCACAAACTCAAAGCAGGAACCTAGAGGCAGGATCAGGAGCAAAATCATGGAAGAACACTGCCTAGTGGCTTGCTTCCTGTAGATTACTTTACTTCTTTTCTGGTACACAAATACCCATGTACCCAAGAATGACACTGTCTATGGTGGGCTGGGTCCTCCAACATCAATTATTGATCAAGAAAATGATCAATAGACTTGCACATAGACTAGACTGATGAACGAAATTCATCAACTAAGGCTTCTTCTTCTAGCTTGTGTCAAGTTAACAAAAACTGATGAGCAAGGAGCAGGGAAAAGATTGAACATGATAAAAATACATTTTAAAAATATTTTAATTAAATCTATTATGTATAACTAATATATGCTAATAAAACATTAAAATTAAATAAGGTGAATTTATATAACTCCTATTTCAAATGAGAAACTAGCCCATGTTCATTCACATAACAGCTACAATATTATTGCAGTATTCTAAATTTCTTATTTTTCCCCTTTGAAATCTAAACCATTTCATCATTTACAACTTGTAGTTTGAAGGAAAATTTAGGTCACATAACTATCCTCCTTTCCCACATCCTAGTTTCTAAATCTCTAAGTTTCATCATTCATTGCACTTTCAGTCAGCACAATGTATACATACACAAAATCAATACTCAGCTTGATAGATAGGAAACTAACTTGAAAAGCCTTATTTGTATCAAATTGTATTACAAATATTATCTTTATTTTAAATCCATGTTACTCATTCTTTAAAATTCTTTTCACCTTGTCTTAACACATTACTTCTCAATATCATCAATACATTGCTCATTTTTTTTTCTTATTATTTTACAGTTTTAGTTTGGAATTGACACATAATTGCGCATCTTTTTAGAGTATCAAATTATAATTCAGTATTTTATGTATATAAAATGCATAGTGATTAGATCATGACAATAAATGTAGCTATTGTCATAAACATATCTCATTTCTTTATATAAGAAAACTTCAAAATTATTTCAACTAGCTATCTTGAAATTCAGCTGTTGTCAACCATGGGTACCCTACTGTGTGACAGAACATTAATGTTATTCCTTCCATCTATTTACTTGCACATATAAGTGAGAAGGAATTTCTCTTAATCAATGTTCTGTTGCTGTGAAGAAACACCATGATGATGGCAACTCTGATAAAAGAAAGCATTTAATTGGGGCTAGCTTACAGTTTCAGAGGTTTAGTGTATTATCTTCATGGCAGGAAGCATGGCAGTATGCAGGCAGTCACAGTGCTGGAGAGGTAGCTGAGAGTTCTATGTTTGGATCAGCAAGCAACAGCAATTGACTGAAACACTGGGCCTGAGATTCTGAGCCCTCAAAGGCCCACCCCCAGTAACCCATTTCTTCCAGCAATACCACACCTACTCCAATAAGGCCACACCTCCTAATAGTGCCACTTCTTAAGAGCCAAGGAAATACTGAGAGAAAGTGTGGAGCAGAGACTGAAGGAAATGTCATCCAGAGACTGCCTGACCTAGGGATCCAACCCATATACAGACACCAAACCAAGACACTATTTCAGATGCCAAGAAGTACTTGCTGACAGGAGGAGCCTGATATATCTGTCTTCTGAAAGACTCTGCCTGAGCCTGGCAATTACAGAGGTGGATGCTTGCAGCCAACCATTGAACTGAGCACAGGGTCCTCAATGGAGGAGCTGAAGGGGTTTGTAACCCGTAGGGAGAACAACAATATCAACCAACCAGACCCTCCAGAGCTCCTAGGAACGAAACCACCCACCAAAGAGTACACATGGAGAGACCCATGGCTCCAGCTACATATGTAGCACAGGATGGCCTTGTCAGACATCAATGGGAGAAGAGGCCCTTGGTTCTGTGAAGGTTCGATGACCCAGTTTAGGGGAATGCCAGGGCAGGAAGGTGGTCAAAAAGCCACACACTTAAAGAAAATTGACTCCTCCTTTCCCAACCACTATCAGTTGTCAATAGCTCCTTTGTTGGGGATGGGATTCATTTCCATGGTGGAATTCAGTCTGACTTAAGCTCGCAAAAGTCTATTTTTTTATTGGATATTTTATTTATTTACATTTCAGATGTCATCCCCTTTCCCCATTTCTCCTCCCTAGATATGACCTCTCCCATCCTCCCTTCTCCTTTTTGCTTTTATACCATTTTAACTAAATGTAAATATTAAGATCAGTTCTAGATTGAGGGAGTAGCAATACAATAGATGCAAATATTCAAGGGACAAGCAAGACAATAAATACAAATAGTCAAAGAACAAGCAAGGCAATAAACAAAATTCTATGAACATTCCCTTGATCACTGTTAACAGTGATAACATTCTGATAACAAGATGACCAAAATATCTGAGCCAACTTCCATGTCCTAACCCAAAGTCATTTTCATGTTTGAAGCCTACTTCCTTATTCTAGCCTAAAATTTAGATTCCTGTCTGAAATTACTTCTTTGTTCTAGTCTAATATTTAAGATTCCTGCCTGAGATTACTTCTTTGTTCTAGCCTAATGTCAGATTCCTGCCTGAAGCCTACTTCCTTGTCTTTGGCCAATGTCATGTTACTACCAAGCAGCCCATTTCCTTGTCCTTGGCCCATGTCAGATTCTTGCCAAGCAGTCCCAAAGGCTCTCTGTCTCTCCCCCTTTTTTATTTCATTAACATTACTGAGCCTGTCTTAGGTTGTTCTGACAAGAATGCCTTCCTTACCCATCATGGAATATGAATTATCCAAGCAATGAACATCTGTCTTAGGTTGGTAAAGCTCTGTGTAGTATCTTACCTGTCCTTGGTTTGCCAGCCTGCTAATTTAATAATTCTGTCTGGGGTCCATTTTCAGGTTCAAGCCACGTACTTTGGCTGCCAACATGCTGATGTTGTTAAAGACAAGCTTTAACACAATGGTCAGGAATAAAACTATTCCCAGGACAAAAGAGGCTAGCATGATCAAGCTATATATGACATTCTTGACACTTAACAAAAATAGAAATACTGACCTCAGGCCATGTGTAATTTTTTCAGCAGTATCTACCACATCAATTCAACAGAGTAGCATTCTTGAAATTCATAAGCTCACTATGTAAAGTTAAAATATCCAGAGAAGTGTTAGAATTATGCTAAATACACTGAAAGTATCTTTAATTTTTTTTCCTAATTATGATGACTACCACTGTAAATTTTAGAACTAATTTGAATCCAGTGGTATTTGGCATGACACTGGAGATAATTCCTTATTCTTAAATTCTGAACCTCCTCCCAATAATTTGAATAGGAGTCTTGAGCATGCTGTCTTAACTGCTCCAAATATATATATATATATATATATATATATATATATATATATATATGCCCTGCTGTATCTGGAAAACACTGTTTCCTTATCATCATACATTGCCTTGGCTCTTACACTCTTTCCTCCCCCTCATCCTCAGTGCTGATCACCATCTACTGTAAAGAGAAGCTTCTCTGATAAGGGATGAGGGATGATCTATGGGTAGAGAAATAAGTCATCTAATATATTGTTGATTTAGCAGAAAAATACTAGTAAGTTCTCTCCCAGAGTCCATACCTGTCTAGCCACACATTCCTTGCCCCATTAATGGAAAGTGTAATCATTAGAATGCCCCCTCCCATGTGCTCATATATTTAAATACTCTGTTCCAAGTTGGTGGAACAGTTGGGGAAAGAGCAAGAGGAATTTTCTAAAAGTGTGTGTTTTCTTTTTTGCCTATGGCTGCAGATTAAATTGATTAGATGCAAGCTCTCACCTACTTCTCCAGCACCATATCTGCTTGGCTATCTGCCTATAGCCATGCTTCCCATAATGATGGTCATGAATGCCACTACCCTCTGGAAGAATGAATCCAAAATTAAATTGTTTCTTTTATAAGTTGCCTCATACATAGTGTGTCTTGACAGCAACAAAAATGTAATTAAGAAGTAGGTATGAGTTTCAACTTGTGGAATGGACCTTAACTCCAATTGGAAAGTGATTGGTTACACCTATAACATTTGTGCCACGGTTACATCAGTGGACATGTTTTATCAGGTCAGTTACTACTGTAGCTCACAAAGTTCACAGCTGAGTAAGATTGGTGGTTTCTTTTCTCCTCCAATAGTGTGCATGACACCTTCTAGAACTCTGAAACCTAGGCAGTAGGAATGAAGATTGCAAATGAGTACCAGTTTGATTTTTGTGTGTCCTATGACTCAAATATTTAATATTATCAACTATAGGGTTTTACCATCAGGTTCTGGGGAGTAACCAAGAATGTTGATGATATCCTGCAATGTCTGTAAGTCTTTAACAGTAGATTGCCACATGGCACTTTCACAGGCTGTTAATATAATTCTCAATTCTCTCTCTCTCTCTCTCTCTCTCTCTCTCTCTCTCTCTCTGTCTCTTTCTCTCTCTCTGTATTCCATTCTCCACCCTTCTCTTCCATCTTCCTCCACCCTGCTCTTCCATCTTCCTCCCTATTTATCCACTCATGTACCATTGCTCCACTTTAATGGTTGCCTGTCCTGACCAGCAGGGCATTAAACAGGGGTCCGGGGAGATGACCTGAAAGAGAAAGTGGGGGACACGCTAACACAAAGAAGTGATGATCTGTCTATAGTCTGATCAGATCTCCATTTTTACTTTTTCACACAGGGGTTATATACACAAAAAAGGCAGGGTGTGGGAAGGGGATGAGGCAGGAATGTGGGTGTTCAGGGGGAGTACAGATACCTTCTAGAATAGAGTGTCAGCTGGGTGAAGGTTCAGGGGACAGACCACTATGACTCTGCCTATGATTCACTTGTCTTTATCTAAGTTGGTACTATCCACCAAGGCTACCTATCTATAAGCTCTATGACTACTCAGGCTTGGCAGCCTTCCACCAAAGCTGCTTGTTTACAATAGCATTAGTCATCTGTTTCAGTGTTTTGCCACAGAGACCCAAGACTTTGTGTTAGCAAGCATGTATGTCAGGCCTATTGCTGATTTTAGGCCTTCAGTGTATAAGCAGGGCTGCCCCTGACATTTACCACTATGTTCTATCTTCCCAATGACACCATACAAAATGTGTTATAAGATCACTCCTACATCCACCATGGTTTTTACAAAGAAGCTTACAATCCACACCAGACAAAAGACAGCATCGTCAACAAATGGTACTGTTCGGCCTAGATAACTATGTGTAAAATAATAAACTATGGAGACAAGAACTGTAGCAGAAACTATGGAAAATTACTGTTTACTGGCTTTCTCTTCATAGCTTGTTCAGCCTGATTTTCTACAGTCCATTGGTTGGGTATAAGTATCTGATTCTGTCTCAGTCAGCTGCTTATTTGACCTCTTGGAGGATATCCATGCTAGGCTCCTGTCTGTAAGCACACCATAGCATTAGTAATAGTGCCAGGTCTTGGAGCCTCCAAATTGGATGGAACTCAATTTGGGCCAGTCACTGGACGTCCTTTCCCTCAGTCACTTCTCCATTTTTTTCCTGCAGTTCTTTTAATGATGATAACTGCCTATTATACTAGTCACTAAGAGTTCCTTTGAAATCCGTGTAAAGTGCTTTTGTTTGCTTCAATAATTATTTTTAATTTAAAAATTTTAAAAAAAGTTTTAGAGAATTTAATAGCTATGTAATCAAGAGCCTGAATTGAGTCACATACCTATAATCCCATCACTCAAGAGGAAGAGTTAGAACAATTCTGAATTTAAGTCCAGCTTGGTGCTACATAATGAGTACCTAACTAATACAAATGTTATTTAATCTTTTATGCATTTCAAATAAATCTTTTAGTTAACTCAGAGTAACATAACAAAATCCTACAAACTGGGTAGCACATACAACATAAATTTATTGTCTCATAATTCTGGAGAACAAATAAGACTGGTATGACTGTGGTGAGGGGTTCTTACCTTGATTGACAGCAACATCTCATTGAGTGTTCCTTAGCATTCCTCAACAGAAATGAGAAACTAAGCTCTCTGCTGTCTTTTACCATAAGAACAGAAATCCCATCATGAAAATTTTAGTTTCATAACTCTAATAAGACTTATTTGTGCTCCTACAGCATAAATACCCATCACCTATCATGTTGTATTTATGAATTTTGGAAGGATGTTACTTAGTCAGTAGTGGTATTAGAAAAAATTAAAATTTCCATTATTAACATGTCATAGCCATTAGAATATCTATTGTTAAAAATAGAGGGGTAATAACTATTGATAGAGATAATGAAAGATTGTAACCCTCCTGCACTACAGGTAAGAAATTTAAATGGTGCAATTGTGGAAAATAGTTAAATATACTATTACCTCATGATACAGACATTTTACCCCAAGTATATAAGCTATTACAGTTTGAAAGTGAAGTTTTTAAACATTTCTAAGTTGTGAAATTATTTTAGGAAACTATGGAAACTATAAGAGATACAACTATATTGATGGAGGCAAATCACTGATAAATAATATAAGCCACAAGCAGCAAATACTATATGACCTTATAAGACGTGACTAGAATAGGGATGTTCATAGACAGGAGGTACAGAGAATTTCAGGACTGAGAGGGAAGGGTAGTGGTTATGTAAGAATGTAATTTCCAGTCTCAGCTTGAACTTAAAAGATTGAACCTAAAAGATCCTTAAGTCTGAGCTTCAGTCTACACTCAAATATTATTATTCCCACAAGGCATACCGGGGAAGAGCACATTCCAAACACTCAAACAAACATTCCAGGCAGAGGGACCCAAGATAAGGGTCTTATCAAGGAGATGAGCCCTTAAAGTATACCTGGGTAAACAAAAGTCACTAAAACTAATCCTCTTTGTGGTGTAAATCAGAGTAAACAGAAGTCACTAAAGCTAACCCTCTTTGTGGTGTAAACTTGAGTTGCTTAGAAACTGGGGCCTGGGAACAGCTGTTTGAAATTTTTTTTTTTTTTATATTGTCTAAGAAGTAATTAACTGTCCTTGTAAAAAAAAACTCTGTATATATACTACCCTCAACCTCAATTCGGGGTTCTTCTTGCCTGCGAGCAGAAGAACCCTGGTACACGGGGCACTATCAATTCATCAATTTATCAATTTGTTAATAAACCTCATGCTATTGCAGTGAGTCCCATCCATGAGTCCCATCTCTGGGGAAGCAAGTCCCCTGGTTTGGGATCTTTAAAGTCTAACATCTGGAGGTTCCACCGAGATAGTCACTCTCTCAAACCCCATAGCTCCAGGGATCAGAGGTCCACTCACTTGAGCAGGTTTGTGTGCTGTCTGTCTATTCTTTGTTTTTGTTTCTGTGAAGCATCTGTGCTCGTGCCAGGGGTGACTGTCTGTGTAGCTTTGTTTCTGTGCTTGTGACAGGAGCAAGAACTAGGTTAGCCATGGAGAGCAGTCTGTTTGTGACCCTAGGGCAGGGTCAGGTCCCGAATTCTGAGAAAGGAATTCGTGGTAGTGAGAGCGATGCGAGAGGGTAAACGTACCCACACGTCACAGGTCACTAGGCTTTTGAGGATGCTTCAAAGCCTGTTTGGGAGATAGAATCAGAAAACAACCCTATCTCCATCTGAGTTTGGTAACCAGCATCTGTTGTGCTCTCATGGTAGTGTGTCCATGTCTG
This sequence comes from Mastomys natalensis, assembly GCA_021653895.1. Lineage (NCBI taxonomy): Eukaryota > Metazoa > Chordata > Mammalia > Rodentia > Muridae > Mastomys > Mastomys natalensis. The sequence continues at coordinate 363,667 of JAJTUV010002290.1, read as the reverse complement.
TCTGTGCTGTTTATTGTTTGTACTGTTGTGTTGGACTGATGAACCATTTTTGACCATGGGACATACATTATCCATCCCATTATCTCTGACTCACTGAACTGAAGTTAAGACTAGAGCTCATAATCTGTCAGTAGGAGTGAAGAAATGGAAATGGCAGACCTTGTGTATCTCAGAATGGCCATCTTTCCAAACCAGATGGCCACCAGAGGGATCCTTCTTTCTAGAGAAAGTTAGACAGGTTAAAGGAAGAATTTTTCAGAAGGTTCCCGGTAGACATCTGGACCAGATCCCCTACATAACTGTCTGGGAAAATTTGGTTCTTTCTCCTTCCACATGGGTCTGGCCATTTGTCTCACTTCCAGGCCCTCTGAGGACCGAGATGTTTGCATTGAAAGACAGTGATGAGGAGAAGATCTCACATCCTGTGAGAGAAAGGAAGATCTTAACCACCTCCGACGCTGACCATCTCTTAGTAGATCCTCCTCCTCCTTACTCACCAGTGCTCCCCACAGTAGTAGTGCAGGGGAGTGCAGCCCAAGCAGAACCCTCAGCTCTCCTGCTGCCCTCAGTGGAGGGAAGCCAAGAGGGTTCAGCTGCCGGAACTTGGAGTAATAGGGCAGTAACTCCTGAAATCACTGTCTTGCCTCTGCGGGCTTATGGAACCCCTGATGATCAGGGCAACCAGCTTTTCCAGTATTGGCCTTTCTCGTCGGCAGATCTCTAAAACTTGAGAACTAATAACCCTCCTTTTTCTGAGGACCCCCAGGCTCTGATCAGCCTAATCGATTCCCTCCTTTTTTCACATCAGCCCACTTGGGATGACTGTCAACAGCTCTTACATACATTTTCACTACCGAGGAAAGACAGCGAATCCTCTTGGAAGCCAGGAAAAACGTTCCTGGGTGAGATGGAAGGCCCACTCCCCTACAAAAAGATATAGACACAGCCTTCCCACTGACCAGACCAAATTGGAATTTCAACATGGCAAATGGTAGGGATCACTTAAAAATTTATCATCAGACTCTAATGGTAAGTCTCCAAGGGGCTGCACAGTGCCCCATTAATCTGGCCAAGGTAAGGGAAACAATCCAAGGGCATACTGAATCCCCTTCAGCTTTCCTAGAATGGCTGATGGAGGCATTCCACCAATTCATGCTCTATTACCCAATGTCAGATGAACATAAAGCTACAGTGACAGTAGCCTTCATTGACCAATCTGCCAGTGATATTAAGAAAAAGCTGCAGAAGTTAGATGGATTATAAGACAAGTTGTTGAGAGATTTGGTGCAGATAGCTGAAAGGGTGTTCTATAATAGGGAGACTGAAGAAGAAAAAGAAGAAAGAAAGAGCAGGAAACTAGGGAATTGGAGAAAGAAAAGAGACAGGAAAAGAATTTGACTAGAATTCTGGCCACAGTAGTTAGAAAAAGTTGAGAGCCAGGTAAGAGAGTACTGGGCAATCGAAGGAGACCTTTAAGTAGGGGTCAGTGTGCCTATTGCAAAGAGAAAGGGCACTGGGCAAGGGGTTGCCCAAAGAAAAAGGGGGATAGGCCCCGCCGAGCCCGAGAGGAAGCCCCAGACACAAAATATTGGCCCTGGGTGAAGAGAGTGACTAGGGAGGATGGGGCTTGGACCCCCTCCCCAGCCCAGGGTAACCCTGAGAGTGGAGGGGAAGCCCACCAAGTTCCTGGTAAATATAGGGGCTCAACATTCAGTCTTTCTACAAACTATGGGCCCATTCTCTGATAAGAGGTTGTGGGTTCAGGGAGCTACCGGCAATAAGCAATATTCATGGACCACCAAAAGAACAGTGAACCTTGGCGTGGGCCAGGTGTTGCACTCGTTCTTAGTCATTCCAGAGTGCCCCTACCCTATCCTGGGCAGAGACCTGCTTGCATAGATTGGAGCCCAGATTCATTTTCTTCCAGAGGGCCCCCAGGTAAAAGATAGACAAGGAAATGTGTTACATGTGTTGAATGTAAAACTCGAGGATGAATACTGCCTCTTTGACCACTCAAAAGATAATCCCAGAGATACGGACTGGTGGTTGAACCAGTTCGCTCAGGCATGGGTGGAAACCACAGGCATGGGAGAGGGTAGGAACCAGCCAGCGGTCCATGTAGAGCTGAAAGCCACAACCACCCCAGTGGCATTCCATCAGTACCCAAAGAGCAAAGAAGCCTGAGATGGAATTAGAACTCATATCCTCAGGTTGCTAGATCTGGAAATACTTAAAAAGTGTCAGTCAGCATGGAACACGCCTCTGCTTCCAGTACGAAAGCCAGGCACCAAGGGCTACCAACCAATGCAAGATCTCCATGAGGATCAACCTTTACAGCAGTGGGAGTGGTCAGCAACACCAGAAACGGTACCTTCCAACATGGCTCTTGTAAAAAACGGGTGATGGACTTACATCCCACAGTACCAAACCCATATAATTTGTTGAGCTCTCTTACCCCAGAAAGGACTTGGTACACTGTACTAGATCTTAAAGATGCCTTCTTTTGCCTCCAGCTAAGCCCAAGAAGTCAACCCATCTTTGCTTTCGAATGGAAGGACCCGGGGTCAGGAATATCTGGACAACTGACATGGACTTGACTTCCACAGGGGTTCAAGAACTCCCTTACCATCTTCGATGAAGCTCTACACCAGGATCTTGCCCCGTTCAGAGCAGAACCCCCCCAGGTAACCCTTCTTCAATTCGTAGATGATGTTCTTCTGGCTGCTCCTAATAGAGACACGTGCCTTGATGGAACCCATCGGTTACTAACTGAACTGAAAAACTGGGTTACAGAGCCTCTGCCAAGAAGTCCCAGATTTGCAGAAAACAGGTCAGTTACTTGGGGTATCTGCTCAAAGATGGAAAGTGATGGCTGTCAGAGGCAAGAAAAGACACTGTGTTTCACATCCCCCCTCCCTCAAATGCCAGACAAGTAAGGGAATTCCTGGAGACAGCAGGATTCTGTCAATTACGGATCCCAAGGTTCGCCAAGATGGCAGCACTCCTCTATCCATTGACTAAAAGCAATAGGCCATTTGAGTGGGGAGAAAAAGAGCAGGCTGCTTTTGACTTCATCAAGATGGCTTTAATGTCTGCCCCTGCCCTGGGACTGCCTGACATGTCTAAGCCTTTCCACTTGTACATGGCAGAGAATGGAAGGGTAGCAAAAGGGGTCCTAACGCCGAAGCTGGGGCCCGGGAAAAAAACAGTGGCATACCTCTCAAAGAAATTAGACTCTGTAGCAGCTGGGTGGCCTGCTTGCCTGCAAATCGTGGCAGCAGTGGCAACCCTAGTCAAAGACGCTGACAAGCTGACCCTGGGGCAAGATTTGGTGGTGACCGCCCCTCATGCATTAGAGAGTGTAGTCCGCCAACCTCCTGATCATTGGCTCACCAATGCCCGAATGACTCACTACCAGACTTTATTGCTCAATTCAGACATATCAGTTTCCCTCCAGCTACTGGGCGGAACCCAGCTACCTTGCTGCCGGACTTGAATATCGGAGCACCAGCCCATGACTGTCTGCAAGTGATTTCGGAGGCACACAGCTGGTAAAAGGACTTGAGTGATCAGCCTCTGGCAGATGCAGAAGTAACCTGGTATACTGATGGTAGCAGCTACCTCGAAAATGGGAAAAAGAAGGCCAGGGCCACAGTGGTAGACAGACAAAAGACAATATGGGCACAGGCACTACCTGAAGGTACCTCTGCCCAGAGGGCTGAGCTGATAGCATTAACAAAAGCCTTAGAATTGGGAAAAGATAAGAAGGTCTATATTTACACAGATAGTAGATATGCCTTCACTACAGCCCAAATCCATGGGGCTATCTACCAGAAGCAAGGCCTCCTCACGTCAGCTGGAAAAGAAATTAAGAATAAGACTGAGATTTTAGAATTACTTGGGGCACTATACCCACCCTCTAAAGTGAGCACCGGCTAAAGAGAGACCTCCTCGGCAGTTGCAAAGGGAAATAACATGGCTGACAGAGAAGCAGGGAGACTAGCAGGTGAAACGGTATTTGCCATGACTATAATAGAAAGTAAAGCTGAACCTACAACTCCATTTTTATATACGGCCCAAGATTTGGCCTTAATGACTAAAGTCGAAAAGGAGTTTGATAAGGACTTGAGGGTGTGGAAAACCCCAGCTGGAAAGAAAATTCTGCCCCAGAAAAAGGAAGAGGAGATGGTGAAACAGATGCACCAGTGGACCCACCTCAGAGTTAAGAAACCATGTTAAACACCAAATTCCACGTACTTGGGCTTACACGGTTCATTGAGGATATTATACATACATGTGTACCCTGTCAAAAGGTAAATGCCTGCCTAACCAAGACTGAACCTGGCAAACGCCTCCGAGGTGACAGACCAGGAGTCTACTGGGAAGTGGATTTCACAGAGATCAAGCCAGCCAGATATGGTAATAAGTAGCTTTTAGTGTTTGTAGACACCTTTTCCAACTGGGTAGAGGCTTTTCCAACAAAGAAAGAGATGGCAATGGTGGTGGCAAAAAAGATCCTAGAGGAAATCTTTCCACAGTTCAGGGTACCTAAGGTAATTGCCTCAGACAATGAACCTGCCTTTGTTGCCCAGGTATGTCAGGGAGTGGCCAAATATCTGGGGATTGATTGGAAATTTCATTGCATTTACAGACCCCAAAGCTCAGGTCAGGTAGAAACAATGAATAGAAATTTAAAAGAGACCTTAAGTAAATTGCCCATGGAGACTGACGGTACAGATTGGGTGGCGCTCCTTCCATTGGCTCTTTTTAGGGTTAGAAACACCCCTTCAAGGTTTAACTTAACTCTTTTTGAGATCCTGTGTGGGGTACCTGCTCCTCTGACCACCATAAGAGAAGTAACTGGACTTACTTGTCATAGTAACAGTGATTTATAGCTAGGTTAAAAGGACTTCAAGTGGTGCAGAAAGAAGTGTGGACCCTGCTGGCCCACGCCTATGAACTGGGGACCCCTGAAACATCTCACAGGTCAGACGCAGTCTACATTCTGTGGCACCGTGCCCAAACCCTAGAGCCATGCTGGAAGGGACCGTTTCTGGTGTTGCTGAGCACTCCCACTGCTGTAAAGGTTGATGGAATATTGGCTTGGATGCATGCCTCTCATGTAAAACCAGCTCCAGAGGGACCATCACCCAAGTGAACAATCCAACACACTCAAAACCCACTCAAGATAAAGATCCAAAGACAGACTGTAGCTGACCAACATGATTCCACCTAAGGTACCTGTGGTCTGGACCATGATCTCGCTTCTGGTGGGAAGGCCTGGACTAGCCCTTGAGGGTAACCTTCATGTCCCGCAAAAGCTAACGTAGGAGGTCTTTTCACAAACTGGAGACACTGTTTGGTCCATATCAAAGACGGCAATTCCATATACCTGGTGGCCCCTGCTCACCCAGATGTCTGCCAGTTGGCTGCAGGATAATCAACATAGGACATCCCAGACTATTATGCCTCTGGACATAAGGGCCCGGGTGGACATGGACTACCCGAGTGTGGTGGACAAAGATCCTGCTCTATACCTCGTAGCTGGAAAAGCTATAAAGAATTCAGGTGTAGTCACCCATACCTTAGGTCCAAATTGAGACAAATCCCTCTTTATGTTTGCCCCCATGATGGACTAACAAGAACAAAGAAGCACACCTGCAGGGGAATAAAAGAGTTCTATTTGCTAGCTGGGGGTGTGAAACATCAGGAGACACATGGTGGCATCCTAAGTCTTCTTGGGATCTGATCAAAGTCACCCGTGCGACTACTCAGGTGGGTTTGACCAAAGATCAGTGTAATGGGTTTCCCCTTGTCACCTTAGAGGTACATGGGGTCGGGATGCACCTGCATAACCGGAGGTGGACTGGAGAGGGCCCCTGCACAGCCTTCACGTGCAACCCAATGTCCATCCAGTTTACTGAACGAGGAAAAAGAGTCATTACAGAGTGGATCAAGGGAAGAGCCTTGGGGGTCAGGTTATTCAAGTCTGGATATGATGACGGACTTCCTTTTTTCTATTAGACTAAAGATTGAAGCCCCAGACTACTCTGTAATAGGTCCCAACTCTGTCCTGTTGCCACCTCCAAATAGTAAGAGACCAGAATCCCTCTGGAGGCATACTGAGTCTCCTCAGCCCACGGTACTCCCGACTCAAAGAGCTATGGTAAAGGAGACCCAGCCGAGTTCAGATGGGCTGGAGCCCAGGCTGGTCCAGATGATACAACAGGCTTTTGTGGTATTAAATTCTACTAACCCAGAGACCACTCAGGCTTGGTGGCTCTGTTATGATGTAGCCCCTCCTTATTACGAGGCTGTGGGGCTTGCAGGTAATTACTCAACCTCTAAGTTACCCACAAACTGCCGCTGGACTTCTCGACGTGCTAAGATCACGCTAACAGCAGTCTCTGGACAAGGGCTCTGCCTAGGGAAGGTCCCACACACTAACTCTCACCTGTGTAATACCACCATCGAGGTAGCACCAGAAGACAGTGACGTTACCTACTTCCCGCCAAAGACGGCTGGTGGGCATGTGGAACAGGATTTTCTCCCTGTGTTAACTCCAGGATGCTGCACCAAAACTAAGACTTCTGTGTCATGGTCCAGCTAGTGCCCAGGTTGATATACCATGCTGAGAATGACCTCCTAGATGCCTGGGAAGGAGGACTTCTCAGGCCAGGGAGAACCTGTTAGCACAACTCTTGTGGTCCTCTTGGGCTTGGGAGTGGCTGCAGGAGTAGCTTACGGGGAACAGCCCTAGAACTACAGCCTGAGTATTACCGGGGACTTAGAGAGGCTATTGATGTAGATATCCAGGCTATGGAAGATTCAATCTCTAAATTACAAGAGTCTTTGGCTTCTCTGTCTGAGGTAGTCATGCAGAACAGGAGAGGATTAGACCTCCTTTTTCTCCAACAAGGCGGATTGTGTGCAGCCTTAAAAGAAGAATGCTGGTTTTACATAGATCATTCAGGAGTAATAAAGACTCCATGGCCAAGGTCCGAGAAAGACTGGCTAAGAGGCAAAGAGAAAGAAAGCAGAATCTGGGATGGTTCAAGTCGTGGTTTAATAAATCTCCCTGGTTCACTACCTTGATTTTGGCCATAACGGGACCCCTTATAATCTTGCTTCTATTGCTCTCCTTTGGCCCTTGCATTTTTAATCGCCTGATTAAATGTATTAGAGATCGTATTAGCACTGTACAAGTGCTCATGCTTAGAAAACAATATCATGCTGTATACCCAGATGATGACTTGTAATTCCAAGAGTGGAATCAGCCACAAGAAAAAGGGGGAAATGTAAGAATGTAATTTCCAGTCTCAGCTTGAACTTAAACGATCGAACTTAAAAGATCCTTAAGTCTGAGCTTCAGTCTACACTCAAATATTAGTCTTCCCCCAGGCACATACCAGAAAGAGCACATTCCAAAGACTCAACAAACATTCCAGGCAGAGGGACCCAAGATAAGAGTCTTATCAAGGAGATGAGCCCTTAAAGTATACCTGGGTAAACAGAAGTCACTAAAGCTAATCCTCTTTGTGGTGTAAATCAGAGTAAACAGAAGTCACTAAAGCTAACCCTCTCTGTGGTGTAAACTTGAGTTGCTTGGAAACTGGGGCCTGGGAACAGCTGTTTGAAAACTTTTTTTGATATTGTCTAAGAAGTAATTAACTGTCCTTGTAAAAACTCTGTATATATACTGCACTCAACATCAATTCGGGGTTCTTGCCTGCGAGCAGAAGAGCCCTGGTGCACTGGCCACTATCAATTCATCAATTTATCAATCTGTTAATAAAGCTCATGCTATTTCAGCGAGTCCTGTCCATTAGTGTCTCTAGGGGAGTGAGTCACCTGATTTTGGATCTTTAAAGTCCAACAGTTAAGAGGTACAGTTTCCATCTAAAATTATGAAAATCTTCTAGTAGTAATAGTTATACAAGATTATACATATACTTAATAAACAAAAGTATACAACTAAAATGCAAATTTTATTAAAGATAAATAGCATAGCAAACACACATACACACACACACACACAAACACACACGATTCCCAGCTCATTCCAAAACTCTAGACTGCTCCAATGGCCTACTTCCTATAAATATATGTGTGTGTTTCCTATCAGTTGGTAAGATCTAAAAAATACAAAATTAAAAATCTGTAGCTTGGAAATAATCATTTGGGAAATGAGGGGTGTCCTTGAGTTCATTGGAGAGTTCTCTTGCCTTATGTGAGCTTTAACCTAACTTAGTGGGCTAGACCCTTATCATCATACGAAACTTGCACTGAATCAATGGCTCCAAGGAGTGAAGTCCACAGACCACAAATACTGAGTTTTACAAAGACTTCTTATGGATTCAGAGGTAAGAAGAGAAAGGGAGAAGGTAAAGTTCCTACACTTGCTCTGTCAAAGGTTGATGCCTTGTAGTGAATATGGCTTTACTAGAGGTGTAGGGAACAGATGAAGTGATTGGTCCAATAGGCCGAATACAAGGTGTTCAAGTCCCTCAGTTTCAGTCACATCCTCAAGTATAATTTATAGAAAGGGGTTGTTATTTATGGGACGTGAAGCAAGAGAAAACAAGACCTTCTTTCTGGTATTTGTAGTCTCTGGAGATCATAAAACTACTAAGAAAGCCTAGGACATTTCCAGCATCTTACCCAAGGAAAAATGTTTCACGACTAGGGTCTCTCTCCTAAACTGCCTGACAAATTTCTATCTCCTAGCCTCATAAATAAAAAATAAGGCAACAAATAATACTAATGCGGGATTTCTAGGGAGATTTATAATAAATCTTCTAAAGGCACAGTCAGTTCTTGAGCAGAAGCTACACAATAGTGGAGTTCCTTTTTCTGAGAAAAATTTAAATGTTAGGGTTTAAAATCTTACAATGATAAAAATTATGAATGGAAAAGTAACAATATTGCATGAGGTAAGCCTCCTTGTTGAGAAACTGTGGGACTGCGTAAGGGTATCCTGGTTCTTGGCTGGGCATGGGCCTAGAACCCCGAGACTCCAAGGGAGAAACGGCAGGAGTTCGGCCACGCCCCCAGAACTCAGAGTCCTAACAAGCAGTCCAATCTCCATAGACCTACATTGTTCAGTCACGTAGGCCATTACAGCCCCTCCCAAAGTGCACAGGTAGAGGGTGTAACTACAGGCCTCAGGCCCTAGAGATTTACATACTAATGAAGGTCAGAGGGCGGAGCCAATTAACCATACCTCCCCAGAACCTCCCCCTTCCTCCCTCCCTACTTAACCCAGGTCTGCCCTGAGTTTGGGGGGGTACATCCAGATCCATCCACCATCTGCCATGACAATAAACCCTTTTGGATAAAAGGACTTCCTCGTATCATTGGGGCCTGCCGGGCCCGCTGCCGCCAAAGCCTCCAGCCACTGGAACCAGGGACCTTCCTCCGGTATGTGACACAGGCTGCCTGGACGCCTCCAGGCAGCCTCCACCACGCAGGCCCCAGGCTGCTGCTGCCTGGGCCTGGAGGCCTGCCTGCGCAGGCCCGGGGCCTGCTGCCCTGTGGGTCCGGGACTCCACCGCTGCGCCGGTTTTTTCTCACATAATGGCACCCAACGTGGGGCCCTGAACAGCCATGCAACTACAGACAAGCTAGCCGAACAGCCATCTCTCAGACAACCACCAGGACCCATATCTTCAAGCAAGCTAACCAGGCTGCCAAGTCTGCTAAGCAAGTACTTTTACCAAATCTCTTCCTCGGGGTGCTGTCAGGGCCTCTTTCTTCCCTCCCCTTCTTGTTTCTCTCGGCTGTGGGATGGCCAGTCATGCGCCCACATCCCCCCAGTCTCAGTCCTTCCGAGGCCTCTCAGCAGCCGGTCTGAGAGCCCAGGGCCTGAGACCAGTCGATCCCTAGCGGAATCCGGGCAAAGGGATCCCCAATTCCCCCTCTTTTCTCTCGGCTGTGGGTAGGCCGGCGTGCACCCACATGCCCCAAGTCTCAGTCCTTCCGCGGCCTCAGAGCCCAGGGCTTGAGACCAGTCGATCCCTAGTCGCCTGTGGGCAAAGGGATCCCCAATTCCCCCTCTTTTCTCTCGGCTGTGGGTTGGCTTGTCATGCGCCCACATGCCCCCAAGTCTCAGTCCTTCCGAGGCCTCTCAGTGGTTTGAGAGCCCAGGGCTTGAGACCAGTCGGTCCCTAGCCGAATCCGGGCAAATGGACCCCCAATCCAAGAGCTCTGCACCCCCGTGGAACCAGACTGAGTTTGTTCCCCGTCCAAGTACGAGCCTGGCCGTGTCTACTTGGTCCGGTGTGAGACAAACACAGCCAGACCTTCTGCGGCCCTCCTTTTCCCTGGTGTTGCATGGAATAAACTCAGCCAAGATCCCGTGAGCTCCTGCCATGCTAAACTACCATCCCAGCCTACTGCGTCATGGCAGACACATAGACCCACAACGCGACAGAGACTCATGCCCGTGAGTGCCCATTTGCTGGCCTACATCATTCCCTACAGGTGGTAGATGATGTGGGCAAAGCCAGCTCCAAGAGTGCCCCCCGCTGGTGCCTATGAAAAAACCTCTCCACGAAACTGTGAGTAACTCCAGCCTAGTTCACAAGACTAGGCAGGTCTCTCACTGTCCCCCCTCCTCTCTCTCTCTCTCTCCCTCCCTTCCCTCCACGTGTTCTCCAGCTCAAGGGCAAGATGGCGGCGACTCCCTAGCCTCCACTCTGCCCATCCCCCAGCTCCAAAGAGAGGGCTCCTTCACAGCTAACTGCTGTCTTTAAGGCCACAGTGCCTGCTGCGATCCTCATTCTAAAACTCGTTTCCTTGAGTGAGAGACTCTTTGAGGCTGAGACTGTCCTGTCGCTCTTAAAAGGCTCTGACTTCAGTCTTTAACACACTGCCTGCTAGCATAGGTTTCTCTCTTCCCACGTGTTCTCCAACTCAACAAGATGGCGGCGATGCTCTAATCTCTGCTCTCTGCCTCTCCCCCAGGGGTCAGCCTTTCATGCTGTGCCTGCTAGCTTCTCATGAACACTGGCTCTAAACTCTAGTCCCCAGTGATTTTCCCTCAGGGGGTCAGTCTTTCACAGGCTGCCTGCTATCCTAACATAGACTTCCCCCACTCCTCCGTCATTTGCGACCAGTTCTGGCTGCCTGAAGCAACAGGGCTGGTACCCTGGTTGCTCCCCTTCCCCCTTCACCTCCTAGGTCATTTGCGGCCAGCTACAGCCCAACTGGCTTGCCTGAAGTCCCTTTGCCCCTGTGTTCCTCTCAGTTTCTTTCTCGAGGCTAAAACTCCAGGCTGAGCCTGGAGAAACTGCACGCCAACTCCCAGCTTCTCCCAGGAGCTGCCAGCTACACACCAGCTTCCACGTATCTCTCTCCCATAACTCAGTCTCTCACACAGAACCTCACTCTTTCTGACTCTCCTATCAAGCCCCTCTATGTTTCTTCCTCTGAGCTTTTCTTCAAGGTTGGCCTTTTACTTCTAAGAAAAACAAATGGGGAATACCCTGGCCTCTCTGCTAGAGCACCCAGCCAGCACGTGGCAGTCCAGCCACAACATGGCAGAGCAGGCCCCTCCCCTACTGCTTCTAAACCCGCCATTAATGCCTTTTCTTCCCAACAGGAAGACCTAAAACAACAGTGTTTGTACTTTTCAACCCAAAATTTTTTCGATTTTTCTTATTCACAAGTGCCTTCTAAGACAAATTTCCTCAAACACCTTTGCCTTTCCAGGATCTTAACAACAGACCATGATGTGCTTGTTCCCAAGTGACTTAATGCTTAATATTCAGCCTTTGCAGAAATCCCCATGCCGGGGTGCTGCTTTCCTGTTTTAATTATCCTAATAGGTGCTCCCACAAGTCCAGTGGAGACGCCATCTTCTGAAACCTGCCTGAGATGCTAAGCTGCCTTCTCCCCAGCCATCTCGTCAGACTGCAGACTCCAGAGACATGCTGAGATCCAGACACAAAGCCACCTCCTGGAACCTGCCTAGGAGGCCAAGCTGTCTTCTTCCAGGCATTCTGCCTAACTGAAGACTCCAAAGTTAAATCCTACAGAAGACAGATCCAGACCTTCCAGCTACAGATGAACTCTTTTGCCAAAGTCAAATAGCTAAAGTTACATGTTAGTGAGGAAAACTTAATGTCTATCTAAATTAGTCAGATGTTATTATCCTCAAACTGTATCACCTGTATTCAATTGATTCAGTGATTCTTTGCCTTCCCAATCCCCACCCTCAACTCCCCTTCCTTCCCAATCCCCACCCTCAACTCCCCTTACCCTGTGACTTAATTGTGCTAACCCCTCTGGCCTAAGTAGTGCTTTCTTTTAACTTCTTCATGCAAAGATTTTACCACAGATGACACAGTGACCCCCCTTTTTTAAAAAAGTAAAGGGGAGGAGATATGGGACTGCATAAGGGTATCCTGGTTCTTGGCTGGGCATGGGCCTAGAACCCCGAGACTCCAAGGGAGAAACGGCAGGAGTTCGGCCAAGTCCCCAGAACTCAGAGTCCTAACAAGCAGTCCAATCTCCATAGACCTACATTGTTCAGTCACGTAGGCCATTACAGCCCCTCCCAAAGTGCACAGGTAGAGGGTGTAACTACAGGCCTCAGGCCCTAGAGATTTACATACTAATGAAGGTCAGAGGGCGGAGCCAATTAACCATTCCTCCCCAGAACCTCCCCCTTCCTCCCTCCCTACTTAACACAGATCTGCCCTGAGTTTGGGGGGTACATGCAGACCCATCTACCATCTGCCATGACAATAAACCCTTTTGGAACCAAGGACTTCCTCGTATCATTGGGGCCTGCCGGGCCCGCTGCCGCCAAAGCCTCCAGCCACTGGAACCAGGGACCTTCCTCCGGTATGTGACACAGGCTGCCTGTAGGCGTCCAGGCAGCCTCCACCACGCAGGCCCCAGGCCGCTGCTGCCTGGGCCTGGAGGCCTGCCTGCGCAGGCCCGGGGCCTGCTGCCCCGTGGGTCCGGGACTCCACCGCTGCGCCGGTTTTTTCCCACAAGAAACAATATGTATTCTCAATATAAAATAAAGATTACTGTTGAAGGCCATGCAGGAGGAACAACAAATGTAGGATTGTGGGTCTGTGACCACTCTGCCACAGGGCATAATGGCATGCAGAGGAGGGACAAGGGGAGTTTGAGTGTTGGGCTGTAAAGAAAAGTTGAGAAAGTGCAGTTGAGTTGTGGGAAGCCTGAGCTGGCCTGGAGGAAGGGGGTGTGTCCCTGGGCCTGTGACTAAGCCAGGTGGTAGGGTTCTCAGGTTCTTGGACACCCAGGCACCTCTGAGAGTCGCAGAAGAGTAGAGAACAAAGTGGGATAGCCCTTGGCTTGATGGCAGTGACTTGGTGGTGGTTGTGGCTGGGAATGCAGAGAGACCTTCTACAGGAGACAAGACTGTGGCTCTGTAGGCAAAGGCCTTCTCCATGGCTCCCCATGGTGGATCTCAATAAAAAGAGGCAGTCCACACTTCCAAACAGTTTATTATTGTCATAGTGGAAAATAGATGCATAAAATCTTACCCCACTTCTTACGGAGGGCATGAGATTAAATACCTTCTGCTGGAAGCAATGTCTGGGAAGGGAAGCTTTGGAAATGCCCTCCAGGCCTCTAGGTACCTCATTAGCATGGAGAACTCTATTTTGAGCCTACTTTCTGTGGTCATGTCTCTCTTTTCCTATTGTCTTGGTCTGAGATGTTAAGTATGCCTCATCTACATGTGGAAGGGCTTGGAGCATTGGCCTTATGTGACTGATGACCACAAATCTGTGGGGGGGACACAGCAACATGACAGAAACCTGGTACTGGGAGCAGGCAAAACTCATACTGTCCCTTCAGAGTCTCCAGAGCTTCATGCCTTTAGCTCAATCTTCCCCTGGTGGTCCACTACCTACAAACAGTTTTGGAACTCATGGAATTCCAACTACCAGTTAACACAACCACAATGAGGTGCCTCAGAGAGTCCTGAGAACCTTATGTTATTATGGAGATTTGCTATGCCTGTTGCCTTTACTTCCCACTTAATCTAAAAATTGTATAAAAACTCTAAAGGGGCTGGGCCGAGGCACGGAGCAGATCCCTGGCGGCAGCTCTGCACTGAACCTCACAAAACCCGACAGAAGTGGGGCACCCAGCAGCTCTGACCCAGGCAGTATCTCTGGTAAGGAGACAGCAACACTCACCCCAAACAGGGAGTAACTGGGACCCACTGAGACCCACGGGATTTACTCCTGGCCCGGAGCACCGGCTCCTTCCTGTCTGGGTCCGAGCACGTAGCAAATCCCAGGCGGCAGCTCTACACCAAATCCCAAAGAACCCGGGGGAAACAGGGCTCCTAGGAGCTCTAACCCAAGCAGCTTCTTAAGCAAGGAGGCAGCAACACCTGCCCCAAACAGGGAGTAACCAGGTCCCACAGGGATCCAGGAACTCACTCCTGGCCCAGAGCACTGATTCCTACCAGTCCGGACGAAAGCGCTGAGCAGATCCTGGGCCCTAGCTCTAACCTCAGCAGCGACACCCAACCTAAACAGTTCTTTTTTTTTTTTTTTTTTTTTTGGTTTTTCGAGACAGGGTTTCTCTGTATAGCCCTGGCTGTCTTGGAACTCACTTGGTAGACCAGGCTGGCCTCGAACTCAGAAATCCATCTGCCTCTGCCTCCCAAGTGCTGGGATTAAAGGCGTGTGCCACCACCGCCCGGCTAAACCTAAACAGTTCTGACACAACCTAGAGATTAGGAAAGACAGGTTCCAGCTAGAGACAGCACAGGTAGCACCAAGGAGAACCAGACGGAAAAGGGCAAGCGAAAGAATACAAGGGCCAGCAACCCAGAACACATGTCATCATCAGAACCTAGTTCTCCCACATTAAGTCCTGAATTCCCCATATCACCAGGAAAGCAAGAGTCAGACCTAAAATCACTTTTAATGATGATGATGGAGGACTTTAAGAAGGACATAAATAACATTCTCAAAGAATCCGAGGAGAACACAGGTAAACAGGTAAAAGCCCTTAAAGAATCACAAGAGAACACAACCAAACAGGTGAAGGATTTGTACAAAACCATCCAGGACATAAAAATGGAAGTACAAACAATAAAGAAATCACAAAGGGAGACTACTCTGGAGATAGAAAACCTAAGAAAGAAATCAGGAGTCACAGACGCAAGCATCACCAACAGAATACAAGAGATAGAAGAGAGAATCTCAGGTGCAGAAGATACCATAGAAAATATTGACACAACTGTCAAGGAAAACGAAAAATACAAAAAACTCTTAACACAAAACATCCAGGAAATCCAGGACACAATGAGAAGACCAAACCTAAGGATAATAGGTATAAAAGAGAGTGAAGATTCCCAACTTAAAGGGCCAGTAAATATCTTCAACAAAATCATAGAAGAAAACTTCCCTAACCTAAGGAACAAGATGCCCATAATCATACAAGAAGCCTACAGAACACCAAATAGACTAGACCAGAAAAGAAATACCCCCCGTCACATAATAATCAAAACACAAAATGCTCAGAACAAAGAAAGAATTTTAAAAGCAGTAAGGGAAAAAGGCCAAGTAACATATAAAGGCAGACCTATCAGAATTACACCAGACTTCTCACCAGAGACCATAAAAGCCAGAAGATCATGGACAGATGTCATACAGACCCTAAGAGAACACAATTGCCAGCCCAGGCTACTATACCCAGCAAAACTCTCTATTACCATAGATGGAGAAACCAAGATATTCCATGACAAAGCCAAATTTACACAATATCTTTCCACAAACCCAGCACTGCAAAGAATAATAGCAGGAAAGACCCATTACAAGGAGAGCAATCATACCCTAGAGAGAGCAAGAAAGTAATCCTCCTCCAACAAACCCAAAAGAAGATAGCCACATGAACAATGCCTCCACTATTAGCAAAAATAACAGGAAGCAACAGTCTCCTCTCTTTAATATCTCTTAATGTCAATGGACTCAATTCCCCAATAAAAAGACATAGACTAACAGACTGGATACGCAAACAGGATCCGACTTTTTGCTGCATACAGGAAACCCACGTCAGTGACAAGGACAGACACTACCTTAGAGTAAAAGGCTGGAAAACAATTTTTCAAGCAAATGGTCCTAAGAAACAAGCTGGAGTAGCCATTCTAATATCAAATAAAATTGACTTTCAACTTAAAGATATAAAAAAGGATAAGGAAGGTCATTTCATATTTGTCAAAGGAAAAGTCAACCAACATGAACTCTCAATTCTGAACATCTATGCACCAAATGCAAGAGCACCCACTTTCATAAAAGAAACCTTACTAAAGCTCAAAGCACATATTGCACCCCACACAATAATAGTGGAGACTTCAATACCCCACTCTCAGCACTGGACAGATCAGGGAAACGGAAACTAGACAGAGGTACAGTGAAACTAACAGAAGTTTTAAACCAAATGGGCTTAACAGATATCTATAGAACATTTCACCCAAAAACAAAAGAATATACCTTATTCTCTGCACCTCATGGTACCTTCTCCAAAATAGACCATATAATTGGTCACAAGACAGGCCTCAACAGATATAAAAAATCGAAATAATCCCATGCATCCTATCAGATCACCATGGTCTAAAACTGGTCTTCAATAACAACAAAGACAATGGAAAGCCCACACTCACATGGAAACTGAACAATACTCTATTCGTTGATAATGGGGTCAGGGAGAAAGAAAAGAAAGAAGAAAGAAAGAAAGAAAGAAAAGAAAGAAAGAAAGAAAGAAAGAAAGAAAGAAAAGAAAGAAAGAAAGAAAGAAAAAAGAGAGAAGAAGAGAGAAAGAAAGAGAGAAAGAAAGAAATTAAAGACTTTTTAGAATTTAATGAAAATGAAGACACATCATACCAAAACCTATGGGACACACTGAAGGCAGTGCTAAGACGAAAGCTCATAGCTCTAAGTGCATACAAAAAGAAACTGGAGAGAGAACACACTAGCAGCTTGACAACACACCTGAAAGCTCTAGAACAAAAAGAAGCAAAAACACTCAAGAGGAGTAGACGGCAGGAAATAATTAAACTCAGGGCTGAAATCAACCAAATAGAAACAAAGAGAACTATACAAAGAATCAATAAAACCAGGAGCTGGTTCTTTGAGAAAATCAACAAAATAGATAAACCCTTAGCCAGACTAATCAGAGGGCAGAGAGACAGTATCCAAATCAATAAAATCCAAACTGAAAAGGGTGACATAACAACAGAAACCGAGGAAATTCAACAAATCATCAGATCCTACTACAAAAGCCTATACTCAACAAAATTGGAAAATCCGGATGAAATGGACAATTTTCTAGACAAGTATCAGATACCAATGTTAAATCAGGATCAGATAAACCATCTTAACAGTCCCATAACTGCGAAAGAAATAGAAGCAGTCATTAAAAGTCTCCCCACCAAAAAAAGTCCAGGTCCAGATGGTTTTAGTGCAGAATTCTATCAAACCTTCAAGGAAGATCTAATACCAATTCTCTTCAAACTATTCCACAAAATAGAAACGGAAGGAACACTACCTAATTCATTCTATGAAGCCACAATTACGCTTATACCTAAACCACACAAAGATCCAACAAGAAAAGAGACTTCAGACCAATCTCCCTTATGAATATCGATGCAAAAATACTGAATAAAATTCTCTCGAACCGAATCCAAGAACACATCAAAACACTTATCCACCATGATCAAGTAGGCTTTATCCCAGGAATGCAGGGTTGGTTCAATATACGGAAATCCATCAACGTAATCCACTACATAAATAAACTCAAAGGAAAAAACCACATGATCATATCTCTTGATGCTGAGAAAGCATTTGACAAAATTCAACATCCCTTCATGATAAAAGTCTTGGAAAGATCAGGAATTCAAGGTCCATACCTAAACATAGTAAAAGCAATATACAGCAAGCCAGTAGCCAACATCAAACTAAATGGAGAGAAACTTGAAGCAATCCCATTAAAATCAGGGACTAGACAAGGCTGCCCACTCTCCCCCTACCTGTTCAATATAGTTCTGGAAGTCCTAGCCAGAGCAATTAGGCAACAGAAGGAGATCAAAGGGATACAAATTGGAAAGGAAGAAGTCAAAGTTTCACTATTTGCAGATGACATGTTAGTATACTTAAGTGACCCCAAAACTTCCACCAGAGAGCTCCTAAACCTGATAAACAACTTTAGCAAAGTGGCTGGGTATAAAATTAACTCAAACAAATCAGTAGCATTCCTCTACACAAAGGATAAACTGGCTGAGAAAGAAATTATTGAAATGACACCATTCACAATAGTCACAATAGTATAAAATACCTTGGTGTGAATCTAACCAAGCAAGTAAAAGACCTGTATGACAAGAACTTCAACCCCCTGAAGAAAGAAATCGAAGGAGATCTCAGAAGATGGAAAGATCTCCCATGCTCATGGATTGGAAGGATTAATATAGTAAAAATGGCTATCTTGCCGAAAGCAATCTACAGATTTAATGCAATCCCCATCAAAATTCCCACTCAATTCTTTACAGAGATAGAAAGAGCAATCTTAAAATTCATTTGGAATAACAAAAAAACCCAGGATAGCGAAAACTACACTCAACAATAAAAGAAATTCTGGGGGAATCTCCATCCCTGATGTCAAGCTGTAATACAAAGCAATAGTGATAAAAATGGCATGGTATTGGAACAGAGACAGTCAGGAGGATCAATGGAATAGAATAGAAGACCCAGAAATGAACCCCCATACCTATGGTCACTTGATCTTCGACAAAGGAGCTCAAACTATCCAGTGGAAAAAAGACAGCATTTTCAACAAATGGTGCTGGTCCAACTGGAGGTCAACATGTAGAAGAATGCAAATTGATCCATACTTTTCTCCTTGTACAAAGCTCAATTCCAAGTGGACCTCCACATAAAACCAGCTACACTGAAACTAATAGAAACTAATAGAAGAGAAAATAGGGAAAAGCCTTGATCACATGGGCACAGGGGAAAAGTTCCTGAACAGAACACCAATGGCGTATGCTCTAAGATCAGGAATTGACAAATGGGATCTCATAAAACTGCAAAGCTTCTGTAAAGCAAAGGATACTGTCAATAGGACAAAGCGGGAACCAACAGATTGGGAAAAGATCTTCACCAACCTTACATCTGATAGAGGGCTAATATCCAAGGTATACAAAGAACTGAAGAAACTAGATTCCAGACCATCAAATAACCCTATTTAAAAATGGGGTAAAGAGTTGAACAAAGAATTCTCAACTGAGGAAACTCGAATGGTTGAGAAGCATCTAAAGAAGTGTTCAGTATCCCTAGTCATTTAGGGAAATGCAAATGAAAACAACACTGAGATTCCACCTCACACCAGTCAGAATGGCTAAGATTCAAAACACAGGTGACAGCAGATGTTGGCAAGCATGTGGAGAAAGAGGAACACTCCTCCATTGTTGGTGGGATTGCAAGCTGGTATAACCACTATGGAAAGCAGTCTGGCGATACCTCAGAAAATTGAACAAAGTGTTACCTGAGGACCCAGCTATACCCCTCCTGGGCATATACCCAGAAGATATTTCAACATGCAACAGGGCCACATGCTCCACTATGTTCATAGCGGCCTTATTTATAATAGCCAGAAGCTGGAAAGAACCCAGATGTCCTTCAACAGAAGAATGGATACAGAAAATTTGGTACATTTACACAATGGAGTACTACTCAGCTATTAAAAACAATGAGCTCATGAAATTCTTAGACAAATGGACGGAGCTAGAAAATATCATCCTGAGTGAGATGACCCAATCACAAAAGAACACACATGGTATGCACTCACTGATAAGCGGATATTAGCCCAAAAGCACACAATACCTAAGACGCAATGCATAAAACTCAAGAAGAAGGAGGAAGACCAAAGTGAGGGTGCTTTTGTCCTTTTTAGAATGAGTATCAAAAGATTCAACCAGAGCTCCCAGGATCTAAACCTCCAGCCTGAGAACAGACAGGGGCAAGCTGTCCCCTGAGAGGCTCTAACCAGCAGCTGACTCAGACAGATACAGACATCCAGAGCCAAACAGTGGATGGAGCTTGAGGACTCTTATAGAAGAATAGGGGGAAGGATTGTGGGCCCTAAGGAGATAGGAACTGCACAGGAAGATCAACAGAGTAAACCAACCTGAACCCTTGGAGCTCTCAGAGACTGAATCACCAACCGTGGAGCATACCTAGTCTACACAGATCTACCTCCATGGGCTGGACCTAGGCCTCCCTGCACATATGTTGTAAATGTGCAGCTTGGTTTTCATGCAGGTCTCAAACATCTGGAGTGGGGGCTATCCCAAAACATGCAGCCTGTATATGGGGTATGGTCTTCTAGCTGGGTCCCTCATCTGGCCTCAATGGGAGAGGAAGCACCTAGCTTCTCAGAGACTTAAAGTGGCAACGTGGGGGATACAGGAGGAGGGGGTACTCAGAAAAGAAGAGACGGGGAAGGATTGTGGGAGGGGGTGACTGGGACGGGTTATAAAGTGAATAAGCAAAAAAATAAAATTAAATTAAAAAAGGAAAAAAAAAAACTCTAAAGGGGTGCTTCCAGCCCCTCACTGGCACTCACAATTATAGTACTTTTTTTTTTTTAATCAGGCATTGCTACTGGAGAAGACTGATGATTCAACCACCACCTTAGGGAATAATTAGACTGTCAGTAATGACTACCACTCATAGAAAACATTTGGAAAATAAATTGTTAGTGGAGCAATGTGGTTTTTCTAGTGGCTCTGATATAGGAAATCTTAGAAAGAAATGTGAAGTTCAGAAAAAGACACTTAAAATAGTTGAGCTGGGAACTTTTTGAGTCCAGGAAACAAGAACAATGTCTCTTACTGAGGCTGGCTGGGTGATTTCTTATACCCATTTTTGCACTTAGCTTCCTGACAGGATTTAACAAAATCTGTTGATGAGTAAATGTGCATTCTGAGGATTTAAAGCAGAAATGACTGATTGTTTTTTTATATAAAACTTTAGATGTGTGATTTTTTAAAGATTTTTATAAGATTATGTTTTAAAATATATATAAAAAATAATTGATTCTTTCTTAGTAACCACAAATTGCTGCCTACCAATAAGAAAACTTGGTTGAGAAACTTGTCTTGCTTGCTCACACTTTGTTAATGTCTAACAAGTTATGAATTTACATGGGTGGAGTTTTGCTCTTAGGTTCTTAAGAAAAATTTCTTAATTAACAGTACTACATAATATTTTTTCATGTAAAGGTTTTTCATAGTCATTCATCAGAAGAAAAATACAATAAAGTCACATTATAATTTCTATAAGGCTTAGAAGATATTGCTAAGATATATAAGCTGTCTGATAAAAAATTAAATTGAAGTCTACTTGCAGGAGTTTTCTCCATCCACACAGTATATATGGGTGTATATGTGTATGTATACAAAATGGTTGGAGCCAGCTCACTGGAGTTTGCTCCATCCACCAAAAATATGTGAATGTGTATATATGTAAAGTAGCTGGATCTTTGCTTCTTCCACTCAATGAATGAATGTGCATGTATGTATGTATTATGTATGTATGTATGTATGTATATGGGTAAAGTTGTTGCAGCTTTTCTCCAGCCATCAAATCTGAATGTATGTATGTATATATGTAAAGTTGTCAGAGCCTGCTCATTAGCACTTGCTTGCTTCATCCACTCAGTATGTGTTCATGTGTGTATGATTGTCCCCTTCTTTCTTTTCTGTGGTTGCTGTTTGCCACAAGCATCAACTCCCATCGATGTCTGAACCAACCCCTGTCAGTTCCACTAGTGTTGACCTCCATCAGCTGCTATCAGCATCACCTCCAATCACCAAGGCCACACTGGGCCCTCATCAGATTAACTTTATGGTGTTCAAGCTGGCCTTCAATGGATTACAATGCAGGAAGTTTACAAAAGATCCTAAAACTAAATTAGTAGAAGCCTAAGGTCCAAATGAGAGGCTGAAAAGAGCACTTCATTAATGATGATTGTTGTGGTATTGCATCTGAACACTACAGAGCTGTCCAGAATATTCACTTAAAAGTAAGAAGAATGGATTATGATTTGGAAAACACAAGTCTATGAAGCTTCTGAAAAGGCACTTTAATATCACAAAATACTTAATATTTAGATTCCTACAGAAAGAGTCTCAGCTACCAAAGATAAAATCATTCATATAAAAACTTTTAGAAGTTGGCAACCCACTGCTTTTAGACCACTGAAAGACAAGAAATCATTTAATTGCCTCTTAGTAATATAAGAAATCTCTTAGTAACTTAAATTTTATCAAAAAAGAAGTCACTCTCCATAGGATAAACTATATCTTAGATCATGCACTGTATGCAAAGTGATGTCTGTTTTTCAGGCTGAAGAATAAACAGAAATGAGTCTTTCAGCTCAGCTCATCTTTCTTACACTACAAAAGTTCACCACATCTCAGATAATAACATTCACAATATTGAATATCTGGTGAAGTGTGTGTAAAAGACAAGAATGCACTATCATAAGCCCTACAAGAAATGAAGTACTATGGTCTTTTTTAGGATAAAAGTAACTTTGACCACTAGAGTCTATAACAAATTAATCTCAGAATAAAAGAAGCACAGGTGGGGCTGAAGGGATGGCTCAACAGTTACGAACACTGACTGCTCTTCCAGAGAAAGAGTTTGATTCCTAGTATCTGCATGGTAGCTAACAATCATCTTAAGTTCCAAAAGACCTGTTGCCTGCTTCTGGCCTCTGCAGGTCTTGCAGGAACATGGTGCATAGACATACATACAGTCAAACCCATAGAAATAAAATAAAAATAATGAAAGCCCAATAGCCAACAGAGGTGATCTATACTCTTATCCACACAAGCTCCATTGCCTTCAATCTCAAGGGGTCCTTTGGGGTCCTAGGAACATCCAGCTTAGATCCCTCCCTGCCAAACACCTGCCTCCCAGGTCCATCTGGGACACAACCAACAGAGGTGAGCTATGCTCTATCACCAGGCCTTCAGCTCTCTCTCCTTTCCAGATGGGGCCTGCAGGATTCCAGGACCATTCTGTTGTAGTAATTATTTAATACAGCCTCTGGCTCAGGCTGACTATCTAAGCTGCAGCAGCTCCGCCTAGCCTAGCTGCCATGTTTCTCAGCCAGAGGCCACATTTGTGCTGCAGCCAGAAATGGCCAACTGGAAACACCAGCCCTGCCACCCACGAGATGTCAGCATGGGAGATGGCTCAATCTCCCACACTGTCTCTGCAAGGCTGGGCATTGCCTAGACCATCCCACCATTCATGCAGGCCCAGTAAGAGGATGAGACTCTAATTCTTATAGATTAATCCAAGGCTTTATATGTTTGATAATGATTAATAACAAGATGCCCATACAAAGAGAGTTGTAACCCAATACCCAACCTAGGTATACCAATACCTTTGACTGCTACAGACACGTGAACATCCGTCTCCATCACTCCTACATTTCTGCCCTCTCTCGTTCCTCCTCTTCCTTTTATATCTTTCTCTCCTAACTCCACCTCTTCCTTTTCCTTTTCCTCTTCCTCTCCTAACTCCTCCCACCTTAGCTCCTCCTACATATCACCCTTTCTGTTAAAATAAAAAAAAAAATTTCTCAAAATACAATTAGAGCATAACTATACAAATTTGTATCAGTAAGGTACAAGATAAATCTAATACCCAATGCATCATTTTGTTGACTAAACAGAACCTCTGTCATTTCTCCTAACAGACTTAGTTCTAAACCTGGCTTATGTCCTGGCTTTTGAATGAATGTCAGCTGAAAACCATCCTCTCAGGTCGGTTCTCTCAAAGTAAATTGCCTGGGTTGATTATGAGACTGTAAGTCTTCAACCCCATCAGAAATCCAGAATGACTGAATTAACTGAAATTATGGGGAGCACAAAGCATAGCTTCTAAAACTTAGCCAATTTATAGAGAATGCTGAACACCTAGACAGTCCCTAAACCTCAAAAACGTTGGAGCATCCAATCTTCAGCCTTCTGGTCCAGGATCATCTGACAAACCAAGTAATGCAGAATTTTTAAGGGCTGATTACTATGTCTTGGCAGATATAATCAGTCGACTATTCCACAAGTGTGTCCTTTTCTGGACAGTAATTTGTCTGTAGATGAAAAGAGGCAATTTTTGCCTAGTGGCTTTCTCACCACAACTGGAGTAACTCCAAAGATGCTCAATTTCTTCTTAGAATCCAAGACAAGAAGCTGTCAGGAGCAGACAGGTCTCTAATAAAATGAACATTTATGCAGAAATGCTTATAACATCAATTATGTGGACTTCTGACATTTTTGAAAACAAACTATCTATGTAAAGCAATCTGGACTGTTGTCCGCCACTACCTCCTTTCTGCTATTTCTAAATAAAATCTAGAAAACACCCTAATAATGAACTCAGAGCCATGAAAAGACCAACCATAAGAATAATAAGAATAGAAGGAGAAGACTGACAATTCCAAGGCCCAGAAAGATAAGTATTTTCAACAAATCATAGAAGAACACTTCCCCAACATAAAGAAAGAAATATCAATAAACATACAAGAAGCTTACAGAACACCAAATAGATCGAACCAGAAAAGAAAATCTTCCTACCACATAATAATCAAGACACTAAATGTATAGAACCAAAAAAGAAATATTAAAAACTGAAAGGGAAAAAGGACAAGTAACATATTAAGGCAGACTTATCACAAATACAACCAACTTCTCAACAGCGAATCTAAAAGCTAGAATGGCCTTGGCAAATATCTTTCAGTTCCTAAGAACCCACATATTTCAGCTCAAACTACTATAACCAGCAAAACTTTTTATCACCATAGGTGGAAAAAACAAGATATTTCAAGACAAACCCAAATTTAAACAATATCTTTATACAAATCCAGCCGTAAAGAAGATACTACAAGGAAAACTGAAAGCCAAGGAGGCTAACTAAAATCAAGAAAACAAATAATCCCACACCAACAAAACTAAAATAAGGGAAGCATACACACACACACACACACACACACACACACACACACAGCAATACCAACATCAAAATAACAGAAATTAGCAATCATTGGTCATTAATATCTTTCAACATAAATAGACTAATGGCCCAATAAAAAACAGGCTAAAACTGGATGTGAAAACAGGATCCATCATTCTTCTGTACAAAAGAAACACACCTCAGCAAAAAAAGACATTACCTCAGAATAAAGGGCTGGATAAAGAAAGGGCTGTTTCCATTCCAAGAAAACAGACTCAAAAAGCAAGCTGGAGTAGCCATTATACTATCTTACAAAATAGACTTTCAACTAAAAGTAATCCAAAGACATGGGGAATGATACTTCATACTCATCAAAGAAAAAAAAACACCAAAACGATGAATATCTATGTTCCAAATGCAAGGGCATCCAAAAAAAAAAAGAAGAAGAAGAAGAAGAAGAAGAAGAAGAAGAAGAAGAAGAAGAAGAAGAAGAAGAAGAAGAAGAAGAAGAAAAGAAAAAAAAATGTTTAATCACACATTAAACACCACACGTTAATAGTGAGAGATCTCAATACCCTACTCTCACCAATGAAAAGATCATCAAGACAGAAATTAAACAGAGAAATAATGAATAAAATAAATAACAATAAATGAATAAAATGATCTAACAAATATCAACAGACTATTTAACTGAAAAACAAAAAAATACACCTTTTTCTCAGCAATTCCTAGAACTTTCTCCAAAACTATCCAAATACTCAGTGACAAAGTAAGCTTCAACAGATAGTCAAAATAACTCCTTATATCTTATCAGAACACTACAGATTAAACCTGAATGTTAAAACAACAGAAATGATCTGCAGTCACACATTAGTGTGTCCGCTACACCTTAACCCCACCCCATAGCTCCACCTGCTTCTTTGGAGGCCTGATCTAACTCTGGATACAAGGGAGACCTCCACCCCAATTCCTCCACATGCTGAGATCCCATCCAGGCCAGCAGCTGGGGGCTTTGCTCCTCCTCATTGTGACCCATCTTCTTTCTGGTCCAAACTGGTGCATGCTCCCCTCCCTCTCACAGCTCCATGTGCTTTCTGAGAGGTCTGCTCAAACTCAAGACACCCAGACCAGGCAACACTAGAGACAACCAGATGGCAAAAGGCAAGTGCAATAACATAATCAACAGAAACAAATGTATTATGACACCATCAGAACTCAACTCACCTATAACAACAAGCCCTGAATATCCTAACATACCTGAAGAGCAAGACTATAACCTTAAATTCCATCTCTAGGAGATAATATAGGCCTTTAAGGAGGATATAAACAATTTCCTTAAAGAAATACAGGAAATACAGGCAAACAGGTAGAAGCCCTTAAAGAGGAAACAAATGCATCCCTTAAAGAAACATAGGAAAATACAATCAGGTGAAGAAACGAAAAAATAAAAATAAAAAATGGTTCAGGACCTAAAATCGGAAATAGAAGCAATAAAGAAAACACAGAGAGAGGCAACCCTGAAAATGGAACATGTAGCAGAACCTACCTGCCCCTAATGAATAAAGATTTCAAGGGAACAATCACTGGGCGAGAAGGAGGTCAGAGAGAGGAAGAGGAGAGGTAAGAGAAAGAAACTTTCTTTTGGACAGGAGAGAGCATGGAGGCACAATATATGTAGTTGGAGGCCCCCAGTTTAGGTGGTTGATGACAAAATTAGGATGCTAGTTTCCACGCCCAGCTATCCTGTTTGTTACCTGTTAATTCTAAACAAAGATTGTGTGTTTTCCTTCACACCAAGACTCAACTGGGTTCCAGAGAAAGGTATGGTGGCAGAGCACCCCAGCCAATCATGGCAATTTGGAAGCGTGGGGCATGTGTGACAACAGCCTGCCATGGGAACTAAGTGAGCCGGGTGGAAAGATTTCAGAGCTCTGAGTCAAGAGAGTCTGCCAGGCTGAGAACAGGCATATGCCTTGCTGGCATAGCTTGGATTGGTTTCTTTAAATATTTCACACAACAGGAACACCTAGAAAAAAGATCAGAAACTACAGATCATCAACAGAACAAAAGAGATGGAAGAGAGAATCTCAGGCATAGAAGATGCCATAGAAGAAATTGACACATCAGTCAAAGGAATGCCAAATGCAAAAAGTCCCTAACTCAAAACATCCAGGAAATTTTTGACACTATGAAAAGACCAAACCTAAAAATAAGAGGAAAAGAAGAGGGTGAAGATTCCCAGTTTAAAGGACCAGAAAACATCTTCATCAAAATCATAGAAGAAAAGTTCTCTAACCACAAGAATAAGATGACTACAGATTGGGAAAGGATCTTCACTAACCCTACATCTAACAGAAGGCTAGTATCCAAAATATATAAAGAACTCAAGAAGATAGACTCCAACAAACAAAATAACCCAATTAAAAAATGGGATACAGAAGTAAACAGAGAATTATCAAAAGAAGAATCTCAAATGGCCAAGAAGCAGTTAAAGGAATGTTCAACATCCTTAGTCATCAGGGAAATGCAAACCAAAATGACACTGAGATTGCACCTTACAACAATCACAATGGCTATGATAAAAAACTCAGCCGGGCGGTGGTGGCGCACGCCTTTAATCCCAGCACTTGGGAGGCAGAGGCAGGTGGATTTCTGAGTTCGAGGCCAGCCTGGTCTACCAAGTGAGTTCCAGTACAGCCCGGGCTACACGTGGCAGCACATGCTAGCAAAGATGTGGAGAAAGGTGAACTCCTCCACTGCTGGTGGGAGTGCAAATTTCTACAACCAGTCTGGAAATCCATCAAGCAGTTTCTTAGAAAATTGAAAATATGCCGGGCGGTAGGTGGAGTCTGGTCTACAGAGTGAGTTCCAGGACAGTCAGGGCTACACAGAGAAACCCTGTCTCGAAAAACCAAAAAAAAAAAAAAAAAAAAAAAAAAGAAAATTGAAAATAATTCCAGCTGAAGACCCACCTATACCACTCCTGGGCATATAACCAAAAGATGCTCCACCATCCCACAAGGATACATGCTCCATTATATTCATAGTATCTTTATTGCTACTGAGCATCTTTATAAAAAATACAATACAAATTCATAATGATGGTGGTGGGATTTGATACCACAGGGGGTCAGAAGATGACTGACTCTACCTGGACTTAAAATCATGAGCAATTTCTATCACTGTACTTGGTTTTCATGATTAGAAGAAATTGCATGTTACAAGGATGGATAAATATGCAACTTAAATTGTTTGTCTATTTGAGTTCCAATTCTTGACTTCAGGATTTTAGCTTCTCATTCTAGAAGAGACTGTTCATTGCTGTAAACAATTTAAATCTTCATGAGTTTATTATACCCATGAACTCTGCCAAAATCATCAGAACATTTTTGTTCACAAAATCTACTACACTGTGTGATAGTCTTCAATGTGTCCTACATTTAGATATGAAATTACCATAAGAAAAAAGTTCATTTGAACTAGAAACCTGTAGTCTGGTTATGAGCAGAAAAATGCTAGAGTCTAAAGCAAAGAATGGGTGGGAAATAGATGATTTAGCAACTCCACAGTTTCTCCAAATCTTTTTTGGTGTTCAATGTAGATCTTCCTATTTTCATACATTTTGCATATGATTACTCTAAACAATATTGTATGATTATTCAAAACCTGTCATCTCTTACTGACCTAAAAGCCTGACTCTTTTTGTTATTTGAACTACTCTAAATATCCTATAAGTTTTGTCTTATCTATTCTTACAAAAGTCTTTGACGATGGCTTTCTGTAAAGGCTTGAGGTCCTTGTGATCACAGATAAACATTGGGTAAACTAGGAGTGTTAAACATTTAGGGTCTCCTCAGTGGAGCAAATAAAATACCTATTTTCCACTCAGAAAGCTGGCAGTCAATATTATTAATAACCTGGTGAACTTTGCTATCTGTAGAACCAGACCTCACCCAAATTCTGCAGAATAATTACCCCAGACTCCCCATCCCTAAACTCTTATCTTTAGCTCTCAGTTAATAAATAAAACACATCCTCAGTAGAGATGTCATACCTTCTTTATAGCTTGTTTACCTCTATCCTGTCTCAGTCAAGGATCATGCCAGATCTTCTCTTAAGCCATAGAACCCATCTCGTGGTCAAATATATATTGCAAAAGAGTTTCTATGTAGTCATACCTTAAACATTATTGTGCAACTGAAACTGGAATGATTGTTGCCTAGAAACTTTTTTCCAAATTGAACTGTGTTTAAATAAGCTTACAATAAACCACTTGGTATCAGATTTCTGAAGTTTGATCCAGCCTGACTAAATTGAGCTGTATTGAGTTTTCTTTATTGTCTCTTTGTGGTTCATTTCCCTGCTGGCCATGATGCATTCAGGGACTCCCACAGCCTTCATATAATTATAATAAGTGACTATGATATGAAATGACTGAGAAAATGTTTTTGATTCAGGAATTTAGTTGATATGAGTAAGGTTTGCAATCCAACTACTTCCACACAGTATATGGAGCAATGTGAAGAACTTGAAATAAACCAAGGCTCTGTACATAAATGGAAGTATAGAATGGCTGTATATTACAAAAGGTACTCATTAATGACTTACACAATTTGGGTTGGGTATCCAAACTGAGGAGGCAAAAATCCTTGTAGCTGGTCAAACCAAAATATTTGCTGCCTTAGCAGTCACAGTCTGGTGATAAGGCCAGGAATTCTTAGAGCCATAGGTTTTTATTTTACATGGGAGGCTGGGAAATCTAGGTTCCCAAATCAGCAAAGGATGGCAGCAGAAGCACTAATAAGGTAGATGCATGCACAAAACGACAAAATGGCACTGAAGGTAGGTAGACGAAAAGTAAAAGTTTTTTTCTTAGTCATTCTTATGTCTGGGCTGGTGCCTGGAAAGTGCTTCCTATGCTGTAAGAGAATCTTTCCCATTAGTTAATGCTTCCAGGAAATGCCCTTACAAATCCACTTAGTGACATACTTCTTGATTGATTCCAGATTCCAGATCCATTTAAATTGACAATAATGGTTGGCCATCATAATCAGTTGACTCTTATTTAATAAACAAGCAGTTCCCTGCCAGATGAGCAGACCATTGCCTCTTCTAAAACTGATGAATACAAATATTCTGCAGTACACACTGAAATTATTTCTAGTTCGTGGTCTTATTTTTACACAACAAAATACACTGAAGCTAGGTCAATTGACTCATGTTTACAAGTATTTACGCTGTTTAAACACCAACACATAATATTTTTAAATTAAGGCAAAATGGGATTTTTTTTCCATTGATAAACTAAAAATTGTGAAACTGTAACCAAAAAACATTCATATTTTGTTTGGTATATTTTATAAAGTAGTACTACAAAAATATCATTAAAAAGTGGTAATATTCCCCAGAGACAGTTTGACTCCCAGGAGGTCCATCATAACCAGGCTCACAGGAGGGACAGGATACAGTTAGAGACAGTGAGACCAGTTAGCACCTGAGATAAACAGATGGTGAGAGGCAAGCACAAAAACAAGCAAGTAAAACCAATGCCCCTTGGTACCATCAGAACCTAGTTCTCCCACCACAGCAAGCCCTAGATACACCAACAGACCTGAAAAGCTAGAGTATGAACTAAAATCCTATCTCATGAAGATGATAGTGGACCTTAAGGGGACATAAATAACTCCCTTAAAGAAATAAAGAACACAGCTAAACAGATAGAAGCCCTTAAAGAGGAAACACACGTATCTCTTAAAGAAATAGTAGAAAACACAATGAAACAGGTGAAGAAACTGAACAAAACTGTCCAGGATCTAAAAATATAAAGGATAAAAAATAAAGAAATCACAAAGAGAGACAACTTTGGAGATGGAAAACCTAGGAAAGAGATTAAGAGTTACAGATACAAGCATCACCAACAGAATACAAGAGATAGAAGAGAGAATATCAGGCATAGAATACACCATAGAAGATATTTATGCAACAATCAAAGAAAATACAAAGTGCAAAAAGCTCCTGACCAATAACATGTGGGAAAAGGGGCCGCAGTGGAGGAGTCCTGAAGGCTTCCACGTGGCAGGTCCCACATACAGGAGAAAGTCTGGAGTTCTAGAGGCTGGAAGCTTTGGCGATGGCAAGCCCCAATGATATGAGGAAGTCCTTGGTTCCAAACGGGTTTATCTTCATGGTGGGTGGTAGATGGATCTGGATGTACCCCCCCTAAACTCAGGCAGACCTGAGCTAAATAGGGAGGGAGAAAGGAGGAGGGTCTGGTGAGGAATGCTTAATTGGCTCCTCCCTCTGACCTTCATAGTATGTAAATCTCTAGGGCCTGAGGCCTGTAGTCACACCCTCTACCTGTGCACTTTGGGAGGGGCTGTAATGGCCTATGTGACTGAACAATGTAGGTCCATGGAGATTAGACTGCTTGTTAGGATCCTGCTTGTTAGGACCCTGCTTGTTAGGTTCTGGGGATGTGGCCTAACTCCTGCTGATTCTCCCTTGAAGTCTTGGGGTTCTAGGCCCATGCCCAGACAAGAACCAGGATACCCTTATGCAGTCCCACAATAACATTCAGGAAATTCAGGACACAATGAAAAAACCAAACCTAAGAATAATAGAAATAGAAGAGAGTGAAGATTCCCACAGCAAAGGGCCAGGAAACAACTTCAACAAAATTAAAGAAGAAAACTTCCCTAACATAAAGAAAAGAGGTAGTCATAAATGTACAAGAAGCTCACAGAACAAATAGATTGGACCAGAAAAGAAATTTCTCCCATAACACAATAAGCAAAATACTAAATAAATAGAACAAAGAAAGAATATTAAAAGCTGTAAGGGGAGAAGGCCAAGTAACATATAAAGGCAAACCTATGAGAATTATACAAGACTTCTCAATAGAGATTCTAAAAGCCAGATCTTGGGCAGATGTTATACAGACCCTAACAGAACACAAATGCCAGCCCAGACTACTATACTCAGAAAAACTCTCAATCACTATAGATGAAAAAACCAAGATATTTGATGACAAAACCCAATTTAACCAATATCTTTCCACTAATCCAGCCTTACAAAGGATAATAGAAGGAAAACTCCAACACAAGGAGGAAACTACAGTAAAGAAAAACAAAACAAAAAAAAAATTAATCATCTCACAACAAACCAAAAAGAAGAGAACCACAGAAACATAATACTACCACTAATAACAAAAATAACAGGAACCAACAATCATTGGTCTTTAGTATCTCTCAACATCAATGGTTTCAATTCCTCAATAAAAAGACATAGGCTAACAGCCTAGGTACATAAACAGGACCCAGCATATTTTGCATACATGAAACACACATCAGTGACAAAGAAAGACACTACCTCAGAGTAAAAGGCTGGAAAAACATTTTCCAAGCATATGGTCCCAAGAGACAAGCTGGAGGAGTTATTCTAATATCCAATAAAATAAACTTTCAATCAAAAATTGTCAAAAAAACATAAGGATGGATACTTCATATACATTAAAGGAAAAATCCAACAAGATGAACTATCAATTCTGAACATCTACACCCTAAAATGCAAGAGCACCCACTTTTGTAAAAGAAACATCACTACAGCTCAAAACACATTGATCCTCACACAATAATAGTAGGAGACTTCAACACCCCACTTTCACCAATGGACAGATCATGGAAACAGAAATTAAACAGAGACACAGTAAAACTTACAGAAGTTATGATCCAAATGGATTTAACAGATATCTACAGAAAATTTCATCCTAAAACAAAAGAATATACCTTCTTCTCAGTACCTCATGATACCTTCTCCAAAATGTACCATAGAATTGGTTACAAAACAGGCCTCAACAGATACAAGAAGACTGAAATAATTCCATGCATCCTATCAGATAAACACGGACTAAGGCTGGTCTTCAATAACAGCAAAAACAACAGACAGCCCACATACACATGGAAACTGAACAATGCTCTACTCAATGATAATTTGGTCAGGGAAGAAATAAAGAAATTAAAGACTTTTTAGAATTTAATGAAAATGAAGACACAATATACCCAAACTTATGGGACACAATGAAAGCAGTGCTAAGGGGAAAACTCATAGCTCTGAGTGCCTCCAAAAAGAAACTGGAGAGAGCACACACTAGCAGCTTGACAGAACATTTGAAAGCTCTAGAACAAAAAGAAACAAATACACACACAAGTAGACAGCAGGAAATAATCAAACTCAGGGCTGAAATGGTGAGGTAACTCAGTCACAAAAGAACACACACTGTAGGCACTCACTGATAAGTGGATATTAGCCGAAAAGTTTGGAATACCCAAGATTCAATTCAGAGACCATATGAGGCCCAAGAAGGAAGACCAAAGCGTGGATGTTTCAGTGCTTCTTAGAAGGGAGAACAAAATACTCATAGGAGGAAATGTGAAGACACAGTGTGGAGCAGAGTCTGAAGGAAAGACCATCCAGAGACTGCCCCACCTGGGGATCCATCCCAAATACAGTCACTAAACCTGGACTCTATTGTGGATGCCGGGAAGTGCTTGCTGATGGAGCCTGATATAGCTGTCTCCTGAGAGCTTCTGCCAAGGCCTCATAAACACAGAGGGGATGTTTGCAGCCAACCATTGGACCAAAGGCAGTGTCCCCAATGGAGGAGTTGGAGAAGGACCTAAAGAAGCTGAAGGGGTTTGCAGCCCCATAGGGGGAGCAACAAGTGTCAACTGGCCAGACCCCCCTGGAGCTCCCAGGGACTGGATCACCAATCAAAGAGTACATATGAAGGGACTCATGGTTCCAGCCACATATGTGGCAGAGGCTGGCCTTGTTGGATATCAGTGGGAGAAACGACCCTTGGGCCTGACAGTGTTTGATACCCCAGTGTAGGGGGAGCACCCTCATAGAGGCAAAGGGAGGGGAGATAGGATGAGGTTTTCCGGAGGGGAGACCTGGAAAGAGGAAAACAATTAAAATGTAAATAAAGAAAATATCCAATACTAAAAAAAAATAATTGAACTTGTTCATGCTCAAGAGCAGAAGAGGGATGGAAGTGTTGAGGGACGACTGATGGATAAAAGCTTTACCAGGCCTCTGGTTTTTTGTTTTTTGTGGGTTTTTTTTTGGGGGGGGGGGTTTCAAAATGTTAAGATTTTATTTACAAAGTTTTTCCTTGTTATACAGAAAGTAAAAATGTTGTTACAATCACAGTGTAACTGGCAGCCAGGACAGTCAACTCACCAATGACAGCCGTCAAGATACAGCAAGATTCTTACACTAAAACCTAACAACGTTTACAATTTTGTTGGTGCAAGGTCCCCAGTCTTGGTGGTGGATTACCAAGGGGCTAAACGAAGGACGGCAGAATGTCACGGGAATTATTCTTTGGCTCTTTGGGTGGAGGTGTCCTGAGGCTTGTATCACAGCTACCTTTTTATAACAGCTACCAAATCCATGAACAGTCCAACCAATACTCAACAGTTCTGTTTCTTGCAGGTTGTTTCAGGTCTTAATCATCTTTTCCTTCATCATCTGTTTCTTGCTTTCTCTTTTTGCCTTTCCCAGTTTCTTCCTCCTCTTCATCCTCATCTTCATCTTCTTCAACTTCATCAACTTCTCCATCATGTCCAAATTCTTCTTCTTCCCCACTGACTTCATCTTCATCATCATCTCCCTCTACATCCTCGTCTTCATCTTCATCCTCTTCATCTTATCCTCTTCTTCCTCACCATCCTCATCTTCCTCTTCCTCTTCATCCTCTCCTTCTTCATCTTCTTCCTCTTTGTCCACACCATCCACCTCTCCATCTGAGGTGAGGGCTTTCTCTACAATACCCACCTCCACATGGGAGTCAGGTACTTCCTAGTCCTCTCGGTCATAGCCATCCAGATAGAACGGGGCAGGAGCCTGAAGACAGTCTCTCGGTAATCACTCTGGTTAGTGAACTCACAGCCAAACAGATCCAGGCTTTTCAGACAATCTGACCTTTTCAAATGGCTCCAAGGTGCTGGTATCTTTCAGGTTATTTCCACTTAGGTTCAGATGTATGAGGCTTGGAAGTTCTTCTGCTAGTCTGTCCAGACCTCCGAAGGTTCTATTTTCACTGAGCTCAAGTTTTTAAAATTTAGGCACCTTCGGGAGGTCTGAAACTGAAAACAAGCCTACATTTATTCAACTGAGGAACTCTTAAGTTCACAAATTCTTCTGCTAACCCCTCAATTTTTCCATCAGTTGCTTTGCAATTGTCCAAGACAAGTTCTCGAAAAGCTGCCGGGGTCCGGTTCCTCAGCTCCAGGTGGATCCTCCTCTTCATGTCCATGTTCCCCCTCTCCAAACTTAACTTTCCGCGGTGGGGGCCGAGGGGGTAGAGGCAACCCAGCCTGCGCAGAGAGGGCCCTCGGAAGGAGGCAGCTCAAGGTGGC
The DNA here is from genome assembly GCA_021653895.1 of Mastomys natalensis. Taxonomy (NCBI): domain Eukaryota; kingdom Metazoa; phylum Chordata; class Mammalia; order Rodentia; family Muridae; genus Mastomys; species Mastomys natalensis. The sequence continues at coordinate 328,224 of JAJTUV010002290.1, read as the reverse complement.
AGCGTGGTCACGGGCGGCCTGCGGGTGTGCGGGCAAGCGGAGCCCCCGGAGCCAAGTTACTCGCAGGAGCGGAGAGAAACCATGGAGGGAAAAGGAGGCTGGAGCGCGGCCCAGGCCTCTGTTAACTACCACGTTTGATTGCAGGTGGAGGCAATGAAGACGAAGCTAGCCACCTTGGAAGTCCATCATTGTTGTTGACTTCATGGCTGCTCTACCTACCTCTCTGCCTAATAGTCAGTGTATTTAACTTCTAGTCTCTCTGGGTCAATGGTTATTTTTAATCTTCCACTGCTTCTTCATCACAGTTACATTCATAAAGTATAGTGAGGTGGAGCCTCTACCTGACTCATGCCTGTGCTGCTACAGGGCAGCTATGGAAGTTTGGTGGCTGCAGATCTTGGTGACATGCTCAGCCTCCTAGATGCTTGGGACCTGAGGATTCCCTTCTCCTTGTAGGTTGTTGATGTCTTGATCATTTCCGAATTGTCAAGTGGACTTGGCCTCTTCAAAGATGTATCCTCTGAATTTAGATATCCCTGTTCCCATTACCAATAGATTGAACTCACCAGCTAGTTGTAGTCATACAGCCACCAAGAGTTTCAGAATTCATTCATTCTCTTCCTTCTTCTTTTTTTTTTTTTTTTTTTGTCACAGGAGATTCAGCTCAGGACCCTGATCTGGAACTAGTTTCCAAAGAAAAGAGAGTTAGTTCCAACTATTGTGTGTATGTACCTAGTAAGTTCTTCAGGAGTTCTGGGTTTTGATCTAACCAGTGAAAGGAAATCTCAGTCTACACACAGCACACACAGCACACACACACACACTAGGACACACCCACAGAGGCATGCAAACATGTATGTATGTATGTATGCATGCTCATACACTAATAAGCATTCCCATGCACTTGCACAGATGCACATGCACATAGGCACAGGCACAAATGCACATAACATATGCAATAGTGATCCTATGCGCATGCATTCGTATGTACTGGCAGGAAATAGCATGAACTGTATGTGCACATGAAGGAGAGCCTACACAACTTTTGGGAATAGGAAAAAATGAAACTGAGGTCATATTACAGAGAAGAGTAAAGGAGCAATGAACACAACTGCAATTGATTATAAGGGACCCAAGATAGTAATTAACTATAAAACTGCCCCCTACTCAGGAGGCATGGAGTTCTGAACACATGCACATGATGTAGACTCCTCAGATCACTGGCTTGCTAAACATTGACCCAGACACTCTGTGTGAAGGAGGGAGCTGGCCAGGGGATGAACAGTAAATGACTTTGGAGCAAACACTACTGGGAACAGCAGAAAAAGAAAGCACAGAGTATAGAGGAAGAGATGGGATACCAGGATGTGAGGGAGATGAGCAACTAGAGAAAAGGTTGGCTGCCACATAACACAGGATGGGGACAGAGAACGTGTGGTGTTCAGTGTTTAGGTTTCATTTGGTTGCTGTGACAAGCACCAGGACTAAATGCTGCTAAGGGAAGAGAAAGTTCTCTTGCAGGTGACAAATCACATTCCATTACTGGAGAGAGTCAGGACAAGGACTCAAGCAGGAATTTAAAGAGGCAGCAATGGAGGATGAATTCCCCCTGAAAGAGTCCTAGGGTGCCAGCTTCCATCTTTTAAACGGGTGGATGTGGCTGAGCCAGATGTTTACAGAAAGCTGTAAACCTCTGGGCTTAACACCTAAAATGATCATGGTGGTGGAAAATGATTCTGGGAAAGACAATTCCAATTCAGGAACACTGACATTGTGGGGCTGGTGGCTGTCACAGGTATGCGTGTGCTCTCATTCCACACAGAACACGTACAAGGTCAAATAAAAGCAAGGAAACATGGCTAGGGCTTATGGTAGATTGGGCTAATTAGGGCTGAGTTGTTGATTAGGGTTACAGATACGGTTCAACAGTAGGGACCCGGGTTGCAAAGCTGAGGTACTGCCTATATCCAGAATTCTCTGGGAGTAGTGAAATGGGAAACACATGTATACCTGTGTTGATTTGTGCACCTGGGAAATGGGAGGGGATCAAGGAGCCCTTTAAGAAAGTAGCCCTGTTGAAGAAGGGACAGTAATGGACCCACCCTCTTGACAATGACCTAACAATGAAGAACCTTGATATCCAGGCAACCCCACCCACAGGTTAGAGCAAGGCTTGCAGGCTCACTTGTCAGGGACACTAGAGAGCGTAGGATGTTCTCTTGCTGTTTTCGGACTACTCGAGGCTCAGGCCTCAAGAAAGACAACAGGGAAGGCCATGGTGGAGTCTGGAGGCACAGGATTCGATCTTGCCTTCACCGCCTGTGGCCATTTTCCCGAAAGGGAAAAATCTTAACTAACAACAGCCAAGACCAGGACTGCACAGACCAGGTAACCACTCAGATTTTTCTCTGTGTTTGGCAGAGTTATGATTCAGGAAATATTGAAATGAGAAGATCCAATCAGAATGTTGAAGACCTGTGCCCTTTGAGACCTTGACCTTGATCTTTCCTCAGGGTGAGAACACTTCTGCCCCACAGGATCTGAGGGAGCCCTGTAGAGAGCCACCCATAAGTACAGAGGCTGTGGTTAAACTGGTAAGCAAGCTTGTGCCTTCTCTACAGGAAGGGGACCCGTTCGAAGACCTGTGGCCCTTTGAATCCTTGACCTTGATCTTTCCTCAGGGTAGAACGCTTCTGCCCCACTGGATCTGAGGGAGTCCTGTAGAGAGCCAAACATCAGTGAAGATGTTGTGGCTAAGCTGGTGAGCAAGATGGCGACTTTTCTGCAAGAAGAGAGCCCCTTCTTTTCTCCTGCCTTTCTTCCAAATATCGAAGTTTTGTGAAACCCATACATGTACTGGACCTAATATTCCTAAGGTGAGTGACCATCTGCAAGCCCATAGTTCTCAGATCCTCTTGTTGGTTCTGGATTCTCTGTCTCTCTATCTCTTTCTGTGTGTCTCTCTCTGTGTGTCTCTGTATGTCTCTCTCTGTATGTCTCTGTGTGTCTCTCTCTTTGTGTCTCTCTCTGTGTCTCTGTCTGTCTCTGTCTCTGTCTCTGTCTGTCTGTCTCTGTCTGTCTCTCTCTGTGTTTCTCTTTGTCTCTCTCTGTCTCTCTGTCTCTGTCTGCCTCTCTCTCTGCCTTTCTCTTTGCCTCTCTCTGTCTGCCTCTGTCTCTCTCTGTCTCTATCTCTGTCTCTATCTTTCTCTGTCTCTCTGTCTCTGTCTTTCTCTGCCTCTCTCTCCCTGTCTCTGTCTCTCCCTGTCTCTGTCTCTCTCTGTCTCTCTTGTCTCTTCTGTCTCTCTCTCTCTGCCTCTCTTCTCTCTCTGCTTCTGTCTCTCTCTATCTCTCTCTGTTTCTCTCTGTCTCTCTCTCTGTCTCTCTCTGTCTCTGTCTCTCTCTCTCTGTCTCTATTTCTGTATCTCTCTGCGCTTATCTCTCTCTATCTGGTTTTCTCTCTCTCTCTTTCTCTCTCTCTCTCTCTCTCTCTCTCCAACTTTTTATTGTCTACATAACTGTCAGACCCAGAAACATGAAGTAAGAAATTTCTTCTCCCAGGTTTGGTCCAAGAGAGTGGGCTGTCCAGAGCTGAGACTCTAAAATGGATGTAGCTATCCCCTTGAAAAAGCACTTTATCCTTCACTCAATATATCTGAGGCCTAGGCAAAGACACTTCTCTCATCTGTAAAGGAAGTTCTAGAAATATTGGAGTACCCAATAGAGATGTGTCCAAAGTGAATACAGGGGACCATGTGACCACAGAGATATCTGAATAGAGATGCATGTGTTCAACCTTTGCAAAGATATATTGAAAGCACCAGTAGGTGTACACCAGTAGGTGTACAGGTGAACTAATAATTCTCAGAGCAGCCAGAAATACCAGTATTAGGTGGGGGCCTGGGAGTTTACATGACATTCTGTTTGGTCTTCTCTAGTTATTCATTCTTTGGCCCTTTTGAAGAGGATGAACAAGTAAAGAACACTCTCTGTAACTTCCTGCACACGTGGATGGATAAGAACCCTGAGGACTTTTGTGGGCCCATAGATTTGTTCCCTCTGAAATACATGAAGGCCTACTTGAGTGTGTTCATGCCACATTCAGATCGTACTGTCCAGTTCAATAGGCTCCTGACCCAGTTGGAGGAAGAACGGGCTAAGAATTCATAGGTAAGAAAAGGATGAGGAAGACTCTGATCTGGGGAGACACACATCCTCAGACCCAGAGATTCAATTCCTGTAAATCAGCAGGGAAAACAGCAAATCTGGAGCCAGATCCAACTTGTGCACCAGATCTGGACAACACAAAAACCACCAGAAGTTTCTGTGATGCATGCCTGTCTGCAGCCACGTGTGGAAGCAGCAGTTCAGCCAGCACACCTGATAACAGCCATGGAACCTGTGTCTCAACATGTCTGTAGATGTCTCTGCCTTGCTACAGTGGGTCTATCTATTTAGAGAATGGTCCTGTCATCTCTTGTCATCAATTTGGGTCTGTCCTATATCTGAGCTGCTGCTTCTGCCCCTCATGATCAGCCCCTGACTTCAATCCAGCAGCAGTTCCAGCTCCACAGCCAGCCTTCCCCTCCCCTGAGAAATAGCCTTTTTACTTTTTCTGATCTTTTCAGTGTTGTATTTATTTTAAGTATTGGTTCTAATAAATTGTTAGTGTTTGTTTTACATTGTCTAAAATGCAATCTAAGGATGGGAGAAAATATCTACAAATTACAAATATTCTATTTGATAAATTAAGTTTATTCAAAGTTCTCTTAGAAACAAAAATAATTAAATGATAAACATAAGAATTTAAAAGCATTAAATGTAATGCTTAAATTATAATAGGTAAAAGTTTTAAATAGCCATTTTTTCTAAAGAAGGTATACACATGACTAATAAAGCACATGTAGAAATGTTCAACATTACCTTTTAGTAAACTTCAAACTAAACCTGAGAAGTATTACCACTTCAGTCCAGTGGTAACAATTCAATCACATTGAATTGGCTATACTTTTACATGCAGAAATTCCAAGTATTGGCAAGGATATAGTATCATAGAATCATGGCACATTTCTAGGGCACATGTAGAGTGTCTTACTTACATTCTGAAATATTTTGTCAGTTTTTCAAATATATAAATACAACTATTATGACTTTGTTCCTCTAATGATGTGTAAATTCCCCAAAGAATTAAAATCACAAATCCAAATATTGTAAATAGTCTGCCATTGATGAACAGATTAATTCTAATATGTGCTAATTCATGTTACAACATAGGCAAGTTTCAAAGTTACTCTGTTAAGCCAAGAAGCCAAATACAAGTCTCGAATTAGGCAAGATTTCCGTAATGAAAAGGCAAACAGAGAGATGAAAGTAGCCTCCAATGACTTTGGGAAGAAGGAGGTTTTTAATGAGTAGGAATGTGCTCTTCAAATGAAAAAAAAAAATATTTTCTACCAATATACAATGTATTTTGATTGCATCTACTCCTCATCACCTCCAATCTACTCATCCCATGACATGCCAACCAGTCACCCTCCTCATATTTATTATTAATGATAATTGATGATTATTATTACTTTTTATTTATACTCTGCATCCAATTTAGTAAGGCATGTAGGAATAGGTAATATGGCTACTGACTTAGTGTACATGTGTAGTCAGTCTACTACTGGTCACATTCTCAAACTAAAATTATTCTCCTCCCAAGAAGACAGCAACTCCAATCAGCATTTCAGCTAGGGTGAGGCCTCAGAATCCCCTTCTCCATAGCTAATAGTAGGCATAAAAAACAACGATGCGAGGTCCCGCTTCCGGTCTGGGCCAGGCAAGCAGATCCTGGAGGCAGCTCTGCACTGAACCTCACAAACCCGCAGAAGTGGGGCACCCAGCAGCTCTGACCCAGGCAGTATCTCTGGTAAGGAGACAGCAACACCCACCCCAAACAGGGAGTAACTGGACCCACGGGACCACTGAGACCCGGGAATTTACTCCTGGCCCTGGAGCACCGGCTCCTTCCGGTCTGGGTCGGAGCAGATCCCAGGCAGCTCTACTACCCACAAACCGGGGAGCGGGCCCGGAGCTCTAACCCAGCATTCCTACAGGAGACAGCAACACCCCAAACGGGAGTAACTGGACCCACGGGACTCACTGCAGGCCCCAGCACGGTCCTCCGGTGGACCCCAGCAGATCCGGCAGCTATCACACAATCTACAGAACCCAGAGGAAGCGGCTCCAGGACTCAACCAAGCAGCTCCTAGCAAGGAGGCAGCAACACTTGCCCCAAATGGGAGTAACTGGGACCCCCCGGGACCCAGGTACTCACTCCTGGCCCCAGCACTGGTTCCTTCCGGTTTGGGCCTGGGCGCTCAGCAGATCGGGCAGCAACTCTGCACCCAAATCTCACAGAACCCAGAGGAAGCGTGGCTCCCAGGAGCTCTAACTCGAGCAGCTTCTTAAGCAAGGAGGCAGCAACACCTGCCCCAAACAGGGAGTAACCAGGTCCCACAGGGATCCAGGAACTCACTTCTGGCCCAGAGCACTGATTCCTTCCGGTCCGGACCAAAGCACTGAGCAGATCCTGGGCCCTAGCTCTAATCTCAGCAGCAACACCCAACCTAAACAGTTCTGACACAACCAAGAGAACAGGAAAGACAGGTTCCAGCCAGAGACAGCACAGGTAGCACCAAGGAGAACCAGATGGCAAAAGGCAAGCGCAAAAATACAAGGGCCAGCAACCCAGAACACATGTCATCATCAGAACCTAGTTCTCCCACATTAAGTCCTGAACTCCCCATATCACCAGGAAAGCAAGAGTCAGACCTAAAATCACTTTTAATGATGATGATGGAGGACTTTAAGAAGGACATAAATAACATTCGCAAAGAATCCGAGGAGAACACAGGTAAACAGAGTAAAAGCCCTTAAAGAATCACAAGAGAACACAACCAAACAGGTGAAGGATTTATACAAAACCATCCAGGACATAAAAATGGAAATAGAAACAATAAAGAAATCACAAAGGGAGACTACTCTGGAGATAGAAAACCTAAGAAAGAAATCAGGAGTCACAGACGCAAGCATTACCAACAGAATACAAGAGATAGAAGAGAGAATCTCAGGTGCAGAAGATACCATAGAAAATATTGACACAACTGTCAAGGAAAACGAAAAATGCAAAAAACTCTTAACACAAAACATCCAGGAAATCCAGGACACAATGAGAAGACCAAACCTAAGGATAATAGGTATAGAAGAGAGTGAAGATTCACAACTTAAAGGGCCAGTAAATATCTTCAACAAAATCATAGAAGAAAACTTCCCTAACCTAAGGAACGAGATGCCCATAATCATTCAAGAAGCCTACAGAACACCAAATAGACTAGACCAGAAAAGAAATACCTCCCGTCACATAATAATCAAAACACAAAATGCACAAAACAAAGAAAGAATTTTGAAAGCAGTAAGAGAAAAAGGCCAAGTAACATATAAAGGCAGACCTATCAGAATTACACCAGACTTCTCACCAGAGACTATGAAAGCCAGAAGATCCTGGTCAGATGTCATGCAGACCCTAAGAGAACACAAATGCCAGCCCAGGCTACTATACCCAGCAAAACTCTCTATTACCATAGATGGAGAAACCAAGATATTCCATGACAAAGCCAAATTTACACAATATCTTTCCACAAACCCAGCACTACAAAGAATAATAGCAGGAAAGACCCATTACAAGGAGAGCAATCATACCCTAGAAAGAGCAAGAAAGTAATCCACCTCCAACAAACCCAAAAGAAGATAGCCACACAAACAATGCCTCCCCTTTTAGCAAAAAAACAGGAAGCAACAGTCTCTTCTCCTTAATATCTCTTAATGTCAATGGACTCAATTCCCCAATAAAAAGACATAGACTAACAGACTGGATATGCAAACAGGATCCGACTTTTTGCTGCATACAGGAAACCCACCTCAGTGACAAGGACAGACACTACCTTAGAGTAAAAGGCTGGAAAACATTTTTCAAGCAAATGGTCCTAGGAAACAAGCTGGAGTAGCCATTCTAATATCGAATAAAATTGACTTTCAACTTAAAGATATAAAAAGGATAAGGAAGGTCATTTCATATTTGTCAAAGGAAAAGTCAACCAACATGAACTCTCAATTCTGAACATCTATGCACCAAATGCAAGAGCACCCACTTTCATAAAAGAAGCCTTACTAAAGCTCAAAGCACATATTGCACCTCACACAATAATTGTGGGAGACTTCAATACCCCACTCTCAGCACTGGACAGATCAGGGAAACGGAAACTAGACAGAAGTACAGTGAAACTAACAGAAGTTTTAAACCAAATGGACTTAACAGATATCTATAGAACATTTCACCCCAAAACAAAAGAATATACCTTTTTCTCTGCACCACATGGTACCTTCTCCAAAATAGACCATATTATTGGTCACAAGACAGGCCTCAACAGATATAAAAAAATCGAAATAATCCCATGCATCCTATCAGATCACCATGGTCTAAAGCTGGTCTTCAATAACAAAAAGACAATGGAAAGCCCACACTCACATGGAAACTGAACAATACTCTACTCGTTGATAATGGGGTCAGGGAAGAAATAAAGAAAGAAATTAAAGACTTTTTAGAATTTAATGAAAAATGAAGACACATCATACCAAAACCTATGGGACACACTGAAGGCAGTGCTAAGAGGAAAGCTCATAGCTCTAAGTGCATACAAAAAGAAACTGGAGAGAGAACACACTAGCAGCTTGACAACACACCTGAAAGCTCTAGAACAAAAAGAAGCAAAAACACCCAAGAGGAGTAGACGGCAGGAAATAATTAAACTCAGGGCTGAAATCAACCAAATAGAAACAAAGAGAACTATACAAAGAATCAATAAAACCAGGAGCTGGTTCTTTGAGAAAATCAACAAAATAGATAAACCCTTAGCCAGACTAATCAGAGGGCAGAGAGACAGTATCCAAATCAATAAAATCCAAAATGAAAAGGGTGACATAACAACAGAAACCGAGGAAATTCAACAAATCATCAGATCCTACTACAAAAGCCTATACTCAACAAAATTGGAAAATCTGGATGAAATGGACAATTTTCTAGACAAGTATCAGTTACCAATGTTAAATCAGGATCAGATAAACCATCTTAACAGTCCCATAACTGCGAAAGAAATAGAAGCAGTCATTAAAAGTCTCCCCACCAAAAAAAGTCCAGGTCCAGATGGTTTTAGTGCAGAATTCTATCAAACCTTCAAGGAAGATCTAATACCAATTCTCTTCAAACTATTCCACAAAATAGAAACGGAAGGAACACTACCTAATTCATTCTATGAAGCCACAATTACGCTTATACCTAAACCACACAAAGATCCAACAAGAAAAGAGAACTTCAGACCAATCTCCCTTATGAATATCGATGCAAAAATACTGAATAAAATTCTCTCGAACCGAATCCAAGAACACATCAAAACACTTATCCACCATGATCAAGTAGGCTTTATCCCAGGAATGCAGGGTTGGTTCAATATACGGAAATCCATCAACGTAATCCACTACATAAATAAACTCAAAGAAAAAAACCACATGATCATATCTCTTGATGCTGAGAAAGCATTTGACAAAATTCAACACCCCTTCATGATAAAAGTCTTGGAAAGATCAGGAATTCAAGGTCCATACCTAAACATAGTAAAAGCAATATACAGCAAGCCAGTTGCCAACATCAAACTAAATGGAGAGAAACTTGAAGCAATCCCATTAAAATCAGGGACTAGACAAGGCTGCCCACTCTCCCCCTACCTGTTCAATATAGTTCTGGAAGTCCTAGCCAGAGCAATTAGGCAACAGAAGGAGATCAAAGGGATACAAATTGGAAAGGAAGAAGTCAAAGTTTCACTATTTGCAGATGACATGTTAGTATACTTAAGTGACCCCAAAACTTCCACCAGAGAGCTCCTAAACCTGATAAACAACTTTAGCAAAGTGGCTGGGTATAAAATTAACTCAAACAAATCAGTAGCATTCCTCTACACAAAGGATAAACTGGCTGAGAAAGAAATTATGGAAACGACACCATTCACAATAGTCACAAATAGTATAAAATATCTTGGTGTGAATCTAACCAAACAAGTGAAAGACCTGTATGACAAGAACTTCAACACCCTGAAGAAAGAAATCGAAGGAGATCTCAGAAGATGGAAAGATCTCCCATGTTCATGGATTGGAAGGATCAATATAGTAAAAATGTGCTATCTTGCCGAAAGCAATCTACAGATTTAATGCAATCCCTATCAAAATTCCCACTCAATTCTTTACAGAGATAGAAAGAGCAATCTTAAAATTCATTTGGAATAACAAAAAACCCAGGATAGCGAAAACTACACTCAACAATAAAAGAACTTCTGGGGGAATCTCCATCCCCGATTTTAAGCTGTACTACAAAGCAATAGTGATAAAAACGGCATGGTATTGGAACAGAGACAGTCAGGAGGATCAATGGAATAGAATAGAAGACCCAGAAATGAACCCCCATACCTATGGTCACTTGATCTTCGACAAAGGAGCTCAAACTATTCAGTGGAAAAAAGACAGCATTTTCAACAAATGGTGCTGGTCCAACTGGAGGTCAACTTGTAGAAGAATGCAAATTGATCCATACTTATCTCCTTGTACAAAGCTCAATTCCAAGTGGATCAAGGACCTCCACATAAAACCAGCTACACTGAAACTAATAGAAGAGAAAATAGGGAAAAGCCTTGATCATATGGGCACAGGGGAAAAGTTCCTGAACAGAACACCAATGGCGTATGCTCTAAGATCAAGAATTGACAAATGGGATCTCATAAAACTGCAAAGCTTCTGTAAAGCAAAGGATACGGTCAACAGGACAAAGCGGGAACCAACAAACTGGGAAAAGATCTTCACCAACCTTACATCTGATAGAGGGCTAATATCCAAGGTATACAAAGAACTGAAGAAACTAGATTCCAGACCATCAAATAACCCTATTAAAAAATGGGGTAGAGAGTTGAACAAAGAACTCTCAACTGAGGAAACTCGAATGATTGAGAAACATCTAAAGAAGTGCTCAGCATCCTAGTCATCAGGGAAATGCAAATGAAAACAACACTGAGATTCCACCTCACACCAGTCAGATTGGCTAAGATCCAAAACACAGGTGACAGCAGATGTTGGCGAGGATGTGGAGAAAGAGGAACACTCCTCCATTGTTGGTGGGATTGCAAGCTGGTACAACCACTATGGAAAGCAGTCTGGCGATACCTCAGAAAATTGAATATGGTGTTACCTGAGGACCCAGCTATACCCCTCCTGGGTATATACCCAGAAGATATTTCAACATGCAACAGGGCCACATGCTCCACTATGTTTATAGCAGCCTTATTCATAATAGCCAGAAGCTGGAAAGAACCCAGATGTCCTTCAACAGAAGAATGGATACAGAAAATGTGGTACATTTACACAATGGAATACTACTCAGCCATTAAAAATAATGAGCTCATGAAATTCTTAGACAAATGGATGGAGCTAGAAAATATCATCCTGAGTGAGATGACCCAATCACAAAAGAACACACATGGTATGCACTCACTGATAAGCGGATATTAGCCCCAAAACACACAATACCTAAGATGCAACGCAGAAACCTCATGAAACTCAAGAAGAAGGAGGAAGACCAAAGTGAGGGTGCTTTTGTCCTTTTTAGAATGAGTATCAAAAGATTCAACCAGAGCTCCCAGGATCTAAACCTCCAGCCTGAGAACAGACAGGGGCAAGCTGTCCTCTGAGAGGCTCTAACCAGCAGCTGACTCAGACAGATACAGACATCCAGAACCAAACAGTGGATGGAGCTTGAGGACTCTTAAAGAAGAATAGGTGGAAGGATTGCGGGCCCTAAGGAGATAGGAACTGCACAGGAAGATCAACAGAGTAAACGAACCTGAACCCTTGGAGCTCTCAGAGACTGAATCACCAACCGTGGAGCATACCTAGTCTACACAGATCTACCTCCATGGGCTAAACCTAGGCCTCCCTGCACATATGTTGTAAATGTGCAGCTTGGTTTTCATGTAGGTCTCAAACATCTGGAGTGGGGGCTATCCCAAAACATGCAGCCTGTATATGGAGTATGGTCTTCTAAAAAAAAAAAAACAGTTATTCAGTTATTCATGGAATATTATTTTTTTATATCTCTTGTATTCAGTTTGCAACTACTTCATTGAGAATTTTTGTATGTATATTCATGAGGGATACTGGACTATAATTTATATATTTTTGTTGGGTCTACACTTGATTTCACTATTTCAATATTATTTGCTTTGTGAAGGAGCTTATTGTGGTTCTGAATTTTTTTTAACATAACTCAAAAAGTATTGCTTGTTTGAAGGCTCTATAGAATTCTTGTATAAGTATATTTGACCCTAGGTATTTTGCTTGTTTGTTTCTTCTCATTTTATTCTGTTTGAATGCTTTTTAAATTTTTTTGATTTGCTGAAAAGAAAAAGAAAAAGAAAAAAAAAAAAAAAGAAGTATGATAGAGAGCTGGGGTAAGGGAGGTGCCCCAAAATTAATGGGGGTGACCTTAGCTGTGACTCACAGTATTAGGGATATGGAACCTAAAGAGACTACCTCCTGTTGCCAGGCAGGAATCCCAGAAGAGTAATACGGATACAAACCCAAAATTTATCCTGTCTATAAGAAATGCAGTCACATGGGAGGGAGCAGAGACTGGGGATATCCAACCAATAAGCAGCCCAACTTGGGACTCATCCCATAGGCAAGTATCAATTTGTGTCACTATTAATAATACTCTGTTATTGTGTTCTAATTTTTTACTAAAAAGAGCGTAAAAGAATGAAGAGGGAGGTATTTTAGTTGAGAAGATGCTTTGATAGAGGGTAAATAAATTGACATACTCACATATTGATAGAGGACACCAAGACGATCGATACATTTACTAAAACCTGAGGAGCAAATGGGTCGTGGCTTTTTCGAAGAAGTCTTAACCTGAACATGCTCTCGAAGTCGAACCACAATCAAAGAACATACACAGGCTGAACCTAGGCCACTCCGTACATAAGTAGCAAATGTGCAGCTTGTTCTTCATGTGGGTATGGAACAACTGGAGCGAGGACTATCCCAAAAGCTCTTATTTGTATGTAGGATATGGTATTCTAGCTAGGCTGCCTTGTCTGGCTTCACTGGGAGAAGATGTGCATAGCCACGCAGACTTGAAGTGCCAGTCTGGAGGATACCTAGGTGTCCCCCACCTGCTCAGAGAAGAAGGGGAGGGAGAATGGGAGGAAGTATTGTGGGAAAGAATGACAAGGATGAGGTAGTCTGCAAGAAGTAAAGTGAATTAGTAAGTAAGTAAGTAAATAGTACTGATTTTAGTGATTAATCTCTGATATAGTGGTTCTCAAATGTATTCATTTTTAACTTTAAATTACCTTAATTTTAATTCTTTTATTGTTTGAGCTTATAATATAATTATATCATTCCTCCTTCTACTTCCAACCCTTTTATATACCCATTGCTTTTCCTTAAATTTATGTCCTCTTTTTTTTTTCATAAATTGTTGTTACATGCAAAAAAAAAAAAAAAAAATCTTGATAAAGAACTGAAGTATAATAAATGCTACAGGGCAGATGAGCCTCTAAAGCATTCTGGCAAAGCACATTTTTAAAAAGCAAGACACAACACACACAAAAGTATTTTTTTATTGCACTTGCACGAAATAATAAGAATAGGAAAACCCATAGAAATGTGTTTTCTACTAACTTAACTACATGGCCTGAGAGGTAGGAGAAGTGAGGAGTAACAAGCTTTGTGTGTGTGTGTGTGTGTGTGTGTGTGTGTGTGTGTGTGTGTGTGTGTGTAAACATCCAGGTAGTGTGCTGGTTGTTTATTGACATTAGTATTTAGCCCATGAATTTTTGCTGTGGTGCATCATTGCAGCTAGTGACTTAAGACAGCCAAGCTTATCCATTTACAGACCAGAAGGATAAAAGCTGAGCTTCCCACAGCCTCCCGGTTCCTCCTAGTTTCTAGATCCCAGAAACTAGGATGGTTTTTTTTTGTTGTTGTTGTTGTTTTGTTTTGTTGATTTTTTTTTTTTTTTTTTTTTTTTTTTTTTTTGGTTTTTTGAGACAGGGTTTCTCCGTGTAGCCCAGGCTGTCCTGGAACTCACTCTGTGGACCAAGCTGGCCTTGAACTCAGAAATCTGCCTGCCTCTGCCTCCCAAGTGCTGGGATTAAAGGCATGAGCCACCACTGCACGGCAAAACTAGGATGTTTTTGTGCACTGTGTATTCAGATACTGATTGCTGTGCCCAGAGATCTGGTTGTCATCCAGAAGCTGGCACTATCATGATATTTGGAGCATTTCCTGTCTCAATAATATGTAAAAATTATTTCCCATCACCTCTGATTGGTTAATAAAAAGCTAATTTAGCCTATAGCTGGGCAGAAGAGAATAGGGCAAGACTCCCAATCCCAGGAGAGGGTTAGGGTGGAGGTCTCAGGCAAAAAGAGAGAGGAAGAGAGATAGGGAGAGGAAGAAAAAAAGGACCAGGAAGATTCACCATGAGATCTCAATGAGAGATCAGCCATGACGACACACATGGACCAGAGAAAGTCAGGGAAAGGCTGAAATACAAGGAACAGACCACATAGCCGGGAAGTAGGCAGCATAACCGGGTTAGAATAGTTCAGAACCTCCTCAGCATAGTATCTGCAGCTTATTAATAAAAATATCAGTCTCTGTGTCATTTACTCAAGAACTAAAATGGGCTAGAATGGGCATAGACATGCCCTGTCATTACTTGGGACCAAAAGAGGTGAAGAAAAGCACTGGAATTGCATTTATAGCTTTTGAAGTTCTTTGGTTAATAGGTCCATCACTTTAGTCTCTGCTTCCATCTTGATGGGGCCTTCTTCATTCTGCATATGTCCATGTCTCTGCATTCATTTGGCCCATAAAGACTCCAATCAATGGACATAGGGTGTCTACTAGCACAGAGTGTCATGTTGACATCTAAAAGGATTGTGTTTCCAAATCAAGCAATATTTACGGACACTAAGAGTTAGGACTTGGACGTATCTTTATATGGACATGCCTTGATGCATTATAATCATTCAGTGGGGGAGCTGTCATCATCTCATTTAACACTGAGAAACCTGATTATCCAGAAGGTTAAAGGTTTTCTTATGGTTGTTTGCCCCGAAGGAAGCTATTTGGTTCATGAAACATTAATCGAAAGCTGACTTGAGTTTCTAAAAACCATCTGTGTGACGGGCCTTTTGCAATGCCTGATCCACATTAAGTGTTTCATGTGCCATAGGCTGGAGGGACATACATGGGGAGGGAAGAATCTCTTCCTCCTCAAAGACTGAATAAGACAGCAGCATACATAATTTAATAAATAGATAAATAAATAGATTCCTCCAAGCTCTGAGAATGAATTCCAAGAGAAAGTCAACTAAAAATCTAAAGCTTAAAAGGAAGAAACCCAGAGGTGAATTTACATTACAGAGCAAGAAGAATCAACATGGAAGTTAGCCGGTGAAAATGAGTGAGGGTAAGGACCCGTGGCAGACGGCAGCAATACTGCAGTAGTTTATTGAGCCTGTGCCCTGGGCTAGGCATGATGCTGCACACATCTCACAGGTCACCACATAGCTACTGATTAGACGATCTGTGACCCTCGAGCCTGTGAGCTCCTGGAGACAGAAATGTGTTTCTTATTCTAGGGACTGAGAAGAGCAAGGTCAGAATGTTCACAGAGTCAGTCACTGATGAGAGGCTACACTCTGGCTCAAAGTTCACAAGCCTCTAATACTCTATGTGGATGAAGGGCCACGTTAGCTCACTGTGTCCCTGTTTTTAGACATTTTATTTCTCTTGCTCTCTCATGAAGCAAGGTGGGTAGGGAGATGGAGAAGATCTGAAGGGAGTTGGGAGAGGGTTATCTGTATGAAAAATTAAAGTATTTTAATTTTATTTAAAATTTATATCTCTTTGGATTGTTAGACACCATTTTTTTTACAACATGCTTATTTACAACATTTCTACCGTTCCCTTTGTCCCTACAGCTCCTCCTGTGCCCCTTTCCTCTCAAATCCGGGAGCTCCTCTTTGTTATTGCTACACATGCATGTAGGTAAAATGAGTCCACTTAGATTATGCTCATGTATAAACCTGTTTAGGCCTAACCACTTGAATCGGTTAGCCTATCAGGATGCATATCCACGAAGAAGAATGAATCTCCATTTCTCAGTAGCCATTGATCGCCTGTAGCTCTCCGTCTAGAGCTGGAACCTTGTGAGACTTCCCCCATTCACTTTGGCATGCCAACTGATGTTGTCATTGTTCAGGTCTTGTTTAGGCAACAATATTGAGGGCAGCTTCCCTGTCCTGTATAGAAGACACAGTCTCACAGATGCTCTGGACTTCCAACTCATATTATCGTCCCCTGAACCTTAGGTGTAAGGGATGTGTAGTCAATGTATCAGCTGAGTACTTGATAGCCTGGCAACATGTTCTCTCTGAAGCCTGGTGACACTTTTGCCTTGGAGGTTACTTACAGATAACTAACTGAACTTAATTAACATTCACTCAAATAATAGAGAGAATTCATGATGGGGTACTGTAAACCTAGTCAACTACTCATAGCTAGAGAGATCATAGACCTTAGAGGGAAAACAACTACTTCTATTTCCTAAACCAATGTAACCTCTAACTGTATTCTAAATACTTATGCTTTTATCTACAGATAAGAGTGGCTGTGCCCCTTATCAAAGCAGGTTCTTTTTTGCCACAGATAGAGATGATTACAGCAGTTCATGCCTGGTCAAGCATAGAGACTCTGGGTCTTTTAGAAAGGTACTACTCGCATTCACTCAGGTTCTATCCACATGATACAATCACTCTACCAAAGGCTCTACCCTCTAATCCCTTTGTTTAGAGGACTGGGGTTACAACATACGAAACTTTGAAGGGTGTGCACAGCTGTAAACTCAGCCCTTATAAAACCAAGGCAGGAGTTCCAGACCAGCCTAGGTTATATAGCAAGATTGTGGGAACATAAGCTTTCAGACAATAACACATTGCTTTTATGCTTATTAACTAGGATTTTCCATAAATACCTCCCTTTCCTCCCTCAATAAGGCTTTGAGAGTTACTTTAAAATATAGTTCATTCAGGAAAGACAGAATGTATGCTCAATATTTTCCTGTGACTTGGATCACTTTAATTCATGATTATATTGAGACTGTTCATATGATTTTACTTTTTAAAAATAACTTGGAAAACTTTATACAAGCTACCAGCTGTGCTTGTTCCTGGTTTAGCAAATTCAGGATTTGCAGTGGGAAGAAATATCCTTCAGTGTATAACCTCTCTCCTGATTGAAATTATTTTACAAGGTACATGACATATCGAGTTTGTTTTTTTTAAAAAAAAAAAAAAAAAAAGTCTATATCTTAGTCTCCTTTCCTATGACTGTGATTTATAAAAAAAATATCCTGACAAAAGCAAATTAAGGGAGAAAAAGTATATTTGGTTCACAGTTCCTGGCAACACCCTAGTGGAAAGTCAAGGCAGTGGGAAACTGATGTATCCAGTCACCTGACATCTGCAGGCAAGCGCAGAGAGCAATGGACACATGCCAGTACTTAGCTCAATTTCCTCTTGTCATAGAGTATAAGATCCCTTGCCTAGGGAATTGTCCCATCCACAATTAAGATGGGTCTTCCCACTAATGCAGTGGAGAAAATCCCTTACAGACATTCTCAAAGGCCCTTCTCCCAGGTGAGTCTAGATGGTGTCAGGTTGACAGTTAAAACTAACCAGCCCAGTCTGTAACAGTGACTAGCTAGAGCCTGCCCTAGGGGGAGGGAGTTCCAGGCTCCTTGAGTGAATGGAAAGAGTGTATCTGTTTTGGTTTTGTTTTATTACGTAGGAGAGACCAGGGATTCCTCAACCCTAAGGTGTTTCCACCACCACGAGCTCATCCTTGGGAAATCAATCCACCCAGATGGACAAGTGCCATGTCTCTGAGATCCTCTGCCTTGTTTGTTATTGCTGATTGGGCAATGAGGAGTTCTTAGAGACTGCCTGTTATTGTTATCCTAACTCTCCATTGCCTTAAAGTCCAAGTGTCTCCCTTGAAGAAAAAAAAAAAGCCACTAACATTCATCTTCTATCCAGACCTAGGCAAGTTGGTGGACACAGAACATCATTACATCCATAGATCACTCCCCTAGATGCCTTGAAGGGTCAAGGCCTGTTGCTGAGCCAAATGAAAGTCTGGGCACCATTTCAAGCCAATGGCAAAACCTTGACACCACAGCTCCATCTAATCAATGATAACTTCCTAAAGAGGCAAAAGTTACCCAGTGAAACAGACATGGGTTCCAATGTGCACTCTGAATCAACCAACTGTGTGATCCTGGGCAAGTTCACTCTCTTGTTCATTGACCCTTAGTCACCCTCTCTCAAAATGTAAATGATAATAACAGCACTTCTCTCATAGATGGCTCGGAGACTTCAAATAAACTGTGATGTAAAATCCTTAGCCTGGTGCTGGCACCCAGCAAGGCTTGGCTGCTTGTTATTACAAAGTGCATTCAAGTGTTGTTGGCAACATGCAGGGGCTTTGTACTGGTTCCAGTGGATAATTACGCAAGGGGCAGGCATGTGGGAGTCTGGGAAAGCTTTGAGAAGACTGTGGCGCCTGGATAGTCTTGAAAACTGAGGTGTCTGCCAAGAAGGGAAGAACCAGGTGATGCATTCAGATGGTGATAGAATATCCAAGCACCAGGAATGTGAGGCATAGGGCAGAGCAGTTGAACAGAATGGATGAGGCATAGCAGTAATGGGGAGAAGAAATGACCAAAACTAGGTATTGGCAGTAGCCAGACACAGAGCATCTTCAATGCAGTTCCAAGGAGCACAGATCTTACTCAAATGGGCATGAAGAAACATGGAGGACCAGAGCAGGGACATCGTGCTATTATACATTCATCTTAGAAAGGATCTATGGCCTATAGGTTGAAAGATGAGCCAGGAACCCATTGAGAAGATGTACATACAGTCCCAGGAAGGCCAAGGAAGGGCTGTGTCAGGGGAGAGGTGGGATGTTAACAGCTGGAGTATAGAAGAAAGCTGTTGCCATCCTCCAGAGCTGTATGGACCAGGTGACTTTGCATTATGCTTTGTTTGGTATAGAAAAGACTTCTATCCCATCTCCCTTTCTCTGCCATCTTCACTCTTTCCCCCCCTTACTTTCTGCTCCACCAACCCCTTACCCCTCCCCTCACCATTCTGTTCTTTAAAGACTTGATCCAGCATCACATTTCTGGGATCTTGTTCAAGAAAGAGACAGAAATAAAGTTACCAAAATGAGCTCCATGGGCAAATTCAACAAGTGTCTTCTAATGATTTCTTTCCTCCACCCATCACTGTGAACCTTACTTTGCAAGCCCCCTCTATAGCCAAAGAGCAAACAGTTGCTGAGTTGCTATCTTTAGTCACGCCTGGCAACAGAGTAGGAAGGTGATGTACTATATAGGTTAGGAACTAGGCAGGCACTAGGAAAATAGGACCACATAAGACTATCCGTGTATTCATGGCGCTCACAGCCTGTACAAAAGAAACCTAATCAATGTGCTTTCAAGCACCAGCACAAAGACCATGAATCTAAGAGAGAGTTGTTCAGAGTCCTGCAGGGCAGAGTCTTAAGAACCAATGTACTAGCAAGGCACTAAGGAGGCTAAAGATAAATAATCACAAGTTCAAATCCAGCCTACACTATATAGTGTGACCCTATCTCAAACCAAATCAAAACAAAAGAGCCACTTTATCCTTACTGGCACAAGGCACAGCATTGAGTCTAGCTCTATCAAAGACTTCAAGAAGGCCTCCCCACAACTCCTGTCTTGTCACCATATCTTCAGTATAAAGGCATCAAGTCTAGCACACTGAGGGCACTCAGGGTCATCTGTCTAAGAAGAACTGCCTTAGGGATAGGTCCTGATCTATGTCTTAGTATGGTTTCTATAGCTGTGATGAATACCATGACAAAAAACAATTTAGAGAAAAAGGATTTATTTCAAACTTACAGCTTATAGGCAACCAAAAAAGGAAGTCAGAGCAGAGATTCAAGTCAGGAAGCTACAGGCAGGAACTGAAACAGAGGCCATGGAAAGGTGCTGCTTACTGCTTTGCTTATCATGGGTTTCTCAGCTTCCTTTTTCATACAACCCAGGACCACTGTCCATGGGTAGCACTTCCCACTGTGGGCTGTGCCCTCTCACGTCAATCATTAGTCTAAAAAAAAATGCACCACAGATTTGCCTATGTTATGGCAATGTTATGGAGGCCAATGTTATGGAGGCAACTGAAATTCCTTTTCCCCAAAAGGAACTGTGTCAATTTGGCAATACATATATATAAATAACCAGCACAATGTGCTATCAAGTGCACAGATGTGGATACTGACAAGCAGACAAAGTTCGCACAGAGCAGCAGAGCTAGGTAGGCAGTCAAACCAGGTCTGGCTCAGCCCTCTCTCTTAACCCCTGAGCCTGTGAGTAGGTCATAGGAAAGGGGGCAGAAGTTAGAGAAGCATGTGTTGGGTGGGGTGGGGGTGTTCTTGAACGGGAGCTTGAAGAATCACTTGCAGAGAAAGTATTAGAGAGGACCAGAGCCAGTGGGGACACCATTCATGGGGCTGGACATAAGCTGCAGCTGGAAAAGCTACAGCAGCAGATGATGTTGAAAAAGCCAGAGCGTCCTCACATTCCCTCTGCTTCCCAGCCAAGGCTCTGGCCCCGAGGGTTCCCGGGAATAGTGCAGGTGGTTCTCTTGCCCACATTTGATTTTGATTTTTGATTTTTTTTTTTAAATATAGCTGGAGTTCTGGAGCTTTCAAGCTGGCTGCAAAATAGAATGTGGCATTTCCCTCTCAAGTAAGGCTTTGTCGTTGGCAGCTCACTGGAGTGTGAATGATTTGGGCACACTCCGTGACGTGGCAGGGCTCAGCTGCTGGGAGTCAGGGCACCCTATGACTGTGCCAGCTGCTCGACAGAAGATGGTGTCAGGGCTCCTGCCAGAGGGACCAAGCCTGTCATCATCCCCAGTTGGTGACGTCAGCAAGTTTCCTCTTCATTTAATGCATTTATGGTTTTGGTTGAGAGGAAAGAGTGGGTCCAGCCATGTTGATGTTTATGTTTCCATGCCTCCTGGTATGGCTTTATTTCTCTGGAATGCGTTATTTCTTACATAAGTGTCATGAAAAGGTCATGAGCTTCAGAATCTAAAATTCCTAGAGCTCCCAGGATGACTTGCAGCACAACTGGAAATAGGGGACATTCAACCCTTCCCCAATACCAGTTTCTTCTGGTCCCCTCAGAGGGACATTATGGGTTTAACAGTAACCTGTTGCAGGACTTGTCACACAGTTGGTACTCAATAAGTACCAAACATCTTACAAATGCCACATATTCCTGAGTCCAAGATCCACCTTAAATCTTTTTTCCCATAAAGCCAAGTAGAAAGCCTTGTGCTGATCAGCGACCCTGTAAGAATTAGCAAATGGGGAAATGTGTAAGAAAATGAATGAATGAGTGGAAGAATAAATGAAGCAGCAAACAAGTGAATAACAGACAAAGAAGCAGCTCCTGACAGTTGCTCACAAATCCACCAATCAATGAAGCTTCTCCTCTCCCATGCCTCCTGACCACATAAACAAGGACCTACTCAGTACCTTGTAGCGTCCATTTCCTGCCCCTCCCTGTTCTCTGGAAGGTTCTGGGATAGTCTGGTTTACATGTTGCTTTGCTCCCTTCCCCAAGAAGCAACTGTAGGACCCCAAGATTCCCCATCTGCAAAGATGGTCTCCCACCCCAAGTATAAATGAAAGGTGTCCATCACTTGCTTACAGAGAGCAAGTCTCAATGGAAGACAGACCAGAGCAAGTAGCTCAGCATAGTGCTTAATTTTAGCTCTGAAAAGACCCTGAGTTCTAGATTCATCCACAGCCCTGCCAGTTAGAAAATTGACATCAAGTCCTGGGCAAAAGAATTTAATCTTAAAAAGTACCTTTGTTTCTTGGTCCCCATAAACGATCTCCTGATCTCTCCCTCCATCCCGACCTCTCCTCTAGTTTGTTCAAAAAAAAAGCTATTTGTGGGAGCCAGTCTCCCAACCTTGGCACCAAGCCAGAAAATGAAGTAATTGTGCAATTAGAACTTAATTGCTGGATTTAATTTCGATTTCTTTTTTTTTCTCTCCTTTGAAATTCAAGGAAAACACATACAGTTCCTGCCCCCAAGTGCTTGATGCGTTGCTTGTGTCTGCCCCCACCCCTAAGAATGGGCTTGGGTTGAGGGGGAAGGGCAAAGAGCTGCTGGATTTTGCATTTCAAGTATGTCTACTAGCTGAGGTTGTAGCTACTGGGTCTAGGTCGTGAAGTGCTTGCCTAGCGGGCACAGAAGCCTGAGTTGCATCTCCAGCACCAGTAACGCAGGCTCATACCCATTACCTCAGTATTTGGACGAGAGGCAACAGGGTTAGAAGTTCTAAGCCAACCTTGGAGTTTAAGGCCAGCCTGGACTACATGTAATGAGGGATGGGAGAGGGTGGCAAGGAAGAGGAAGAGGAAGGGAGGGAGAGAGAACCTTCTAACGAAGATTCAAGGAAGAAGCTACAGCTGGGAGTCAGGCTCTAAACTGACCACCAAAATGAACGTAAGAAAGAATCAGTTCTCAAGGAAAGACTAAAAGCCCACCAACCTCCATCTAACAAACAGCAGGGCATGAGAAACGCTCCCATATACAAACAGGAGAGGCAGGGGCTGTGGGAACTTCCTGTAAAGAGCTATACATACACCTTGTGACCCAGCACTTTGGGACCTTTCTCCCCCAGCTCCCTAACCCACTGTTATTCTTGGGAGTGCTTTTGGTAAAAGGCCTCTAGTTCTACTTGTGACCATGTGACCCTAGTGTAGTCCTTAGTTCTGGGGTTTGTCTAGATTCCCCTCTAAAATCAGATTCCTGGCCCGGCACTAAGCATGGCTTCCCTTTTCTTTCTCTTCATTACGTTTTTGGAAGCTGGCCCAAAGCCTCAGGGTGCTTTCCTGACACTCTGAGCCCTTTCCTCTTTCTCTAAGGCCCACAAACCTTCTGCCATACAGCAGAAGCCTGTCTCCATTGCTGAGAACGCCAGCTTTCTTGGGTCCTAGTTCAAAGGGCATGGCTTACCGTCTGGTTCTCTATCTCCTCCTGGCAACTGTGGACATTTAGTTTGTCTGCCCTACTGGTCTTCTCAAACTCACTGAGGAAAAGAAGCAGTTCACATCCCCAAAGGAATAAAGACATGCTCTATTCTAAAGCCAAGTGAATGCCGTGGTCCAAGAACACAGAATTAGGTCTCCCAGATACCATGTCCCAATGAGGTAGCAGTTCCATAAACTTTTTAATACTAAAAGAACAAAGAAAGCCATACATCAAGACACTTTTCAAATACATTGGTCGGCATATCGGCTAGGCTGGATATAGCAAAATGGGAACAACTCTGATACAGGCCTTGGATGCTATCTGACAACAATGCCAGCTTTTTGCATGATGGAAACTAAACATCTGTTCATACATACCCAGAGGTTTTTATATGTTACTTTTATATGTTACTCACAGGATACTAGGGCCAACACAAAGGTGGGCAGGCGATAGCTAGTAGGGGGCTAAAGATAGCTCAAGATAAGTTGTAATTGGCCTCTTGACCTACAACATTCAAACCTCTCCACATCAATTGGCCTTTGCAGACACAGTTTCTTTCCTAGAATCATTCACATTTCCCTCAGAGTCTGTGTTTAGATTTTATTATTAATAAGACCAAGAACCCAGTATTTTGACAGGTTTAAGAGCAAAATTGTAGAGTTGAATATAGCTGCAGAGGTCAAAGGTCAGGGCTGCATCCAAATGGGTAAACAGGAATGGGCAAACAGCAACTGAAGAGGGCACATCTCAGCAGGATGGTCAGGAGGTCTCCACTTGTTGGTCCTTGATGCACACAGTGGGTGGTCAAATGGGAGTTCTCCACCTGTTGGTCCTTGGTGCACACAGTAGGTGGTCAGATGGGAGTTCTCCACTTGTTTGTCCTTGATGCACACAGTGGGTGGTCAGTTGGGAGTTCTCCACCTGTTTGTCCTTGATACACACAGTGGGTGGTCAGAGTGACAGGTGAAGCTATTCCCATCAGAGAGCTACATGGTCCACCTCTTTATGGGGTCCAAGTGAGACAGTTACACCCTTGCCTTAATCTGGTGTGTTCAATATGTTCTTGGATTTGGCTGCCCTGGTATGACTTTAATATAACTGTGTACGGTCTCAATCACCCTGATAAATTTACTGGATGGCACCCATCCTACTTCCACTAATGGGTTATTAGTTAGTCTGAGTGGCATGGGTACCATTCACCAATCCACCTAGGCAGACAGTCATTCTCCTCAAAATGTACTATAAATCTGTTTATAAAACAAAGTCTCTCTAAGTAAAACACAGTTTGGAAAACAATCACTACTTCACACAGTAAGAAGGAACAGTGTAGGGCACACTCTGAACTCAACAATCAAAGACATACCAGATGCAAGGCTCATGGCACTGTCCCTTCCAAATTCCCAGAACACCTCTACTGCCCAAGAAAAACTGTCTATCTTTTATACATGAAGAAACTAAGTCATGGGGAGGCATTGTCATACAACTTATGAGCATCAACATCCTTATTGCAGGTATAATGTATATCCACAAAATTCTACGACCTTAAGGACACAATTTTATGAATTTTGGTAAACTTTTAATATTGGCCAAATATCACAATCCAGTTTGCCAACTTTTATGTCATTTTTGTACATTTTTAGTTGAAGTAGAAAATAGTAAGTTCTATTATGATATTTTCAAACAAAAATGTCGTTGTAGTTTATAATATCCTTCCTTTGTTCTCCTGTTGATCCCCTTTAACCCTAAATAGTTCCAATTTGTGTGTGTGTGTTTGTGTGTGTTTAAATCTACACTTTCATATGTGGCAATAATGGCAATCTATTCTTAGTACTCCCATTACTGTCCCTTGCTCTCCCTGTCTCCTTCCTTTAGACTCTTTTCTCCCCTCACATAGTTCCTTTCTACCTTCACATTGTGTGTGTGTGTGTGTGTGTGTGTGTGTGTGTGTGTGTAACACACAATTACATCTATATACTGCACATGAGATAAAATGGTACCTTGTCTTTCAGAGTCTGGCTTGTTTCACTCAGCGTGATGATCTCTATTTCCTACAAATGACACAATGAAGTTCTAATAAAACCTCACTGTGTATCTACAGCCCTTTTTTTTTAATTTATTCCCTTCTTCTGTTGATGAATGTCTGCTCTAGTCCTGTTTCCTAGATGGTGTATATCAGAAGGATGCTCAATTATATCAGTGGAATACTGACTTAGAATTTTTGGAGTACATCTGGAAGTGGTATAGGGTCATAATTTTTTAGAAACTCCAACACTAATTTCTATAGTGGCTGCACCAGGTTACACTCCCGTCAGCACTGACTAGGGATTCCCCTCCCCAATGTCCTCACCAGCATTTGCTGTAATTATTTTTTTCTTCATGAAAACCATTCAGACTGAGGTGAGATAAAATCTCAAAGCGATTTTATTTTCTAGTTCCTAATGACTATAGAGAATACTTCTTTAAGTATTTCTTAGCCATTGCATTTCTTCTTTTGATAATTGTATATATAGTTCATTGGTCCATTTATTGGTTGGAGGATTTACTTGCTTGAAGTTTAATTTTTATAATTTTTAATACATTTGCAATATACAAATTTCTATCCTGTGGCTAGTTAGCACAGATTTTTCTCTCACTGTCGGGAGCCGCTCCCATTAGAAGATGGCGCCGGTTTCCTACTTCCCTGGTTCTTCTCGAGAGTTTGACGCATGCGCAGTTGTCCACAGAGTGATGCAAGCTGCTTTCGTCTGATTGGTCCTTGCTAAAGCACCAATAGGAGACGCACACGCCTCACCAAGCCCTAAATAAGTGACGAGCTCCCGAGCTCGTGGTCCTTCTCCATCTTGGAACAGAGCTGAACAATAAAGAGTGCTGTCGGAAGAATCCTGTGTTGCCGCGTCTGCTTATTCGGCGGAGCTGGGCGCGACATCTCACTATGTGGACTGTCTCTCCACTTTGTTGACAGTTTCCTGTTCTATAAGAAGGCCTGTAATTTCACATAACCCCATCTCCAGTTCTTGGAACTTTCCTGCATTTGTTGAGATGGTTATGTGATTTTTTTGTCCTAGAATTTAATAACTTGCTCCAATATATTTTTTGATCTGAGTGTCTAGAGACATCCTTACATCCCTGCAATAAAACCAATTTGACCATGATGTATGATCTCTTTAATGTGGCGATGGATTCATTTTGCAAGTATTATATTAAGATAGTTTTGTACTATATTTATCAGGGAAATTAGTCTCTAGTTTTCTCTTGTCCTTATCTGGTTTTGGTATCAGGGTAATAATGGCTTCATAGAATAAATTTAGTAGTATCCCTTCCTTTTTTATTTTATGGAATTATTGGGGGTTTTGGTATGGGGTAATACTGACTTCATAGAATAAACTTAGTAGTGTCTTTTCTTTTTCCATTTTATGGAATCATTGGGGGAAGTTAAGTATTCTTTAAAGGTTTGGAGTTTAGGCAGTGAATGGATCTGACACTGTGCATTTCTTTCTTGGAAACTCTATTACTATACATGGTGATTTGAATGAGAATGTGTATTCCCCATAGATCCATATATCTGAATGCTTGGTCCCAATTGCTTAATATAGACTATTTCTAGCTAGTGTTTTTATTGAGAGGGGTTTGCTAATTCCTGTAATTTGGTTGATTATTTTTCTGAATAAATCGATGGGCATTTGCTTTCCCCTTTCTCTCTTATTTGTATTAGAGGTTTTCAATTTACTGAGTTGGGCAGTACTGATCCTCACATAGTTAATTTTGTTCATCTATCATTCCCATGAAATTTCTTCCTTCTTGTGCTTCCATAATTGAGACTGTCCCTCTTCCTCTGGCGATAAGACTCCTTTAAATATCTTCTATATTGATGGCTTAGTTATCATGAATTGTTTTAGTTTTTTACTTTGTCTAAAATGTCTTTCTTTTTATGCTTCTTTACTTATTAATATGTTTTGTGTGTGTGTGTGTGTGTGTGTGTGTGTGTTGTGTGTGTACACATGTATGTGTATGGGCATGGGCATGCCACAGCATCTTGTGGAGGTCAGAGCACCACCTCAGAAGGTAGATCCTTTCCATCTACAATGTGGATGTTGAAACTCAAACTCAGTTCTTTGGATTTGGCAGCAAGCACCTTTACGCACAGAGCCATCTTGCCAATCTTCTCCACTTATTTTAAAAAGATAATTTGCAACATACAGCAATCATGGTTAGAAAGTATTTATTTTGAGAGCTTGAAATACATCATTTCATGCTTTCCTAACGTTTAGGGGTTTTGTTGAGAGGTCCAATGTGATTCTGATGTGTTTGCTTTATGAGTGGCATTTCCCTTGTACTGTTAACATTTTTCTTTGATTTTGTATCTTTTGACATCTTTCCTAATGTGTTGCAGAAAAGGCTCCTATCTTGTTACATCTGTTTGCAAGTGTAAATGCTCTTAAACTTGGTGGCATTAATTATGACTGACAAAGACTAGGCCACCTCTGTGATCAGTTCCCCAGATGAATGTCATAGAACACATTATAACATACTCCCCACTGCATCCCAAACAGGCCATACTCTTCCTGATATAGCAGACATTGTGTTACTCCATGACCTCAACAGAGCAAATGCCAGCAGCACAGTTGCTGACATCAGCAAGTACCATGCTGGTTGGTGACTGAGCAGGACCTTTTTGCTTGTAGCTGCTACTAAGTGGTAAAGTACATCAATAGAGACAAAGCCATAACAATTAGGCATAATTCTGCATAACAGTCTGTCTTTATCAAGTCCTAATAGAAATGAAGGTAACCTCTGGTTTTACAACTTGAGGTGCATCTGTTACTAACACTCACTGAAATACAGAACTCAGAGGACTGGAGACAGACCCTGACTTCAGCTTTCTGGGATTTTTAATGATATACTATTGTTTTGTTTTAATTAAATTTATTCATTGATGATTTTATGCATGAATGTAGGTAATTCTTTTACTCTCAGTTCACACCCTCTCTTTTAAATAAATATTTTGGGATGCTGGAGAGATACCTCAGTGATTAAGAATATTTGTGAACTCTTGCAGAGGACCAAGGCTTGGTTTCCAGCATCCATCTGAAATTCCAGCTCTAAAGAATCTGCCACCGTCTCCTGGCATCTGTGACACCAGGCATGCTTATGGTGTGCACACATACATGCAGGCGAGACACTTATGCATATAAAATCATTTAATAACTCTTTACAAACATGTTTTATTTTTTTTGAACTTCCTGTGTGCAGATAATATCTTTGGTCATACTCATCCCTCTTCTCCCAAAATTCCCCAGATCCACCCCACCCTCTCTCAACCTTCTGCCCTTTTTTAAATAACCCACCAACTACAATACCCATAGCCTCTCTCATCTCCTCTCAAACCCCATGAATTCTTATGTCCTCTCTACAAGTCCCTTTCCCACACTCAAATCCTTTTGTTTCAATTTGTAAATACTGAGTTTAACTAGAGCTATCCATGTAGCGTAGGCATGAAATTACCTATTGAACATGGTGAGTGTGGTGGGCTCACCAGTGGCTTACTCAACTAAAGACCATAACTTCTCCTCCCCGCAGCATCTGTCAGTAACTAATAGTTCCCCAGGGGGTGATCAGGTCCCACAGGTTCCTCTGCCATCCATGACTGACAAGGTCCTTAGTTTTTAACGAGTAAAATAAAATCTCTTCCCTCATTTTCAGAGTTCCAATCAGGAGAGTCTCTCACTGGAAACGCTTGACCACTCTCCTGACTTGCCATTTATCTCCTTCTGCTCTTACTCACTCAGTGACTAACCCACTCTTAGTTTGATCTAACTCCAATGTCACCTCTATTGAGCTTTCTGGGATCAACTTCCATCAGGGAATTCACACAGGCTCTCCACACTCAAAAGGACCCTGTGTTTGAATTCATGGTTAACTGTCTCCATCTAAAAATCCCAGTTAGTTGTCAATCAGCAGCTTCCTGTTTTCAGCTTGTACCGACTTCCCCCACTGTGTGGAGGCTGATCCTGACTCCAGTCTTCTTCAGCCCATCAGTGAGAGTAATGGCTGGACCCTCATAACATACTGCTACATTTGTAAAATTCTGCATTGACAAATCAACATCTGTTTATCAAGTACCAGTTTGGGTATCCGACACAAATTAAACTCAGATACTTATGACAGGGCAAGTCCTTGCTCCCACAGAGACAATGGTCTAGTGTAAAGACAATCAATAAATATTTATTACAACACACGCTGATTAGCAACCTTTTTGTTCTCTTGAAGAGATCACTTCCTGTCGCATGTAGATTTCTATACCTTGTCATCCATTTACTGATAATATTCTGATTAGTCCTACTATAAGAACCAGTGTCCTATGTAGTATGACAGTCTGTCCCACTCCACCTGACAATGTTCTGCCCCTTTGAATTCATCCAGTTCCCACTGAATTCATCCAGTTCTCTCTGAATCCATCCAGTTCCCTCTGCCCCACACACTTTTAATTTCATAAATACCAGTGTATATTTCAGTATCATGTTCAACATCACTGCTTCCTAGAAACTTAAGAGAATTGCAGCTACTTGCACATCCCGACACACTCTTGTGCCCCAACACTATCTCTACTACATCGGATAAACAGATTGGAGTACCCTCCTCCATCAGACTATGAGCCAAGCAAATACTCAGAGGGGTTCTTATAGTGAATTTTCAGTATTAACTTAGTGAATTCAGTCTTATATAAGTCCTATAATTTTAAAAATATAGTACAACACACCCATTGCCACTAGTTCCTTTCATATCATGATAACCTGTTAAGTATTAGTCATCAGGGCTAGACATGGCTCTTACAGAGGACCCAGATTTGTTCCTAGTGTACATTGACAGCTTACACTCGGGTTGCTCACAGAATATTTTGCAAATGGTTCTGCAAGCCATCTCTCTCAATGGGGCTTAAAAGAGGTCACTCTGGCTAACAAACCAGACTGTATACAACAAGTGTGGAAACTGAGGCTCTGCACACTTCCACAGACACTGCAGGCAAACACATACAAACAGGCATACATATAACTAAACAGCAAATAAACAAAAATTTAAGTAGCCATAATTCACAAAGATAATTTCTATATCTCAGAAACCCTCATATACATATGCTTATGTATACACACACACACACACACACACACACACACACATACATGCTTTACCCGAGGCATCTCATTCAAATCTTACTTTAACTGCTTAAGTAATCATATTCCATTTTTAGAGTTGAGAAACTAGAGCTTAGAAAAGATGTCAATGAGAATTATGCTTCATGTGAATGACGAACCATTTAGCCCAAACTAATTTCAAAGAAAGGAATCTATTAAGTTTTATAACTGGAACCCTCAGCGGTAGAGAAGAGCTGTTTGTTGGTTACTTTTTGCTTCCTGTGACCAAACACCTGACAAGACGCTGTTTACAGGACAAAAGTTTTGCTTGCTTTGCCTTGAGAGTCCATACAGTCAGTCCATCATGGTGAGGAAGGCAGGAGTGGAGTTAATGGTGCCATGGCCATGTAGTTAGGACTCCTCATGTCTAGAAAAACCTAAAAATAGAGAAAGGCAAGTGCTGGCAGTCAGCTGACTGTCTCCATTTTCCCTTTTTATTCAGAGTAGAATGCCAACAATGTTCTAGTATCTTCTGTGGCATCAGTATAAAATTGATAGACCATGTTTCTAAGGCTGGACCCTGCAGGACACTCTCGTGCAACCGTCAAATCTTAGTCTCAGCACAGAAGACAAGGACTTTTCTGGAAACTTATTTCCTATCCTGGACTGCCTAACAGAAAGTTACCACACACAAGAGTTATTGCACACCACATAAATATACCCCACCAAACTAAAATGCAAACCCAGTGTCTTCTCACCCTGTGTCTGACTCCCCAGATCCTTGAGGCCACTGGAACACTATCAAAAGACACGAGGGAAGAAAACAGGAGTTGAAAGGAGTCATAGTCTCAACCAATTGCAAGACAAAATACTTGCTTCCACAAGTATATTGAAAATACATGAGCATGTGAAGTTGTCACTAGGATCACTCACAGAACTTTGCAAATGACTCTGCAAGCCACCTCTCTCCATGGACCTTAAAACAGATCACTCTGGCTAACAACACAGACTGTAAACAGCAATCGTAGAAACTGAGGCTCTGTGAGATAACTCCTAACTACACCAGAGAAGATACAGTGAAGGCTGAAACCATCCAGGTTCAAGCACGGAGCAGGGAGACATGGTCCAATCCGATTCTGGGTGTATTTTGAAGGTAGAAACTGATAGAGACTTCCTTTTAGATCAGACATAGGATATGAGATAAAGACGGGCGTCAGATATATTTATATTTAGTCTCCAAAATGAAATGTTGATGCTGCTCTGATAAGGACCATGGTCTAAGGCCATGCTAGCATCCTAGCACTGTCTTAGCATCCTGGTTACAGAAAGGTACCCAAATCCTGATGCCATATAGAGTATCCTATCCAGCACCACTGTCGCCCAGTGGAGCATACCATGTAAATAGTCTCTATTTCTTGCTTATCCTTTGCCTCTGCATTTTTCTTCCTCCCTTCTCCTGGCTCCTTCTGTTTTCCAAGGAAGCACTTGTTGCTCTCCAGCAAGAGGCTCTCAGTTCATGTTCAGTTTCTAACTTGATATTCATGCCACCTTGAAGCCCTGACTGAAAACAGGCCTCTTCTTGCAGGGCAATGGTGCAAAGAATTTTGAAGGAGGCTTTCTGAGCTCCACACAACTATGCTAATTAGAAGCTCAGTCCCCACCTACTACCTCGCCCCCCTCTCCTTCTGTGTCTCTGACAGCCTGCTCCTCCCACAGAATGCTGGGAAAGGGAACTGAATTCTTGGGAGTTTTAAATGCCAACGTCTGCACTCTCTTCCAGGCAATGCCTGGGCGTGTGATCTTACAGCCACAGCCTAAACCCAGTGCAGGTGCTCTATGCTCACAGGAGCCTGAACATTGCATGTGTGCACGTATGTGTGTGAGCAAATGTGTGAATGGGTCTGACGTCATCAACAGGTCTAAGGCATAACTTATATTTTCTATCATCAACTTTGCTTCCCGGACCAGATAAAAATATCTCCTTAGGCAAAGCCTCTCCTAAGTTGGACAATCTCAACCTCAACAACAGCTGCAGGCTTTGAAATGGGTGCCACTGGCACCATTTTTCGGGTATGAAAACAGAGGTTGTGGTTATCTTCCATAGATCACAAAATGGATTCGTTCCCAGCTCTCGTCCTTTCCACTCAAATGGCCCTTTCGTCAGGCTAGAACCCTCATTCCACATCCTTTCCAACCGAGTCCTCATTTTCCTTTTTCAGCTCAAATGTCACCTCCTCCCCTCCAAGGAGCCTTCGCTGACCATCCACCTCAGCAGCTTTCTCCTGGTCTCTACTCCAATCATCCTAATTCTTTTCCAAACTCATCAGGGTGTGAGCTGTGGTTTGCCCCTGTGCACACTTGGTTAGAACATGGTTCTCTCCATCACACAAGCTCCTTGAGGGGAGGGACCCATTCTGCCGTATCCATCCCTGTACTCCAAGAACTAGATACAGGTTCAATAAGAGGAGTTCTTGATTAACGCTCCCAGCTAATTTACCAGTCCAGGACTACGTGGCTACCTTCTCATCTCTATTCACTGAGGTACTATAATTCTACTTCATACTGCAGACTATACTATGAATACTTGTATACCCCTCAGCTGAGTTGGCACTAGGTACCCTTGGGTGTCAAGTATTTGTGCACTATAGTTATAACTAGTTAAAACATTTTCTTCCTAGTGGAGCTGAGAGGGTTACAAGGCTCAAGAATCTTCTAAGACTCAGGAAGCCCTGTAAGGTTTGACTCAGGAGGCTCTTTTCCTGAGGTTATATAAACAGTAGGGAACTCCAGTGATTTATCTTTCCTGAGTCATGACCCACCCATGTAAGTCACCGCCCATCCATCAGTGATGCAGGGATGCTGCCTTTGGGTCACCTATACTCCTCCTAGAAGTAACCACAACAAACTCATTGGTTCACCAACCTTGATGTGGATACAATTATTTCTTTGGTCTCTTGTTGCTCTCTAAGAAGAATATAAGAGAGACTGGGTAGCTAGTGAAGAGACAGGTTAGTAGGATGGGCAGGAACCAGGTCTTGTGATAAGTTAGGCATGTGTCTTCAAGGGCTTTCTATTAATTGGGCAAACTGATTCCAAAAAATTATAATGCAAAAAACAAAATAAACAAACGAGCAAACAAAAACAAATGCCCAGTGGAACATCTAGCATCAAATATTTTTAAAATATTTATATTACTTCTTTGAGAATTGCTTACATTTTATTTGATTATACTTATCCACCTTCCCCCAACTCCTCACAGACCCACCCCTCATTCCCTACCCATCTAACGTTGTACCCTCATTTTATAAAACCCCATCAAGTCCATTTTATGCCACCTACATACTTTTGGGTGTGTGCCCATCCAAGATCATGGTACAAGATGGAACTGAAACACTCTAAGAGCCACAAGTGGTGAGCAAGGATAATGAAACAGAGCATTCTGCACACAGCAGGGGAGTTGCACATATGACCTCACAGACATTGGGACAGCATGCATAATACCTGTGGATAACATCATATATTTTAAAACATTGCCAATAATGACTACCAAAGGATGAACAGATAAAGAAAATATGGTAAACATACATCATGAAACTTAATTGTGTCATAATGAATGAAACTATACTGTTTGCAGGAAAGTGGATGAAACCAGAGATCAATACGTTAAGTGGAATAAAACAGCCCCACAAAGACCTGTTTTCTCATCTCACAGAGATGTGAAAAGGAAGAGGGGCCTAAGAAGTGTAGAATAGAACATGACAGGATGATCAAAGCTCATTGTATGTGCATATGGAAAGAACATAATATTACTCTTTTTTTAAAAAAAATTCAACCTAACCACTCAATTCTCATTTTATTCTTTCAACAATAAGTGACTGATACGTGTCACCACTAAGTACAAGAGAATGTTCAACCACAAATACATAGATAAATAGGAGGAAAACAAAACAAGGAGAAACAGACCACAAACCCAGCTCTTGGAAAAGGCCACGTTTCCCTGTTGGAGTGAACATAGGGACTGAGATGTTAAGAACAACAAGAGCTGTGGAGAGAGGACCTTTGACTGACAGCTCTTATTGAATGTGGAAAGTTCCAGCAAATAGGAGAAAGTCAGTGAGACAGAAGAAAGGCTTTGGGAGCACAGATGGAAATTCATCAAACACCCTTCAGGAACCGAACCAGTTGTTCAACTGTGAAAACACTTCTAAACTGTTGATATCTTATCTCACAGACTTATCTCTGGATCCCAATGGATCATCAGCCAAGAGTTAACCTTGCTCAAGCAGTTAAATAGCTGAAACTCTGCAAAGATTAAGAAGGAGGAAGGGAGACTGTGGAAAGGAGCTTGGTCCTTATCTAGAAAGAGTAGCAATGACATCCAAGCTCTTTGAGCCACAGGGTGGCTTCTGAATGGCTCTGCAGGCTTTCGTGTGGAGGATATACTGGGACCAGCTGTAGATTCAGCTTCTAGTAGGGAAAAATTGAGACCTGAGGACCAATTCCAGAAGTGTTTAGAAGGTAAATTTGACAAGTGAGAAGTACCGAGTGACTCCAATATTTGGATTTCAGAACTAGAGAACTGAGGTAGAGAAAGCAGAATGCCAACTTTGATTCACTTCAAAGATGCCTATATCTCCTCATGAACGGATGGAGCTACCATCAGAGTCTTCTAACAGCCTCCTACAGAGGGAGACAATCAGGCTTTAGGTGCCTCCAGTGGACACTCACTGGTGGTTATTTTGGAGTGATTCATTTTGCTTAACTAGATTTAAAAAATTTCTGAATATGTAAAAGTACAAAACAATGGGTTTCTTTGTGACTAATTTCAATGCTCTATAATCTGCGTGATATAAAAAAAAAAGAATACATTTTAACAAAAGATACATTTTTTTAATCTGCAAAAGGATCAGCCTGTGGACAGAATTATTCCTTACTCTTTCCAAAACTGTTACACTTACCAACAGTTTCTAACTGTTTCAAAACTCCTCTTGACCTACAGTTTCAGTCTCCCCAAGCCCAACTCCCAGATGTCATCCCTCGCCCTCTCTCAGCATGGGCCTCCAGAAGTGAACCATTCTCCAGGTGTCATCCTCACTCCATACTCTGACCTCTTTAGAGGAAGCTCTGTATGCCAGGAACATCACCCTGTCCTGGCATCAGACACTGAGAACAGCATGTAGAAAGCAGCGAGAAGGTATTGTGGTGATTTGGAAGGAAATGGCTCCCATATGTTTGTTCATAGGGAGAGGCGGCACAATAGGTGGTGCGATCTTGTTGAGTGTCATTTGGGGTAGGCTCTGAGGTATCAATGCTCAAGCTAGGCCCATTGTGGCATTCTTTTCCTGCTGCCTGTGGATCTGATGTAGAACTCTGCTCCTTCGCCAGCACCATGGTTGCTTGTATGCCACATGCTTCCTGCCCTGATGACAATGGACTAAAACTCTGGAACTGTAAGCAAGCCCCAATTAAATGTTTTGCTTTACAAGAGTCATGGTAGTTCATTATAAAAGGGGCTGCCTGACCCCTTCCCTCTCTC
This sequence comes from Mastomys natalensis, assembly GCA_021653895.1. Classification (NCBI taxonomy): domain Eukaryota; kingdom Metazoa; phylum Chordata; class Mammalia; order Rodentia; family Muridae; genus Mastomys; species Mastomys natalensis. The sequence continues at coordinate 292,241 of JAJTUV010002290.1, read as the reverse complement.
TTGCTCCTCTCCTGCTGTCTTGCTGTTGCCTTCCTCCTTCAGCTCTCTCCCCATTCCCTGCCCTGCCCCCCTCCCTTTCTCTGTGTCTACTACCCTCTTGACTCCCCTCCCCATGCCCTGAATAAACTCTATTCTATACTATACAGTCCTATGGCTGGTCCCTCAGGGGGAAGGGATGCCTTAGCATGGACCACGCCGAGGGACCTCCTTTCCCTATACCTGACTACACCTCCATACTCCTTTCCCAATACCTGACTACACCTCCATAGAACATATCCCCCACTCTCTTTATCTTTTTATGAATACATTAGTGGTCATGGTATCTCTTCACAGCAATAGAAACCCTAACTAAGACAGGCACAGAACATAAATGTGAACTGAAGCAAGTTCAGTCACCAGAGCTACAAAACTGAGATTTCATCCCGTTATGACCAGTATCCTCATAGACTGGTACCTTTAGATCCAGTGCCCTTTGGGTGTGTTTTGGGGAGCATTAGGACACTAATTAGAGTCTTGTTCACCTCTAACTTTGTAGAAGGTTGTCTTACTCCATCTTCTGTTAGCAGCAATATAAAAACTGGGTGAGTCATTAAAGGGCTCTCATCTTGACTCATGGTTCTGGTCAAAGGTCATAGGCAGCATCCTTGGCTGGCAGGGTAGCAGAATCCTAAGATGGAGGAGGACAGCTCAAACTGGCTTTTAGAACAACCCACCTCGTTAACTTGTTAACTCGTTAAGTAAATGGATTAATCCATTAATCTTAATATGTGAATTTTTGACACAAACAGCATTCAAATCATAGCAATGAGCGATGGCTTTCTCTGCTTTCTCTGATCCAGGGTAGATTTCCTACCAGGTGTGAAACGGTTTGCTGAAAGCTGCTTTTACAGCCCTGTGTTTGGGGAGACCCCTGCCTGAGACCCATCTGTTTCTGCACACCCTGTTGTGAGATCCCAGCATCAGACATATTGCAGGGCATCTGGCCAAGCTCCATTGCCTGGCACATGAAGCATTTGCACATGATCAAGACTCAATAAATATCAGTTTAATTGACTCAAATGTATGTGTACCTACAAATACATATGCATGTATACATGTAAACCTATTTATAAAAAGATCCCTGCCAAAACCGCACTTGGGAAACAGTGATATCCATTAAGAATCTAAAACACCAAGAGAAAAAAAGTCAGCCCAAATCACTTCCACTGGGAAAGTCAATCCCACTAATTACCCTGGGAGGGGAAAGGACTGTCTCTGTCCCAAGAGAATATTATCTGCTGAGAGACAGGAAGAATGTGAAAGCCCTAGCCAAACTAGTTTTTAGAAGCAGGCCCACCCTGAAGAAATGCATTAGCCTGCTAAACCATTAATCAAAAAAAAATGATCAATCCATTTGGGAGGACAAGCCGTCTGAAGTTGCAGTAGAATATTTGTGCCACAATCTCCCTGATGTTTTCTAACCTCTCAATTATGGCTACTCTCTGGCCTGACATCTCTTCATCTGCCCAGTCCATAGTGATACTCCCAGGTTTCTAGCTCACCTCCTACCCCCTCTCAGCACACACAGTATTCCTGGTGAGTTCTGAGATCCCCACGGCCTTTGTGCTGGGTGTGTTCATATCCCTGTAGCAGGCAGATTCGTTTGGCATCAGTGTTATCCACACCTCCAGAAACCATTTTTAAAAGGAAAGATTTCCTTCGGCTCATGGTTTCAGAAGTTTCACCCCACGTCTGCCTGGCTCTCACACTTAAGCAGGGCACCCCATGGCAGGGATTTAGAAAGAACAGGGTCATTGGTCACTCACCTTTTGACAGCCTGCAAGCAAAAAGGGAGGAGGAAGGAGAGGGAAAGGGAGAGGTGGGGAGGGAGAGGAGAGAGAGAGAGGAAGCAAGTCCATCTTTCTAAGCACACTGTAGTGACATACATCCAACTATTCCCAACCTCATTCTACCAGTAATCTCTCAGTAATCCCATGTCATCATGTCATCAAATTATGAATCCTCAAAGGATTAATCCATTGGTTAGGCTGACCCTCAGAACCCAATCACCTCCCAACAGTATTTTAGTTGCCAATCAACCAAGCCCCTAGCATGATGCTCCAGGGAGCTTCTTCTAGTCAAGCTATAACAAGTCCCAGTATACAACATAAACCCTGACCAATTCCTCAGAGCTCGACTTGTATCTCTACAGCTGCTCATGGTCGTCTCCAAGAAGGAAAGTCTTCTTGTGGCCTGATTCCCACCTTGGGAAACCTACTTTAGTGTAGCACCTTTTGAGATGGCTCTGGTCTTACATTGCCTTCTTGCCTTTTGTTTCTGGGGCTCTATGGCACTTGAGAAATGTCTCCAGTTCTGTATCCACCAGGCTCACAGGGAAGTGACACTCTTGGTGCCCCATAGACTTCTCCCCTTGCCCACCTCCCCTATTCAGATAAACGGAAGGCTAGCACGGGTAGCCTGCTTCATAGGCAAGATGTTCAACTGGAGAAGACTGAAGGCACAGCTGCTAACATCCTGGTAGGAATAAGATCAGCCTACAATTCTAAGAGTACTACTAGTACTTCTGGGAGACACTAGTAGGTATAGTAAGAAATCTCGAATTTTAGTTTCTTTAAAAAACACAAATATTATAATAATTTTTTTTTTTCATTTTAATCCCAGGTGTGGGATACGTGGCTGCTTCAGACTGTCTACAGCACCTGGCTATGATTTGCCTTGTTCTCTAACAGAGGTGTGGTTTTGCCAGCTGCAGAAAGTTTTTGTGATTGTGTGATACTTGGAATTCTGGGAACTTTTCAGAGGTGAGGGACTGGAGAGCCAGCCCAGTACAGCCCAGCACAGTCCAGCGCACAGCACAGCCCAGCAGCAGCACAGCCCAGCACAGCCCGTGGGACTTCAACACTGTCCCAGAAGTATGACCTTCAGTGCTAATATGAGCCACAAACATCGACACAGACCCCTGCTGTTGCAAGGCCATGAACCCAGACACGGCTCTCAGAGGCTGAACGGGCTAAGACTTCACCATGGCCTCAGGTGGCAGGGCAGGCTACTCACATCAGGCTGTTCCTCTCCACCCTCACCTCTCCAGTTCTGCCTCTCCTCACAGTGTTCATCATTCAGCTTCTCTTTCTCTCCCATCTCTCCACCACATACTTGCAAATCACGTGGCGCAGGAGGGCCCCTGAGTGTCTTCTGCCCACCTGGGTTGCAAAGTGGGTGGGCAGGCCTCTCCCAACAACTGTTTTTTGAGCAGAGACCAAATGCTCCTAAAATTTAGGAATAGCCATGGCTTCAAGAATTCCATCCTGATATTCCCAATAAAATGGCACTTATATCAAACCACACAGCTGTCCTTACTTCAAAATGTGACTACTAGATCGATATCACTTCTCATGAACAAGCTCAGCTGCATCCTCTAAATTGAACCCTTTCATAAGTACTGCTCTGAGGCTTCTCTTCACCCATCCAAGGAGGGGACAATACTCCTCTGCCCCTGCCTGACTCAGGAGCACCTGGGAAAGAAGTCAACCACACCTGATAGGTGTGACTCGTATCCACGGGAGACCACTGAGACTGTGGGCTCAGATCTAGCTTGGCTCAGCAAGCTGGTGGTTCTCAGCATGGCTGCCTTGAACTTCACTGCTGCCTTTTCTTATCTCACAGTTCAATGTGCCCCAGTAGGTAGGGGCCAGCCAACTGGAAATTGACTCAATGAGAAGTTGGACTATGCAAGAGGCCACAGACACACAATTCAAGAGAAGAATACTACTATATCCCAGACAAACAGTCCAGGGACATTAAGCAATCTGTTATGGAGGTGCACCCTGACTCTGCTCCCTGCCTGTCTTCCTTATGCATCTTGGACATACCATATATAGATATGGTATGTTATATTTTGTATATATATATATATATGTAGTGTGTGTGTGTGGTAGATACACACATATGAGATAGATAGATAGATAGATAGATAGATAGATATGTATATTAATTGTTTTGGAGGTGGAATCGGTCATCCCCAGCAGACTTCTGAGCTTGAAGCCAACCTAGACTATTTGAGATGCTGTCTTGAAGGAAAAAAAAAAAAACAATCAAAAGTGATCAAATGCCAGGCACACAGCTCAGCTAGTAAAATTCTTACCTAGCATGCATGAATCATCTCATATACCAGGTCTGATGTGTGTGATGATGAATCTTGGTTGTCAGCTTGACCACATCTGGAATCCACGGAAACTCAGCAGCTGGGCATCCTGGGAAGGATTTTCTCAGTAGAATCATTCAAGGTGAAAAGACCCTTCTGGTTGCTTGCTTGCCCTCGATCTCATGGCAAGCTCGTCCATCCTGTCCCTGAGGTGGGACCTTCCCTAGTGTTAGAGCCGAATTCTTCAGGATTCAAGCGTACGCTGAAGCTATCTAGGATTTCCCTGGGACAACACCAGACTGGGACCACCAAGGCATCCAGTTTCATGATTAAATAACTACAGGATCATTGGCCTTTCTGTCACAAGACATTGGTTGTTGGACTACTCCAGCCTGCAAGTATTCAAATATGCCTATGAGGACCATTCTTATTCAAATCACTCCATTCATTAAAAAAAAAAAAAAAAAAAAAAGGCTAGTTAAGCTTGTTGCAAGAACAGCATATGCCTGCAATTCCATCAGAAGGTTGAGATAGAGGATCCAAGTTCAAAATCATCATCTGCTACACACAGAGTTTAAGACTGTTTAGTTCAGCCTGAAATATGTAAGAATTTGTCTTAAAAAAATAGCAATGCCCAGGGTTTAAATTTCTTATTAAATATTATAAAAGTACGTATAGAGAAATTGAATTTCTTTCTTTCCCTGACCTACAACTGCCCATTTCCTTACATACAAACAGCTCCCTGTTGTTGCTAATATTCACTGTGTCTACACACACAAAGTTCAGCTGACCTTTCCTGACACAGGGTATGTACCACCTCTTACTTGTGCTAGCTGTAACAAACATAGACCAGACTTTTCAAGCTCTGGATTGTGGTGTGTTCATGGATTATAACAGGAATCTAGCTGACCACTCTAGGCATAATCTTGTTTTTCTAGGCAATAATAAAAGAATGGAATAGAAATGTCTGACAAAACTTCTTTTATACCTTTGGTTTATTTTAATCAAGTTCATTGAGTTGTAATTTTATAATTTTCGTATTTATTTGTTTCTTTATATATTGAGACAGTGTCTTGTGGAACTGAGGGTAGTCTCAAACTCACTATGTAGTCTAGACTGCCTTGAACTTATGACCCTTCTGCTTAAGCCGGGATTGTAAGCAGCATCACCATTACCAGTTCTATTCCTTTTTTTTTTGGAACTTTTATTTACATTTCAGATGTTTTCCCCTTACCCCTTTTGCCCCTTCCCTCCCAGGAACTCCCCATCCCTTCCCCCCTCCTCCTGCCTCTATGATGGTGTACCCACACCCACCCTCCCCAGTACCTCACTCCCCACCCTCGAATACCACCCCCCACGATGTTCAGCCTTCATGGGACCAAGAATCTCTTCTCCCACTTATATATAGCTCCCTTGCATATATAGCTGGATAGAATATAGAATTCACTGAGATTTAGTAGTGTATTCAGATGCACAGAAACAATCATAATGGATCTGCTGAATATTCCTATGACCCCAGGCAGCACTGTGAGACCCTATAAAGTCAAATGACTTCTCTCATCTTTGGTCTGGTAAACCAGGAGTTTTCTTTCAATTACTAGAGTTCAACTTGTTTCATTAATAAATAGCTTCTCTCTCACTCTCCCCCCTCTCTCCCCACCACCTCTCTTTCCCTCCCTTCTCTGTGTGGGAGAGAGAGTGGGGAGAGAGAGAGAGAGAGAGAGAGAGAGAGAGAGAGAGAGAGAGAGAGAGAGAGATCTGGCATGAAACTCAGGTCCTCGGGCTAGCCTAGGAAGTGCTTTCAGCCCCCAGCCCACCTTTCACACTTTTAAAGTCCATGCCACATTGGCTTGGACTCAGCCTTGTTTTTTGCTTTTCCAACTTAAGCTTACGTTTGCCTTGACCGCAGATCCATGGAGATTTTCTGAAAACACTGAGAAGTCAATATTTTGGTTATGTTACTGTTCGAGCACATAGTCCGTCACCTTGCAATGTTTTCTTATGTGTTCATATTTGCACACATAAAATTTAAATTTATGATATTATTCACTGAGTACTACTTCTAAGGGATCTGGAAACTGTCGAGTTTAAAAGAAATGCTCTTCCAAATACTTGGTATTACAACATAGTGCAGGGAGGCCTAGGTTCAGCCCATGGAGGTAGATCTTTGTAGACTAGGTATGCTCCACGGTTGGTGATTCAGTCTCTGAGAGCTCCAAGGGTTCAGGTTCGTTTACTCTGTTGATCTTCCTGTGCAGTTCCTATCTCCTTAGGGCCCACAATCCTTCCACCTATTCTTCTATAAGAGTCCTCAAGCTCCATCCACTGTTTGGTTCTGGATGTCTGTATCTGTCTGAGTCAGCTGCTGGGTTAGAGCCTCTCAGAGGACAGCTTGCCCCTGTCTGTTCTCAGGCTGGAGGTTTAGATTCTGGGAGCTTGGTTGAATCTTTTGATACTCATTCTAAAAAGGACAAAAGCACCCTCACTTTGGTCTTCCTCCTTCTTCTTGAGTTTCATGAGGTTTATGCATTGAACCCCATACCTATGGTCACTTGATCTTCGACAAAGGAGCTCAAACTATCCAGTGGAAAAAAGACAGCATTTTCAACAAATGGTGCTGGTCCAACTGGAGGTCAACTTGTAGAAGAATGCAAATTGATTCCATACTTATCTCCTTGTACAAAGCTCAATTCCAAGTGGATCAAGGACCTCACATAAAACCAGCTACACTGAAACTAATAGAAGAGAAAATAGGGGAAAAGCCTTGTCATATGGGCACAGGGGAAAGTTCCTGAACAGAACACCAATGGCGTATGCTCTAAGATCAAGAATTGACAAATGGGATCTCATAAAACTGCAAAGCTTCTGTAAAGCAAAGGATACGGTCAACAGGACAAAGAGGGAACCAACAGACTGGGAAAGATCTTCACCAACCTTACATCTGATAGAGGGCTAATATCCAAGGTTTACAAAGAACTGAAGAAACTAGATTCCAGACCATCAAATACCCTATTAAAAAATGGGGGTAGAGAGCTGAACAAGAACTCTCAACTGAGGAAACTCGAATGATTGAGAAACATCTAAAGAAGTGCTCAGCATCCCTAGTCATCAGGGAAATGGCAAATGAAAACAACATTGAGATTCCACCTCACACCAGTCAGATTGGCTAAGATCCAAAACACAGGTGACAGCAGATGTTGGTGAGGATGTGGAGAAAGAGGAACACTCCTCCATTGTTGGTGAGATTGCAAGCTGGTAAAACCACTATGGAAAGCAGTCTGGCGATACCTCAGAAATTGAACATGGTGTTACCTGAGGACCCAGCTATACCCCTCCTGGGTATATACCCAGAAGATATTTCAACATGCACAGGGCCACATGCTCCACTATGTTTATAGCGGCCTTATTTATAATAGCCAGAAGCTGGAAAGAACCCAGATGTCCTTCAACAGAAGAATGGCTACAGAAAATGTGGTACATTTACACAATGGAGTACTACTCAGCTATTAAAAATATTGAGTCATGAAATTCTTAGACAAATGGATGGAGCTAGAAAATATCATCCTGAGTGAGATGACCCAATCACAAAAGAACACACATGGTATGCACTCACTGATAAGCGGATATTAGCCCCAAAACACACAATACCTAAGATGCAACCCTTTCACACTTTTAAAGTCCACTGCACAAGGGCTTGGGCCTCAGCCTGTGTCTTTTGCTTTTCCACTTAGCTGTTTGCCTTGCCCTGCGATCCTGGAGGAGTGTCTGCAAACACTGAGAAGGTCACTGATTTTGGTCTCTGACCTGTTTCGAGCACTTTTCCAGTCACCTTCATTGTTTTCTTATGGCTTTCTAGTAATTTTTGCAACACATAAAATTTTAATTTTATGATATTATTTTACTGAGTCTTCTCTTAGGGATTCTGGGAACTGTCGAGTTTAAGAAGACAATGCTCTTCCACATCTTTGGTATTATTTGAATAAGATCTCTCATGTTTTCTTTTAATACTTTCATGAATATTTTTAAATTTAAAATCTTCATCTGGAATTGATTTTTTGTATAGGAGCTAGGAATAATGTCATTTTAGATGACTTCCATTTGTCTAAACACAATACCAATTATTAAATAATCCCCCTTTCTCCCACCATTTGAAGGATTCTCTTAACTACTATCTGATGCATCTGAGCCTATTCCTAGACTCTGCATATGTTTCTGCTGGTGTGTCTAGTCATGCACCATTCCCAAACTGCTCACTTTATTTTAGCTTTATCGGGTGCTTCATTACCTTTCAAGACTACCCTACCTAAGGTTTTTCAGAATCCGCATATGTGTTCAATGGATTCTTTTTTCACATAAGCTTCTCCATGTTTAATTGCACCAAAAATGAGTTGGTGAGTTGAGATTATGTTCAACTTAAAGATTAATTTAGGGACATTAGACATTTTGTAGTTTGAGTATGCAGCCACCTCTCTTATAAATATTTAGTTCTATTTATTTATGCATTTGTGCAAATTCCTCAATGGCATCCTTAAATTTTATATAGTGCGTGTGTGTGTGTGTGTGTGTGTGTGTTGTGTCTGTTGTAAGACTGGAACCCAGGTCTTTGTGTCTGTCAGGCAAGTGTTTTATCACTGAATTGTACCTATTTCCTCCATATATATGATAACATAACTTGATATAAAAAGTAATTTATCTATAGTTACTCTAAAATGAGTTTTTCATTTTATCTATTTATTATATTGAAGAGACTGATTTTGTCACTCAGACATCAAGCTGTATTTGATTGCTGAAGTTGACTTCTGATTGAATATCCTAGGTTAGTAACTATAAGGCTATATCTATACCTAATAATCATTTGTCTCATTATTAGTTCTTACATTTCTGGGTTGTTTGGGTTGTTTGTTTACCCACATAACAACACTGGCTATTCCAGGTATATCCCATGTTTCAAACATTAATGAGACTTTCTAGGGTTCCAGGATTACATTAAGTCTCTGTTCTCTGTCTCTGTGTCTCTCTCTCTCTCTGTCTCTCTCTGTCTTCTCTCTCTCTCTCTCTCTTTCTCTCTTGTGTGTGGTGTTGTGTGTGTGTTCACATGTTTGCATATAGGATGGGGATAGAGGGTGATGCTAGGGTACACAAGAAAACAGACCGGGCCCAGAAAACTGGACAAAGCAGGTGAGCTCAGTGGCTACATGGAGATGACTTATTTTCCCTCTCTTTATTTTCCAGCTCTACAACAGCTCCCTTATTGAGGGTGGGGCTCCTGAGCCTAGGATGTCACTTCCTATACCAGAAAGACTCACTGGAGTTCTGTTCCTAGTCTTAGTTTTTCCATTGACCGTCTGCTTTCTCATGTTCAAAGAACGCTATTAACATGGGACAGCCCACCTCCTGGTGTGGAAACCACTTCATGGGGACAGTGACATCAGTCATAAGGAATTGCCATTATCAAGGGCCTTCAAGCAGCCATACAAATCATCATTGCACTGGGTACCGCAGATTACTAGTCAAGTGGAAACTACACTACAAGACCATGGCCTTTCCATCCCACCCAGGGGTGATGCAGCAACTCTCCCGAACCTGGATGACACTCTGGCTGGCTCTTGGCCCCTGTAGCTGTGCCCCTGTGCGTCCCAGGGAAGGAAAATAAATAGTCGTTAGCATTTATAACTGGAACGCTGGGGCCTTTGAGGACAAGCCTGCTGTTTCTCAGGTCATGCTCAGTGGGAAGAACCTTGACAGCTCTAGACAAGCACTCGCTGAAATCAGTGTTAAGGTTTGTCAGCCTGCCACTGCCAGTCAGCAGCTCCATACAGATGAGATATCTGCGGGCAAGGACCAGGCGTTCAAACTAAGGAAGCTACTGCCAGCATCTAAACCGCTATGTAAGATGCAAAACCAGACAAGAAAATGGAAAGTAAAGAAGATAGCTCCCACTGCTATTCTTAATCAAACTGATGGAGAAGCCATCAGAACCATCGGTGGATAAGCAGACAAGGTCACGAACAGTTTCCAAAAGCAATATGCAAGGGTTTATTTTCTACCTTCTTTTTATTTATTTAGAGTCCCTTGGCATTCTGCAAGCAGCATCGATATTGCATTGACAATCAAAGCAGAACCCTCCTATTAATCTAGACAGCTATTTTGAGAAGAGCCCAGAGGCTTCTTCTTTGCTGTCTCGTTATACAACAAGATGTGCATTTAAACATCAGAAGCTGACAGAGATTGGTAGTCACTGTGGACAGAGAAGGGAGGGTCAATGAGTGGGGTCATTCAAGGGAACAGAAAAGACTCCCAAAAGTAAAGGGGTGAATTTCATTGGGCCTTGGGTTCCCTGCCACGATTGATCAAGGCCAATGGAACAGATGGATTATTTCCCAGCTCTGGGATTTTTCCACCACTCAGGTTCTTGAGATGGTTATCCTACCTATAAACCAGAGATGCTATATGTACCTTCAAGGACTGAGAAGTAACAAGGTCATGTATGGAAAGAGAGTAGGACCTGATACATGGTAAATATTCAGCAAGTTAGGACCAGGAGTAGCACTGTTAACAAGAAGAGAGAAAGGGAAGGAGGGAGGGAGGGAGGGAGGGAGGGGGGAGGGAGGGAGGGAGGAGGGAGGAAAGAAGAGAAGGTTATTCTGGATTAATGGAAGATGCACAAGATGAGACTTCGGTCCTCATCAATGGAACATCGATGTAGCCTAGACAAGTCATGTCACTCCAAGGTCCCAGACGATCTCAGAGTTTCCAAGTTTTGTTCTGGGCTGCCAGAGACAACATCTAACTCTGCTGACCACTGCCGTTCCCATACAGGACCTGGTGACATGGATCGTCATGGGTGTGCCTCAGATCGGAGTGGAGACACTACAAGCAAGCATCTCACTGTCACAGTTGGCCGCCCTTCCCCAAGGAAGCTGACCTCTTGTTTGGGCCTCTCTGGCATTTCCATGGAGACAAGGGATTTGGCAGAGAGGGACTGAAAGTTCTTCCTTCAGGAAAGACTCCTCCCTTCCCCAGGGAGCCTATGCTCTGTGACCCAGCTTCCTGGAGCCACTGAAACTAAGGCTACCTCCCACCCAGGCTGCCTCCCGGGACAGGGTTCAGGCACCCTTTCAGGATGACACCCAGGGCAGAAAGCTTAGCCTGAACTTGGCTCTGCCTGTACCCACACAGCTTCTGGTTAAAGGCAGAGCCCTTCCTGTAGGCACCTACTTTACATTCAGATGCAAGAGGAATTCCCACCATCCTGCTCAGGCAACTGAACCCTTGCAGGGAGGGGATTAGGGGTGGACTAAAGCTCTGACTGTCTCCTCTGTGGCAGAGCTTACTGCCAACAGGCCACACCCTGAGAAAGGTCCTCAGGACAAGCCTCTGAGGCGTTTGAATCCGTGGACCTGTGAACTGAGCAAACAGTGGCTTCTGTTCAGTTCCATCCTCCTCTGCCCTCTCCATGCTAAAGCAGATCTCTGCTGTGCCTCATGCTACAGACTCCTTGCTGCCATCATTGCTGAAATGGTCTGTTTCCCATACTGTATCGAGTGCTTGTTCTACCTTAGCTAGGGCTCTTCAGTTGCTCTACCGCTGAGTTATATCCTCAGCCCTCCAGTCCATTTGCAGAGGCTTATGCAGCTGCTCACAGCATCTCCCCTTGATGTCATAACAGTAAACTGGTTTAGGAGTTTTCACATAGCTCTGCTTATGTGAATAGTCCTGTGGTGAGCATGGAGGGGGGCATGGTGGTATCCTATTTTACAAGTGGGAAAATTGAGGCCCAGAGAATGAGTCCCTGTCACCCATAATTCCTGTTACCCAGCAGCCATCCAGAGGGACACAATAGTTTATTTACCTCGTCTTAGAGAAATGAGACCAAATTTACACATACTCAGCAACTTATTTTTTAAGTTTTTTTTTTTTTGAGATAAGCTCTTGATATCTAATAGACTACTCACTAGGTAGTTCATGTTGGCTTCAAACTCACTATGTTGCACAGGTTAGCTTTAAACTCACTATGAAGCCCAGGCTAGCCTTACATGCATATATGATCTTCTCATCTTAGTCTCCCAGTTACTGGAACTGTTGGCATTTAGCACCACACACCCACTACCCAAAATAATTTGAGAACATTTTGTCTCTAGAAATGGGATTTGAACCCAGGTCCACTTAGACTATGCCTCCATCATATTACATTACTGGCCACACAGTAGGTTGACCTGTGATGGGACACTGTCTCTCATAGGGGAACTGCCACTCCAAAACCTGGCACTTCCTATGATGGGACCTTGCAGGTTGGCTGGGATGCAGAAATCCCTGAAGATGAGGAATGGATAGAGAGAGCATCCAAGTCCCGAGGACTGGAGAGAAACAGAGCCAGTCCCTCTGTCATCTGTGAGCTGATACACAGCTCAGCAGCCTTGCGCTCAAGCAAGTCTGACTGAGCTGTGGCTGGAAAACAAAAAAGTAGGTCCCTATGATGAAGAGGAAGACCAAGGAGGACACAAGGGAGAGACTTCATCTTCAAATGCTCACTGGTGATAGCATTGATCAACGCAAGATGTGAGGAGCGAATTAAACACTGTGCGTTCGTTTATGCACACGCACCGATTGCACACCTACTATGTACAAAACACTCCAGACTGTCATCAAAGAACCCACTGAGAACACTGTTTTCTGATGTGTAGGTCATCCTTGTGCTGGAATGCAAGAGCAAACCCCACCCTCACTCTACAGTCACAGCAAGAAGAGCGGGTTGCATGAGGTGGTGCACACCTGTGATCCCAGCCCTCAGGAAGCTGAGGCAGAAGGATTGTGGGTTGAGAACAGGCTGGCAGTGGCAGTACTATCTTTAAAACCCAGGGTTTAAAAGAATGGCAAGATGAACCATGATCAGAAGGTGTCAGCTGGGACCCATCCACTTGCCAAGAAGAGTCATGGTTTTGAGGAGAAAAGTTAGCAGCAGAGAGAGAAAATGTTCACTCTGTACTCACACATGTGACCTTCACTCTTCCCAGGATGGTGGAAATACCCAGAGTCCTAGGATACTTTGCCAGTCAGAATGTGCTCAGTTGCAGGAAAGAAACACTGACAGAACGTGGCCAAAACATGAGCAAGTCTATTGTTTACCTCAGGTGACTTTTACACATATTCCTCCAGAAGTTTCCTTTCAAAAGACCTGCATCACACAGCAGTATAGAAAACTGACTTCCAAGTCACTGCTAGCTGTAATAGTTGAGAAGATGCTAATCAGGTTATTCATGCCCCTTGAAGTAGTAAACCAGGGAGAAAAGCGTTGCTATACACAACACTCAAAGGACTCAGAGAAGTGGGGAGCTAAGGTCCTGCCTGGAGCCACATTCTATTTCTGGACTTCTGGGGTGAGGCCTGGCACCAACTAGTTTGAACCCAGAATTGTGATTAAAAGGGCCAAAGAAGAGAGCAGAGGGAGCACCCAAGAGCCTTGCTATCCTCTATGCTAGACTGTCTCATGAGAGATGCACAAGCTGGCCCAGGATGAAGTCCCTGTCAGGATACTTCATGATGACTCTGCAGTCAGCAAAAACTTCACCCCCTATGTCCCCCCCCACCCTGCCACCTTCCTCACTGTGTCCTCAGCATATGAATGAGTTCCTTACCAGTTGTCACCTGACAGTGGATGTATTTAGGGACAGGAGTGGTCTTACAGGTGTTTCAAACACAATGCCCTCTGCAACTGTGTTCCTCTGATTCTATTCTGTCTTCCTGCCAGGCCCTATGACAGTTTCCCTGCCATACTCTTGTTTGTACCAGTGGCTTGTTCCATTTAGCCTGTTCCCACATCCTTCTGACTTCTGCATACACACATCCACCTGATTGCTCCCCACTAAGGCCAATTTCAGCCATTTTTCCTGAGGGAGTTGCTGCTGAACTCATCAGCCCTTCCCCCACTTTATGCCTGTACCATTGCCTGTATCATGATCATGGAGATTGTTTACATGGGTTGAATACGTCTATTCTCTTTGCTCATCAGACTCTTCCACTCCAGAGGCCAGGAACCCTGTCTGTTTTTATCTCTGTTGTTTCAGTATCTAGGCACAGTACATAGATCATAATAGGTGCTCAATTAATGTCCCAAGCTTGCAGGGCATGTGTCTAGGAGGGCACAGTGGTTGATTTCATAGACTGATGTCAGACAGCTTGAATGCAAATCCTGGACCTCCATTTGCCAAATGTGTGATGGCCTAGTTACATCAAGTCAGGAGCCCTCCTGGAGATATAGCAAAGACAACCTAAAAGTATAGTGTGCATGTGGTTCTTAGTCACTGCCTAACTCACAGGACAGGCTGCCATTATCAGTGCTAATGAGGTGGTCACAGGTAAGTCTTTCACATCTCTATTAGTAACTTTTCTGATCACTGTGACCAAATACACAATACACATAAATGAAGGGATTGTTTATTTTGACTCAATTTCATGGGACAAAGAAAATTGTGTCCCATGGAGGCATGCAGAGCATCTCCACAGTGGTGGCTAGGGCTTGTTTATATCATGGTGACCCGGAAGCAGAGCTCAGGCTGGATCCCAGCTGAGCTATAACCTTCTTAAGTTACTACTCTGCAAGCCAGCCCTCACCTCTTTAAGGTCACACTGCCTCTCAAAACAACACCACCAGCCAGATGGTAATACTGCAGGCCTTTAATCCCAGCTCTTAGGAGGCAGAGGCTGACAGATCTCTGAGTTCGAGGCTAGCCTGCTCTACAGATCCAGCTCCAAGACTTCCAGGGTCACATAGAAAAACTCTGCCTTGAAAAACAAAACAAACAAAAACCCAGCACATTGGAAACCAAGTATCTAAAACATGAGCTTCTGAGGGACATTTTAGATTCAGACTCAGACCATAACAAACTGTCCTCAGCCATCTCTAATTTTCTCCTCCATAACAGACTCATAACTGCTCAATCAAGACTCTAGTGAGATGGTATGTGAATCTCTTATATGAAGGGAAACTACTATACAAACAATGCTTCCACAGTAAGTTGTAAACCGCCTCTCCCTTTCCCACCTCTGCAATTCTCTCTCTCTCTCTCTCTCTCTCTCTCTCTCTCTCTCTCTCTCTCTCTCTTTCTCTCTCTCTGTCTAGAAATTCTTATGGCTATTTTAGCCTCTCCAAATACATTAGAGAATATGGAAACATCAACCAGTTTGAGTGAAAATTAAGTTATCGTTTATAGTTAGGCCAAGAACACTAGATTATGCCGCTCATCTGACTCCACTGCCTTCGGTGTCTAACAGTGAGATCTACAGTGTGTTCCTGTCTGTATTTGCTGTTTGTTTGGCCATGCTGGCGATTTAACTAAGGCCTCAAAAATGTGAAGCACTGAGCTATATCCCCAGTCTTCCTCTTCAAGGAAATGTAGGCTGGAGCTGCAGTCCAGGTAGTAGAATCCTCGAAACCCTGAGCTCAATCCCTATCACTACATAAATTGAACATGATAATACCCACCCATAATCCCAGCACTTGGGAGGTGGAGCCAGTAGGATCAGAGATTGGAGTTCATTCTCAGTTACATACTGAGTTCCAGGACAGCTTGTAGCAGGTGGGAGGGGACTGTCAATAAATAAATCTGTTTTACAAAAGAAAATGATTTTTAAAAAAAAGGGATTATTTATTTTGGCTCAACTTCAGGGGTCACAGAAAATCGTGCTGGGGAAGGCATGCAAAGTGCCCCTGCTGTGGTAGATGCGTGTGGCTGATATAGAAAACTTAGATAAATGAGACATTTAGGATATTTGTTTTGTTCAAAATGAAGATCCGAAGTCAGAAAGGTGCCATACTTATGAAACACAAACTGAAATGTCTTCCGTGTTATTACAAGAAAGAATAAAGAAACACAGAAACATCCCTCTCTTCGTCCTGTGTGTGCTAAAAAAACTTCTTATCTGTGCACCAATTTACTTATCACTGTCCCCAGAAGACCCAGAAGCCACCTAGGTGGCTCTGTGGAAACACAGGTCCACTTAGAGGAAAACTATCACCAGGGACCCAGTGGCACTTGACACCAACAACAGCTGACCCAGGGGAGACCCAGTCTAGGCTCCTTCCCGCTCACTATGCAAATCTGGTCTCAGAGCCTTCATACTCTATGCCCCTCCTTCCTCCCCATAATCAGTGCCAGCTTGGTTTAGGTCTTTACCAGTTCCCCTTGGCTTAGCACAACAACATCCTCCTCTAGCGTCTCTCTGTCCCTTAGAACCCATCCTAACCTCCAACCATACGGCAGTGAAAACCAAAAACCCAATAAAAGTTTGCCAGATGAATGAGCACAAGACTCCATTTGAAGGCATGGTTGACATATCTTGGAGGCAAGTTAGAATGCAAATGAGGTCTGACATTTGGAGAAATAAGAAATGCATCAATTGACAGCGTGAATTAGCAAGAGCTCTGAAAAACTATGATAGAAGCAGAAAGTTCCCTTCCCAGCCATGGAGGTGATGGCCTTGTCGAGCAAGCACCTTGGCTCCCTCACTCCTCCATGTTCCTGTTTACACTTTGGCTCCAATGACCTGTAAATGTCTCTATGTGCTCTGTTCTGCAGTGTTCTGCAGGACTTTGAAACCTCTCTCTCTCTCTCTCTCTCTCTCTCTCTCTCTCTCTCTCTCTGTCATCTCTCTCTCTCTCTCTCTCTCTCTCTCTCTCTCTCTCTCACACAACACACACACACATCACATGCACATACATGACTATGGATTTCTGGAGGATAGGTAGGTACCACTTCTTGATTATATTGTGTAACTCTAATGCCTAACACATCACAGGGAAGTTGACTGATTTTGGTTATGTTGCTTGAATAGAGTAGCCTGTCTCACCTGTCCTCTGCCAAATCCCTCTCTGCCAAAACAAGCAGGATTATTGTCAGACACCCACCTTGAACATATCCCTGAGTGGTTTGTAAGCAGGGTAATTTGTCTCTTTAGGGAAGATCATGTCAGTCCATTCTCTCTGGAAATAGAGTTTTTTTAGAAATCTTGGCAAGAAACAAGTCCAATTGGAAAATGACTTGGAGTGAGGTGAAGAAAGAAGCCAGAAGCTGTCTCTTCAAACAGCCTCTTACCTACATCTCTGAGAATGTAGCATAATAGTACAGGTCACAAGGACCTTCCCTGCCAACAGTAGAATTAAGTCATCTTCATCTGCGCTGCAGGTTCCCAGGAACCAGACTGAAGGTGGTGCCATTCATCCAGTAGGTGGGTCAGAGTAGGATCGATCCTATACTGCCACCACAGCCATTGGATTATCATGTGCCTTCACCATCAGCATTGGTCATCCCCATTTTGAAGCCATAATATTGAGCACACTCAACATCACAAAGCATCACACATCCATAGCCAAAGATCCTAACCACTGCCCACATTTTCCCCTCCTCTCAGTCTCTCTTTTCCTGGAAAGAAGTTACCATAACAACTCTCATGCCACACTCTTCAGAGAAAAGAGTGAGAATGCATTTTCTAAATCCAGGAATATATAAGTAATACAGCAGGTGGAGGTTACAAAGAGATATTCTTGGTCACTGCCAAAGGAGGAAAAACACAGACCAGGCATTATTTATGATTCTCAATAATTCCATTAGGCCAGTGTCATCATGTCCCCTTTATTCAGGTGAGGGAACACGGGGAGGTTAAGTGGCTTTTCCAAAGTGAGAAGCAGCAAACAAAGGAAAGAAGAACTCATTTGTCTTAGTTAGGGTTTTACTGATGTGACACCATGACCAAGGCAACTCTTATAAGGACAACATTTATTTGGGGCTGGCTTACAGGTTCAGAGGTTCAGTCCATTATCCTCTAGGTGGGAGCATGGCAGCATTCAGGCAGGCATGGTGCAGGAGGAGCTGAGAGTTTTATATCTTCATCTGAAGGCTGCTGGAAGAAGACTGGCTTCCTGGCAGCTAGGATTAGGGTCTTAAAGCCCTTGCCCACAGTGACACACCTAGTCCAACAAGGCCACACCTCCAAATAGTGCCACACCCTGGGCCAAGCATATACAAACCATCACACCATCATCAGAACAAACCTCCACTAAAGGTCTTGATGTGCCAATACTGCTCTCAAGTACTGGGGAACACAGCAGTCAGAAACCACCCATATGCCTGTGTCCTTTTCACATAAGTGCAAAGGGCTGGGATGCTGAAGGTGATAATGATGGCTAACTGATGCTGTGGCTAATGTCATCATATCCTGAGGACTTTTCATGTGCCAGGCATCAGAGTTCCCAACTGCAAAACAGAGCCAATTCCTGGCTCATGATACAGCAAGAGAATATGTTCTCTCATTTAATCCCGGGGTCCCCAAAATCAGATAATTTCCCTTTTACAGTTGGCCAGAGAAGGGCTCTTTATCACCCCTCCATTTGCATATAAAGTGCTCCCCAGCCTCAGGACCCAGATCAATCTTATCTCACCTAGCAGTTCCTGCCTGCTTCCCTTTCATGCTCATAATGATAACAATCCCAGTGACCAGAAGCTAGAACTCGAAACCAAGCACAGCACAAACGTGTGCAGCTTTCAAGGCCTGACATTTGGACCTGCTTCAAGAAACTTCCACAGAGCTCTGGAACTGCTTTTTACGAGAGATAACAGAGTATCTCTCATAACAGAGAGATTTAACCAGGTATCAATGCAGAACCAACTCCATTTAGTTTCGAGAAGCTCACTTTATCATGTGCTATTTTTCCTCCTCACAAAGAAACTGGGTGCCCTGCCACTCTAGGTCATTCCTGACCACCACTGAAACACAGAGAACCAATGCTCAGCATGGACAGGAGAGGGTCAAGCTTGAGGAATGGTAGTCTACCCACAGGACTAAGGGACTAGAGCCTCCCCGTTGCTACACACAATGTTCCCTCTATCTGGAATCTGATGTCCCTCTTCAAGTCTTCACCTGATAAACTGTGTACACCCTTGGAGACACAGACTACAGATCATGCCGCCTGTGAATCTCAGAAACAGATTTAGTCCCCCACTTCCTCTGTGTTAACAATGCATCTTATCTGTATGCTCATTAGATAAACCCCATGTCGTACGTTACTATTAATTTGCATAGAGTCACATATTCTTCTTGTGTTACTATTAATTTGCATATGGACACATATTTAATTTTATTTTCGTTGTGAACTCCTCAAAGACTCTTCTTCTGGGCCAGCTCAGATGTGCTTCTTCTGTGATTCGCTCAATTCCATCAGTAGTAGTTTTGCATATGTCTACACTACTTATGTGTATCTCTGCTTCCTCTCCCGGCTCCTACCATGTGGTGAATGCTCATTAGCTGCAACTCATTAGCTTGTAAATTTGGGGACCTCTGGGGCTTGTTTCTGGGCACAGATAAATGGAAACAAGCATTGACCAAAAACTAACATAATGAAAATACAATTCCTTTTCCATCCTTGTTTCTCCAGGAAAAGAATGTGATCCAGAACTCACTGGAATTCCCCCAAGCTCCTCCCCACCCCTTCAATTCTCTCAGGCTCTGGAATTGTCCAGAGAGCTGCTCATCAACACTGCATTCCTTCCCCAGAGACACGTGCACAGGTAACCTTATGAAGCTTGCCTTTCCTCCTGGCATCCTCTCCTCACCTGACCCCACTCCTTCCCATTCTTTATTGTGAAGACCAGCATAGTCCCCCCCGTGTTCTTTTCCCTTTCCCTTTGAGTGGGAAGCCTTTCCTCTTACCCTCCTGACATTCTACCTCCTAAATCCATTCTCTCCAGTTTGAACCCTTTGTACCGTTAAGGGACCATGCTTGAAAATCCTCTCCAGGGAGATAATGTAATATGGGCAGGCTGGAAGTATCCTCTGGCTAAGAAATCTTGTCTGGGTCACGTGTGTCTATGATATGGATGCATAAACAATAGCAATATTTTCTCTCTTCACTTATCCATTGTTGCTTAACTAGACAGTACCTACCATGCATCCATCATGAGCACTAGGGAATAGACATGAACAGAGTGAGAAATCCTAGCTAAGTATGCTTGGAGAACATTCTGTTTCCCAGGGATATGGATTTAGTGTTTATTCCTGATCCTCTATGTTGTGAGTTATTCTGTTGATGACAAGGAAATCTGCTTTGAGAACCTTCGTTCTGTTCATTAGTTAGGAAATCGACCCAGAGAGATCAACACCAAAAGGGCCTTTGCACTTGCCCTTGAATTTCAATAGAAGCCATTTTGCTTGGAAATTCATGATAGGGTCTTTTGGCCTACTGACTGTTCATTGTTGTTATTTTAAAAGATTTGGTTTGAGCCAAAGGCCTAAAAATGAATGCTAATATAAATATATCAATTAATTATCACAACAATGATACACAACAAATCACTTCTCACTAAGCATTTGCAATACAATGTTACATGTTCTGAGATAGGCACTAGGGTGGGCCAAGTATCTAAATAATGAAATTAAGATCCTATCTTGCTTAGTTCTGTAAACAATTCTGAAAGATAAGCTGTACAGATCAAGAGTCTTTGAGTTTGTACAAGGTCACATGATTGATGGTAAACTTCCCCAAGGTCAAATGTACCTTCGAGCCAGTGCTGAAATGTAGACCCAACCCAAAGCCTGTGTGATTCTTCAGAGCCATGGCCATCTCCTCATCCAAGGGCCCCATTTCACTCAACTTAGCTTCCAGGAAGTTATGACCCAAGATGGCCTTGGGCCCATATGTTGCTCCTTCTCTATCTTTTCTCCCTAATTCCTTCACACACACACACACACACACACACACACACACACACACACACACAAATAAGTAAACAGGCACATACATGGAAACGGTCCTGTACTTTGATTAGCTCTGATCCACCCAAGGGCAGGAGGTCACTGTGCCTGCAATGCCCTCACAAGAGGCTCCTTAGTTGCTCCCTCCCACTCTGTTTTAAATCTACCTGCTCTGCTCTGGTCATCCAGGTGGCTCTGAATTTTCAGCTTCTCTCAGCCTCTGAGCCGATATCTCTTAGATGCTAATGGCTTTGGCTGTTGTTTCTGAACACTGCCCTTCAACCAGGACTGGAAAGAAACTGTTGGTCTCCTAGACAGGTAAACAACAACGTCAGTCTCTTCAAATTGATATCCTTTCAATATCCATTCTGAAGTTATTAAAAGACAAGAGGCTGGACTGGGAGAGAACCTGCTGATGACCATAGGTCCTCCATAATCACAGCAATCTGGCCTGTGCTTGCATTTTCATTTTGCAAAGCCACAACTGGTCCCTACGCAAGTTAGCAGCCTATCTTAGCGGTCACTGTTCTATTGCTGTGAAGAAACACCATGACTAAGGCAACTCTTAATAAAAAAAATTAAAAAAAAAAAACATTTAATTAGGGCTTGCTTGGAGTTTCAGCAGAGTATGAGAGCTTACAGGCAACATGGTGCTGGAGAAATAGCTAAGCTACATCCTGAACAAGAGAGAGAGAAGAGAGAGAGAGAGAGAGAGAGAGAGAGAGAGAGAGCAGAGAGAAGTAGAGAGAAGAGAACTAGACTAGGCCTGACCTGAGTTTTTGAAGTTTTAAAGCCCACCTTCAGTGGCATACCTCCTTCCACAAAGATGCACCTGCTCTAACAAGTTCACATGACTAATCCTTCCAAGCAGTTCACCAACTGTGTGCTTAAGTATGAAAATATATGAACTTATGAGGACCATTGTCATCCAAACCATCATACAACCTGAGAAGGTTTTTAAGAGTCTTTCCCACTCACACCTTCATCTAATAGAGATATTTCTTACAAGCTTCTTGCAACTGTGGCTATATCCTCTTAGAAGGCATCATGGGGTACCTTCATTCTCTAACGTGGGTTAGCTATGTCTTACTGCCTGTCTAGAAGGCCATCTTTGTTCGCAGATATATTTTAAGTTCTAGATGGGGTCCTTTAAGACAGTAATGCCAATTACTGATGCTGACACAGACTTTCCCAGCATCCTTTACCCCAGATATAGGAATCCCCACATAGCAGAAAGGCAGTTCTAGCCATGTGTTTCTGTGTTCTGTAATTGGAAATCATTTCACAACTGCTGTGACCATTTAACATGGCTGTGGCTTCTATTGTTGTTTATTCAAAAGCTAATTGTTCTAAGTATTAATTTGTTTCTCTGTTGCCATTATAAAACACAGACCAAAACTAACTTAGGGAAGACTTTATTTTGGCTCACAGTTCCAAAGGACTAAGAGTCTATCATGATGGGAGACGTGGCAGCAGGTAGCCATAGGGGCTGGATCAGAAGCAGAGAGCTCGAATCCTTTACTAACAAATGTAAAGTAGAGAAAGCAAACTAATTAGGGTGCAGTTATATAATCTCAAAGCCCTCCCCAAGTGATATACTTCTTCCAACAAGGCTGCATCCGTTAAAGCTCCCCAAACATTGCCACCATCTGGAACCAAGCTTTAAATACCCAAGCCTATGGGGGACATTCTTATTCAAATCACAACATTCTAGTTAGGTTTCGTTCTTGGGATAAAACCATAACCAAATGCAATTTGGGATGCAAAGGGTTTATTTAGCTTATGTGTTACAGTGCATCATGAGAGGGAAGCCAAGGCAAGAGCTGAAACAAAGACAGGAAAGAACACAGCTTTCTGACTTGTTTTCTCTGACTTGCTTCCTTATACAACCCAGGACCTCTTGTCTAGGGGTGGCACCACTCAGAGTGGCCTCAGCTATCCTATATCAGTCAGCAATGAAGACATGTCCACAGGACAATATGATAAAGGCATTTCCTCAATTAAGGTTCCCTCTTTTCCAGGTGTGTCAAGCTGACAACTACACTAACTATGACACTGATATTACATCAGAGTGCAGCTTACAATCAGTGGTATCTTGCAACATTAGTACTCCTTACTAATTCACAGATATTACACAGCACACACAGAGGGAGTGATTCCATCTTAACTGAATTCCCATGCCACTTCACGCCTGCCTCTTGCATAACCCTTGTCAGGGAGTATCATCATCACTTGTATGTGTGTCTCACCTAGCAGACAGCAAGTTCCTCAAGGGCTAGAGCTCTGTCCATTCCAGCTTTATACTCTGATGAGCTAGTCCTACATCAAATGCTTCATGGAAGCTCTGTTTAATTTGGTTGAGCTGAAAAAAAACTAAGTTCAGATATTCCTCAGAAAAAGACACAACAATCCTGAGACTCAGAGCCTTCTTTGAGTGTCTTGCTTTTGTTTTTATTTTCTCCTCATTATCGTCCAAGGGGCTCAATATATTGTTTTGGGATTAGATGACCCAAACACAGGTGCTGAATTCGATGGTCCAGGGAAACTTGAATCCCAGGATTAGGTATCATGAAGGGATCTTTTATTTGTTTGTTTATATCCCAAATGCTTCTCCTCCTTCCAGTCCCTTCCTTGAAGAGTTCTTCCCCCTACTTTTTCTCACTCTCCTCTGAGAGGGATGCCCTACCCTGGGTATTCCCGCATAATGGCACATCAAGTCTCTGCCAGATTGGGCACATCTCTCCCACTGAGACAAGGCAACCTCAGCCTCCTGGATGTTAGAATTACATACGTGATGGTCAGTGGTAACTGTCAATTTGATAGAATCTAAAATCACCTAGAAGATGGACCCCTGGACCTATGGGGAATTATCTTGACTGTGTTGCAATGGGATGACCAGCCCACACTGGGTGGTATCACTCCTTAGCCAGGATCCTGAACCACATAAAATGGATAAAATGAACTATACAGAAATACCCATCACTTTCTGCTTTCCGATTATGGATGCAATGTGACCAGCTGCCTTGGCTTCCCTGAGTTGATAGACTACACTCTTGAATTGTGAGGCAAAATTAACTCTTTCCACCTTAAACTGCTTTCGTCAGAGTATTTTTTACCAACAGGCAAAGAGACTAAGATGATGTGCACCAATATTCTCTGTTCAATTTGCCTCCTTTAAATACTTACAATATTGGCTGCTGTGTGCATTTCTATGTGCTAGAAACGTCTGTGGCATGTAACAGGGGATAAATGGATTAGGATCAGGATTCTCCTTATCCTCATGATCTCTTCTAAAGTATACAATTGTTTGAGGTGGGTACCATTATAATTCAGAGGAGGAAACAGGGCTGAGTGACTTGCCTAAGTCACATGTCTCCATTCAATAATCAGCAAATATTCAATACCCAGTGACCTAGCTAAGACTGAATCTGCTTTTGCCACTAGCCACCATACTTAGAGACCATCCCTGCTATAATTTCTAATCTTCACAATAAAGAGAACTAAACACTATATTGAAAACAATATCCTGGAGCTTGAGTTGTACCTCAGTAGTAGAATGTGCTTGCGTATCATTCGTGAGGCCCTTGGGATTCAATCCTCAGTATCACAAAATAAAGAACACAATCAAGGGTGATGGAAGGCCTCCATGCAGAAATCAAAAGGTAGATGAGTTGTACCATTTGTAGGACTGTACTAAATGTACAATATGTGAATTGGCTATCTCTTGTACAAACAAAGATGGCAGGAGGAAAGGGAGAGAAACTTCAGAGTTCTCAGACTAGGATGGATCAGGAGTGTTTTGGAACACCAGACTTAGGGAAATGGTGAACAAAAGACCAGAAAGACAACCTGTACCATAAATGCTCATGTTTCAACATGAAAGGAAATGTTTGCCAACATCAGCTTATCAACTGTTCAAAACTAGGTGTCTGGGGATAAAATAGCATCAATGTATCATTAATAGATTTCATTGAAACTGCCAGGGAGAGGTGCTCTGTTTGATACTTGCGAGATTTATTGCATTGCACGTTTAAATTGAAGTATGTAATTACACAATTATGAACACTGCGATTCAGAGATTGCTCACAGAAAGCATTTCCTTATGTAATATCATCTTCCTGTCTATCTGCTATCTTCATTTCATGTGTGCTTTTATTTTGCAAGACTCTAAAGATCTAATTGGAATTTTCAAAGTGCTCCATTAAGCCAAAATAATGATCCCCTATAATAAACATCATGGCGCAGTTGGTCCTGGTTTGTATACATTTTAAAATGTCACCCTTTTTTTTTTCTTTGACGGTTGTTTCTCAAGACAGTTATGGCTTTTGCAATTAGACAGCATTGGAGAGCATCATTTTAACTGCTGTTAATGTTTCAAACCAGCTAAGCATTTCATGCACCAATTTTCCTGGCCTTTTAAAGACTAATACTAATGTCTTTTATGTATTCTGGTTATTTCCAATTTACAAAACTCAATTATGTTTGCTGTTTTAGTTGGCCCTCCTTTGCAGAGATTGCATGCCAAGCATGAGATGGCCAACAAAACAGGCCCTGGTGAGAAGAGCAGTGGTGGAAAGAAGGAACAGAAAGAAAAAGGAGGAATTTAATAATTCCAATGGAACAACTCAATATGGATGCAAATCTGGTGATTTTTAAAGTACTGAAATAGACTACCCAAGAACTCACATATCCTGGCACAATTGTCACACGAGACTATATATGAATGACAGGTACGTAAGATGATGATGACACCTTTTGAGATGAAACCATCTTGAAGTTGGCCAGCTCTTTAAAGAGCTGCTGGGGAACCATGGAACTGGGTGGTTCTAGCCATCACCCGGCCCTCTGTTCTTCCTTAATGTGGCAGTTAGAGGACCTGACTGCAAACAGCACAGGCTGGCTTGGGCCAATACGAGCATGCAAAGAATTCATTGGCAGCAATGCAAGCAGGCTGTTCAGGAATCATCAGCCAGGCCTGGAAAACTGGCTCCTACTGCAACTAAGGGCCAAGAAAGGCTGAGCTGTTGGAAACACAGCCAAGAGCATGTCACAGCAATAGCCTAATTAGAGTGTAGACGGCAGGGCTGCCAACCTGGACAAGACAATGAGCCTAGGCTTTGTTCTTTTTTTATTAAGGTGCAGGTTATGATAGTTACATGTACAGGGACTGGGGGGATGAAACTCAGTCATTGGGGTGCTAGCCTAGCACACATGAGACCCTGGGGCCCCATCCTTAGCACTATATAAATGCAGGTATCGTGGCATACCCCTGTAATACTAGTACTGGGAGGGGAGAGCAGAAGGGTCAGAAGTTCAAGGTTATCCTTGACTACATAGCAAGTTTGAGTCAGCCTTGGCTTCGTGAGACCGTCTCTCAAATTTTAGAAAGAACAAAAAGAAGAAAGGAAGAAAAGAAGAGAGTTTATGCACAAGTTTTACATATGTATGTCAAATATAGGTAACCACCTTGTTCAAAACGATAGAATACTTTTAACACACCTTCAGGCTTCTGTAGGTTAACACATTGTCACGGCCTCTATCCCCATAGATTAGTTTGCCTATTTCTGAATTTCACAAAGATTGAAACAATAAGTATTCTTTATGTTCTTTGTACCTGAGGGATTTTTTTTCTCATTACATTTTCAATATCTATATGCATGGTTGCTTATCGTAATAGTGGTTTATACCTCAGCTCCCTTTCGTTTGTGCCTCCCTTCCTTCCTTGTAGTAAAGTTCTCTGTTTATGTTAATAGTAAAATGTTTACCCAGTCTATTTTTTATGACATCTGGGTTATTTCTCCTTTGGGGCCTAGATAAACATACTGCTATGGTCATGCTGGTCCATGCCTTTTAGAAAATGACTTCTCTAAATTTTCTTAAGTATAGTCATTTCAGAATCACTACTAGATATTTACTGGGGGACTTTTGACTCTCATCCAGCCACCGCAAATTGCCTCTCCTGTCTTGGCATCTCTGTATCACTTCAAATACTTGTGAGACCCTGCGAGCACTTAGCGCATCTAGCCCAGATCTCCTCCTCCTAGCTAGTGGACATGGGACACGCCATGTTGGCTTCCACATAATAGAGGGCTTCTCTGTGAGTATGAGCTGGTTGTGTGTGTGTTGTGTGTGTGTGCTGCTGAAAATGAGCCATGAAGCCCTGAAGATGCTAAGGCAAATACTCTTACAGTGTAGAGTCTACTCTGAATAGCATCCCAAGCTCCATCTTCCAGATTGTCACTCTCATCCTGTATCACATGCATCATCACTGACTGGACTCCTTTCCTTGGGCTTATTTTTTTAGAACTGTAAGTAGACTTGGTTTTTTTTTTTTTCAGGAGAATTATTACATTAGTATTACAAATGATATCGGCAGTCATAAATGAAAAGGTGATTATGAGATGAACACAATAAAAATGAAACAATGATGTTAAATTGTAACTATTCCATATGAGGTGCTGAAGCTCAGGACCTATTATTACAAATGAAACACTAAAGAAAAGGCTAGATTATCCAGTGTTAAAGAGGTCTCAACAGTTTTCTAATAGAAAACATACTCCCTATAAAGTAAATAGAATCATTTGCAGAATTAAATGGAGGAGGCTGGGCATGTAGCTCAGTTGGTAGGGTACTTGCCTAGCATTCACCAAGACCTGGGTTTGATACCTAGCACAGAATAAATCAAATGTTCTGGTGCACACCTGCAGTTCTAGCACTTGACAGGTATAGTTGAGAGGATCAGAAGTTCAAGGCCATCCTCAACTGCATAGTAAATTCAAGGCCAGTCTGGGTTACTTGAGACTTTGTCTGGAAAAAAAAAAAGAATTAGAAGTTGGATGACTTTCTCACTGTATGATTCCTTTTCACTTCTTATCTCTGCATGAGAGAGATGTGATCAATGGCACACAAGTGAGAGGAACAGTTCAAGATGAAGTGGTTTACTCCAAGTCAGCCAGCAGCACAGTGATGAAGACAGAACGTTCTGTAAGCTGCATATTTTGGATTGCTCATTCATTCCCTCATTCACTCAGCAGACACACACACACAATGACAGTTTAATGGATGCCAGGCAAGGGAGACAAGTTGCTTGCAAAGTGGCTACCATCACTAATTTTAAAGGTGTGTAGAATCTACTCTTTTCTGCTTTGAGCGGAGGGTCTCTGTTCCAGGAGCAAGAATGGAACCCAGAAACAGTAGCAGAGAAGCATTAGGAAATAAGGACTCTTGTTTTCTGTCAAATCTTTGTGGTCCCTGTCACCTGCTCAGGGATGCTCTGAATCTACTCCTAGAGGAAGATCTGCAGTTGCCCTTCCATACTGAAATGCCCATTGCTCTCATGTCTCTGGGCTGTGGCATCACCAGCAGCTGGGAGTCTGCAGTTGATTCCTGGGAAATAGTTTATATTTATGCTTCCCTAAATTGTCACTGTATTTTTGTTGTGCCTTCTAGTAAAAGACAGCAATCTAGTTGTCTAGTAACAGACAACTCTGCTTTCTATAACAGTAGTGAGACTAGATAGGAGTTTTAAAACATTGTGAGTGGACCAGTCTTCCCTTCCTGAAAATTGTGAATTGAATTAAGTACACATGTCTAGACTCTAAATACATTATTAATTACACTAGATAAGGCTTATACAACACTCTGATGAAAAGATAAAGATGGTCAAATAAGACCTTAAAAATAAAATAGACTACATGCTGGTCATAAAAGATACCCCTAAAAGATGCAAAAACATGGAAATAAGATAGGAAAATATATAATATAAATTATGGCCAACAGAAAAAATGCATAATTCTACTGTTATCACAAAATACAGGATTTAGGCCAATATAAGAGGGGAAAATTCATGTTGAAAACAAAATTTAAATCCCTCAGAAAGCTATCATAAAATCATAAGCATCATATATACCACCTCTTGTATGTATGTATGTGGTAAAACTTAACAGAACTAAAAAAGTTAAACAGGCAAATTTGTAATTATTATTATGGAAGAGTTTTGTACAATATATGCATACATCTATGTACCTTGCTCATTTTCCAAAAGACTTCTCAAATTTTTGCATTTATCTAGGACTAGCACTTGGGGCTCAGAGGGTAAGAGCACTTGACTGCTCTTCCAGAGGATCTGGGTTCAATACCTAGCACCCACATGGCAGCTCACCACTGTCTGTAAATCCAGTTCTGGATGATCTGATACCCTTATACGGACAAACATGCAGGCAAAACACCAAGGCACATATAAAATGATAAATAAATAAATAAATGTTAGAAATAACACTTATCACATATCCTAAAGAACTGATAAAAATGAATGCAAGTTATAATATAAATTTGTCATAACCTAATGACTGGCAGTGGCTATTCTATCTTGACTGGAAATACAATTGGCCTAAATGGAAAATGGTGTCAAATAAGGAATCACTTTATCCATTCCTTCTTTAGCGAGGATTTGTTAGCAACCGATGGTTCATTCCTGCAACACACGTTTCCCATGTACCATGTGTGTAACAGGTACTGTTCTTGGTGCTTGGTAAATGTCAGTAAAAACAGAAAAAAAAAATCCAAATGAAAGAGGGGCAAAAATCCCTGCCTCGATGGAGCTTACATTCCATGCAAACACTATAGTATAAAAGAAATTGACAAATACGAAATATTAGCAAAAAATAAGGGCCACAGAGAGGGAAAGGCAGAGATTAGGACCGGGATGAGGCAGATGCAGGTCTGAACATTTTTAATTGTAGCAAAATATACACATCATAAATTTACTGTTTTAACCATCTGTAATGCAGACTTCGGTGACATTAAGTACGTTTATATTACTGGACAATTATTGCCACTACCTGCCACCCAGACTTTCACATCATGACAAATAGAAACAGGCAGGCAACTAAAGGTAGTTAGACAATCCGCCAACTCGAGTTTTATCCCTGGGACTCATGTGGTAGAAGGAGAGAATTGACTCCTACAAGAAATTTCTGGTTTCCACATGTGAGCTGTAGCATGCATATGCCCATACATACACCATCGTGTACATGCAGGATAAATCAATAAATGTTTAAAAGGTAGAGAAATGGAACCCACAATCCATTAAACACTGCACCCTTACCAGTACTTTCTCCCCTAATAGACTCCTAGCAGGCACTCTTAAGGAGTTAACCAGTGCCAATGACTTCATGTATCCCGCTCTAAATGAGAGATCTACTCATACAGAGGACAATTATACTGGTTTCATGGACGTAGAGGTAGGGCAGTGGAAAGCACTCGTAATATACTTCCTCTGAAGTGGATATCATAAATTTAAACAGTAGAATACTCCGCAATATAACAATGATGGCCTAATAATGTATTTCCACGACCTGTAACAGCTACTTTCTGTTTAAAAGGACCACAGGGCCATTCTGGTACGGCTACTCTCTGATGACACTGCATTGCAAAGGCCATGCAACCATGCGCTCTCCTAAACTGAATGAGGATGGCCCTATGGCTACAGTCCCAGGTAAAGGCAGGAGGACCCAGGAATTCAAGGGTACCTGGGTTTCTGCCAAACTGCCACCAAGACTATATGGATATATATGGTCTGGGATGCCAACTGAGACCATGTGGATATCTGAGGGCCATGCTGCTACCCAGTGATCATGTCTGGATCCATGGTTCTATGACAGCCAGAGTCTACATTGGTCTCTAAGGCCCATGTTACCATCAGAAGCCATGCAGATGTCCCTGGTCTAGGCTGCCACCTGTGACCATGTGAGTACTGTGCTAATTTGGCTCTGCCCCTTGCCAGCCACCACACTCAGGAGAGTGGAATCTGCTCCTTACATAAACAGCAATGGGAGAGCTGACTCCAGGAGAGTCAGTACAGGAGAGCTTGTCCTAGATGAGGTGACTGTGGGAAACCTGGCCTGGCTTCTTATAAGCTGCAGTACTCAGGAGAGCTGGACCTACCCCACGTCTGCGGTGGAATGGGCATGGGAGATCCTGCCCTTCATCAGCTATAACACTGTGGAGAGCAGACCAGCACCTTGCCTGGGCAGTATGGGAAAGCTGGTCTGAGAGCATGAGAGCAGGTGAGTCAGCCCTGCCCCTCACCAGCTGAAGCACACAGGAGAGCAACCCCACACCTTGCTGGGGCAGCACAGTAGAGCAGGGTCTGGTGGTATGGGCATGGAGAGTTAGCACTAAGGGTGTGCAAGTGGGAGAACTGTCCTGACCCTCAACTAGGCAGAGCAGGAGACCTGGCCCTAGTGACACAGGCACAACAGAGCTAGCTGGTGGGCTAACCAACTCAGCTTCCACACAGACCCATATCCAGGGCTCTGAGTTGGCCCAGCCCAACATCTACCACATCTGTGAACAGCTAGAGCACACAAAGGGCCAGTCCTGCAGATCAAAAGCTTTCAGATCTCCATGACTGGGGGTAACAACAAGCTACCTGAGAGGAGTCCCGATGAGGCTGCAGTATTGCTAGTGTAGCAAAAACCAGAGGCCTTGAACTAAACCAATGACTCATTGCAATGAAAGTTTGTAAGTAAATCTGTGTGGGCAAAAGGGTATATACCATGTGACATTCTGTCTCCGGTGACAGACTCTCTCCCACAAGGCGACACCTCCTAGATCTCCTCCAACACCATCACAGATTGGGAACCAAGTACGCAAACACATGAGCCTAGGAAGAACATTCTCACTCAAACAGCCAACATGAGGAAGGCCAGCGGAAGTCAGGAGAGGACCACCCACCCGGCCGCCAGATTCTGCCCAAATTACCAATCCACAAAAACAAGGGCTCAGCAATGTTTACATCCTTGAGATTTGGGATAGTTTGTTACCTAGCAAAAACTAACTGATAGACTCCCCTTGAGCTCCAAGCTCTTTGCAAGTGCTGTTCTGTCTGCATGAAATACTCCTCTCTCTTTCTATGTTTAGTCAATTCTTAGTTATTACAGTTCAGAAATGTTTTCCTGGTTTTGATTCACTCCATGTGTTTTCTGCTCCTGGTAACACTGCAGTCATTATGATTTGTATTTATTCATTTTCATTACTTACTCCACTATAGTCTCTTTCCCCCCAAGTTGACTGTGAGTTCCCAGAGTCCATGGATGTTCTGAGCACATCGTAGGTGCTCACTGAATACGTGTTAAATCAAACCTTCTATTTTAGTCCTAGAGGAAAGAGGTCTTGGGGTTCTTTTAAAATAGAATCCTTCATACCTGTCTTCTCCTCCTAACTTGCATGGGAATTTAAAAAAGAAAATGTAATTGTTGTTAATTCTAGGATGGCAACAGTTGGCTTAGAGGAGAAATTCTCCATCTCTCATTCCCTGAAATGGCCCCAGGCATTTTCCTAGCAGCTATAATTACAGTGGAATACGTAATAATCTAAAGACCGAAAGTCCTGTCTAGAGTTAAATCATGGCTATGTAAACATCTCTGCAACAGTAACCTCGCAGCAATCTCCAGCCTGGATCCATGCACAGTGCTGGTAATGACACCAGCATTGAGTTCAATTAAGGGCTATTTACACAAGCAATAGGGAGCTATTTTCTGCTTTTTCTCAAACAGTAGGCCCAGACTCCAGGGACTCTGTTACTTCACATTATATGTCTAAAGCTCTGATATATCTATGGTTTTTCTTTTTTCCTTTCCTTTCCTCCTCCTCTGTTTTCTTCTTAAGACAGGGCTTCACTGTACAGTGACCTCAAACGCATCACAATCCTCCTTAGCTTCTCAAGGGTTAGAATTTTATACTGAGACCTGATCTACCTCTTCTCTTCCTCCTCTCCCTCTCCCCCTCCGCCTCCCCTCCCCTCTCCTCCCCCTCCCCCTCAAAAAAAATAATAATAACTTGAGGCTAGAGAGACAGCTCAGTGGTAAAAGTAATTACTGCTCTTGCAGAGGACCTGGTTCAGTTCCCACCAACCACATGACAGCTCACAACTCTGTAACTCCAGTTCCAGGGAATCAGGATGGCCTCTGTAGGATCCTGCATACACATGGTGCACATAAATTCACACAGGCACACATACACACATGATCAATCAATAATCTTTTAAAAGTAAATCTCAGATCAGATATCTCTCAAGTTCCCTTATGCTTGGACTCTCTAAGTTCCATGCCCAGTTTTCGTCCCTGGAGCTCAATTTGCTGGAAGAGAGTCTGTTCAGAATAGTAAACAGAAACACAGATACGTTCCACGGACTGATAAATGTATTAAAGATTCTAGCTTCATAAACGCAAGATTAAGTGGGATAATCATTGTGAAAGGCCGTTGGTCATTAATGTCTCAGATGTTCATATCATGTCACCATCACTGTCATCACTGTCACTGCCAATCACCGTCACCATCGACTTCAGCAGCAGCACAGTCCCCTCCACTCTAACCAGTCAGGAGGAGAGCCCTGCTCTTAGATCTCTTACATCCATTCTCTGCTGACTCAGGGTTCGACAGGGTCTCTCAAACAGCTCACGAGGGGGACGTTTTGAAAGGCACCTTAAGTGTTTATTCCTGAGCTACAGGCTGAGAGCACCCTATGGGCCAGGCACCCGCACACGCAGGTGAATGGCAGAGTCTCCGCCCTTGGAGGTTGCAGGAGAAGGTGATATGTGCCGTGGTACAGGTTGACCAGCACTGATTTCAGGGAACAACAAGAATGCCTAAGAGTGGCAGATGTCACTGTAAAAATGGTCAGAGATGGTTTCCTCTGGGACTCCAGAGGTTCCCTTATTAATTTCACCCAGAATGGAAAGGGCTTCACTTGCTTCAGTGATTGTTGCAGTGACCCCATTTGTGTGATCCTTTTATCACAAGGGCCCATTATAGCTCAAAATGAAGCTTTTAAAATTAACAACCTAAGAACAGAAAGTATTTTTCCAATGCTCAGCAGTTCCAGAGGAAATGCCATTGAGAGTTTATCGTCAGGGTCCTTCCGGGGGCGGGGCCTGGGTGGGAAGGGGGCGGGGCTTCAGCAGAGGGTGTTGCAATAATGGAATAATGAGGAAGAAATTCTCATGACCTGGGCTCTGTTTGGGCTGTGCTGGTTAAGCGTGTATGTGTGTGGCTCTAGTCATTAGTATTTATTGACTTCACATGTGTGCCAGTTACCTTGGTTTTTTGTTTTGTTTTTTCGTTTGGATTTTGGTTTATCAGAGGTGAGGACTGAACCCAGGGCCTTGCTCTTGCTAGGCAAGCATTCTTCCACTGAGCTAAATCCTCAACCCCAGCTGGAGGATGTGTAGCAACTATTTCCAGCTAAGGTGACTCATTGGTCTCTACATGGTTTTCATTGTCCTCTTCCTGTTGGACACTTTTTCTTGCTCTCCAAACAGGGAGAAATAGAAACAAAACCAAACTTGCCTTGGGTTCTCCCCCAAGGTATTTACTATTCTGTCTCCTGTCTTTATTGCTCAGTAGCTTGAAAAACAATTATTATTTTTAAAATGCTGATACTATTGTCTTAGTGTGTTTTGTGCTGCTGTAACAAAATGCTTGACACTGGAGCCTGGGTAATTCTTGAAGAATAGTTAGGGATTAGGGATATGTGATATATAGTCCTAGGGTCGTTTCCCAGCAATGCATGAAACCAGGCATCATGGCACATACTTAAAATCACAGAACTTTGGAGGAAGAGGAAAGAGAATCGAAAGTTCAAAGTCACAGTACGTACAAAATCAGAGGCCAGTCATGGAGCAGGAGGAAAAAGAGGGAGTAAAGGGTTGTGAGGGAGAGGAGGGAGGGAGAGGAAGGACGGAGGGAGAGGAGAGAGAATATAAAATGAGAACTGATCTCATTAGGAACTCATTCTTGTAATAATGACATTCATCTAGTTACAAAGACACTGTTCTCATGGCTCTATCCCCTCTTCACGGGCCTATGTCTTAATCCTATTTCATTGGCAATAAATTTCCAACCCATAAACTTTGGTAGACACATTAAAACTGTAAGAACTGCATCTTTAAAAATAAAAATAAGGTTGGACAATGTATGGTGGCACATGCCTGTCACCCAAGCAATGAGAAGGGAGAGGCTGAGGTTGAGGTCAGCCTCCGTCCATAGCAAGTTGGAAGGCAGGCTGGGGCTATATGAGAACTTTTAATCTTCCTAGCAGCTTTATAAAAGGGATGCTTGTATCGATCCCATCTTTTATTCAGGAACTAAGGCTCAGCACTTTAAGATATGATGTAAAAATCACACTGCTCGTAGGTAGTTGAGCCAGAATTTAAGCTGAGGCTACCAATGTCAGTGCAGGTTCTTAACCACTTACTTCTGTTGGTTGGTGTGGGTTAACCCCACTTCCTTCCCCCCTTCCCTCAGATCCCCCACAGTGTTTGCCTGCATTAAGCATCTCCATCTGGCCTAAAGTAGAACCTCTTGGAGCGGACACTTGATAGAGCTTGGGTGTCCATCAGTCAAGGGTTTACTGGAAACCCCTGGGTTCTCATGCAATTAATGTTCTCCATTGCTTTGTGTCCTGTAGGGCTGGAATCAGGATCTTCGCTTTTGCCTTGGCTAAGAAACAAGGCAATGACCCAGGCTAGGAACCAAGTCATAAGCAGCAAAGTCAAAGAAGCTGAAAGAATTTGGCATTCTGTTTGATACCCCAAAGGATACTAACAGAGGAAAGGACTGTATTAGTTACATTTCTTATTGCTGTGATAAAACGCCCCCAACAAAAGCAACTTAAGGAAGGAAGGAAGAGGTCATTTGGCTCAGTTGGAGGGTAGAGAAATCACATGGTGGTAGCTTTAGGGAAAAGCTTGTCACATTGAATCTGCAGTAAGGAATCAGCAAAGAGAGAGGAACCATAGTGGTTAGCTCACTTTCTCACTCGTTTCTGTGGTCCAGGATCCCAGCCGTTGAATGGTGTTGCCCAAAATTAAAGTAGATTTTTTTCAGACCTCAGCTAACCTAATCTAGACAATCTCTCACAAGCATGCCTCGGGCTGTCTCCTAGTGATTTTAGATACTGCCAAGTTGACTATATTAAACATTGTAGTGGAAACTTAAGTGTCCTTTGGAAAGTCAGTTGGATGGTGTTTTGCTGGGGCAACCACATGAAGGAATGTTTAGCTGAAGCAGACACAGGAGAAAGGATGTTCTACTAAAGCAAGCATGTCAGAGGATATGTGATGAAGGATTCTTTGCTAAGAAGACACATGTATTGGTCCACCTTACATTGTGTAATTGAGCTCCATTTGTAGGACTAAGTAGAGAGAAAAGCACCAAAAACTTCTGGTGATTTGTCCAGGCTTTTTTGGCACTTCCATGTACTTGAGCTGATTGGCAGAGTGCTGCCAGCTGAGACAGTGGACATGCTCAGGCAAAACCCATCTGAGGCAAGACATGTGGAAGATATGTGCTGTTTGGAAGATATAAATAGGACTAAACGGACAGTGACAGAGAGAGCTTGGCTTGATGGTACAGCTAGCTGTGCAACACTTGTGGGTATCCAGTCTTCCCTGAGAGAGGCATAGCCCAGAACATTCCCTGGCATTCCTTCTGGTCCCTCCTGCTGACTAGATAGAGCAAAGGCCGAGGCCTGGGCTGTCTCTGCTAGGTAGTGCCATTGCTGCTGACTCAGGTTCCTTATCTGTGACTGGCTTACTGGACTGCTGGTGTACCCGTGGAGTGTTTGCAAATGGATCAAGCTGCTGCTACTAACCTGTGAACTGAGCTGCCGATTTCCAGACAACACAGACGGGAGTCGCTCCAAAGAAACTTTCTAAACAGGTCCACTTGCTCCATATCCTTTCTTTTCCACTAGCTCTGGTGGGTGGTAGGCTAAAAGGAAGGTTAAAGCATTGAAAAAAATTATTTAAAAAAAGTTACAAACCACCACAGTAATCAAGATTTTGTTTAAGTCAGTGCAATTTTTTAAATGAACATTCTAAGACAAACAAAACACTGACATTTTAAGTATGCAAGACTGGCTTATCTTTTTGCTTTAGGCCATACTGCAGCAATGCTGGGTATATCTTTCCAAGAATGGCTGTCCACCATATTTTACCTCCCAACACTTTGTGTCACAGTCATGTTTTGTATTTTGGAGATGGTCTTGACACACAGCTCTGTTGGCTTCAAATGTACCACATGGCCCAGGTAGGCCTCCCCAAGGCTGGGATTACAGGCATGTGTTGCCACCCATACTCTACATCACATTCTTGAGCTAAAGATTCCTTTGGGCCTCTTCCTTTTCTCATATTGATCTCTTTTTGTGAACGGCCATTTGTGATGGTCAGGGATAGCTGTCCACTCAAGAGAATTTAGAATCACCTGATAGTCCTCTTGGTTGCATTAATCGAGGAGGGAACACTACCCACTCTGGTTGACATCAATTCCCTGGCTGAAATCCTTGACTCTACATGTGGAGAAAGGAGCTGCAGCATGTGTTCACTGCTCTCTGTTTTCTGACTGTGGATGGCTGGGAGCAGCTCCTCAAGACCCCACTGCCTTGACTCCCCCACTGTAGTGATGCACTCTGGACTCTGAGCCAAAATGAACTTCCCCTCTTATCACGCAACAAGAAAAGAAACTAAGGCTCTGGCTCGCTTCCAGTCCTACCTGATAAACTCACCTCCCTCTCTATAACACTTCAGTTCTTCATGCAAATGGGGATAGCAAAGATCCCTACATTATAGCTTTGTTATAGTGTTGTAAAGTATGAAATAATTGTTAATATCGTAGATATAGGTTCTATCTAATGTGAGCACTCAATGACGCTTGCTCCTTTATCAGTGGGGATGTGATCCCACAAGGTGACCCCAGTAATCACATGAATTGTTAATTCCATTCTCAAAACTTATTTTGCAGATAAAAACAAAACTACAAATATTTAAGCCCAGAGAAGGGAATAAAGTCTTGAAAGTTCATGATTCCAGAAGTCAGGATTCGAACTGGAAACAAATGCTACTATGCAAAGGTCCCACCCCCTCTTTTTGAGGAATTGGGGGTGGGGTTTCTTTTGAGGCAGATCTCAAGTAGGCCAGGCTAGAACTCTGTATGTAGCGCAGGATGATATTGAACTCCTGATCTGTCTTCCCCTCTGCTTTGTGTTGTTGTTATTTTCTAAGATAAGGTCTCCCTATGTAGCTCAAGTTGGCTTCAAACCCAGAATCTCCCTGCCTCAGCCTGTAGAGTAATAGGAATACAGACATGTACTACTAATGCTCAGCTCAAGTGTTCTCTCCTCCCCTCCCCCCACCCCGTTGGTGTGTGTGTGTGTGTGTGTGTGTGTGTGTGTGTGTCTGTGTGTGTGTGTGTGTGTGTCAGAGGTTGACAACAAATGTCTTTCTCAATGTCTCTTTCCATTATTATTAATACTAATAATAATTATTATTAACAAACATTGTCTCATTGAACCTGGAAGTCACTAGTTATGCTAGACGGCTGGCCAGCAGACCCAGAGATTTTCCTGTCTCTGTAGCCCTAGTTCATAGATGACAAGGAAGGCTTTTCACATGGGTGCTAGAAATCAAACTCAGGTCCCTATGCCGACTGAGTCATCTCCCCAGCCCCCAGAGCATTCACTTTCTAATAATCCTATGATTAGCTGAGGATGAGGAAAAGGTGATAGAATAGGGCTTCTGACTGGGAGGCAATTTTGCTGCCAGGAGACATTGGGCAATGTCTAGTGATAGCTTTGGTCCTCCCGACTAGGTTTTGTTGCTGACATGCAGTGAACTGCAGCCAAGAATGTTGTTCAATGTGTACAGTGCGTATGAAGCCCCTTACAATAAGATATGACAAGTCCAACAGCTCCAAGGAAGAAACACGCACTGGAGAAATCCAAGCAAAGCAAGACAGTGAGGAGCTGGCATAGGGCGTTGCCTTTTTAGATGCCAACTCGCCCTCTTACCAACTGTGCAGGCTCCTCTCCCTCCCCCTCCCTCCACCCTCCAGCCTGGCCCCTACCCCAGCTCTGCAAAGCCTCAGACTCTTACCCACACCCACACTGCCTTCTTTGCACTAAGCACAAACAGGAACTCATTATCTTCCTCCTCAGAACCTTCTTTCTCTCTCTTATGATGGTTAAAAATACCCCCTCCTCTTCTTCCTCCTCCTCACAGGTGAGCACCATTGTCCCTCCTAGTGTACCCTGCACCTCCATCAGCCAGCACACAGCGCCAGCTGTCTCCTAACTCTTCGCTCAGCCTCATTGCTCCTGATTCATAACATACTTGGAGCCAAAATAGCTTCTTATTCTGTTTTCCAGTCATAGGTTGAAGGCATTTTATATCAACCTCATTTGATTGTCCAGATCACAAATTTCATAAGGAATTCAACTAGGGGAGCTTTCAAGACCCACCTAATTCCTAGTCTATGAATCTAGGATAAATTCATGATGCTCTGGATATTACCAACTGGTCTTCCCCTCCAGTGGGCAAAGTGGTTCTCCAATAGTTCAGAGCCTGCCCCATGCCCACTCTCCTCCACGGGTCCCCAATTCTGCCTCTGCACTGCAACTGCTCCAACAGAACCTTCCCATCACCCACAGATGCTGGCATGCCTGGCCATCTTTGAGAAGCCTCCACCCTTGCCTCCCACGTGCTAGACAGCTACATTTCTCAAAAGAGTTGTCTACACTTGCAGGCTCCCACTCATCCCTCAACCCACTGCAATCTGGCTTCCGATCCCTCTGCTCCATCCACAGTCCTGGTAAAAGTCAGAAGCCTTGTAACTGTCCAATGCAATAGATGCTCACTTTTCAATCCTCACCAGACTGAATTTTCTGGGATATTTATGAATGTTGGTCATCTTCTCTCTTTGGGAGTAATTTCTTCCCTTGAACCCCTGGTCCTTTCCTGCTTCCCTCTTCCTGCTGTTTAAGATATATTCAGCTACAGTTGGTACCCATGGCTTCAACCACCAGGAAAGGCAGTATGGGTAGCAAAGAGTCTGGAGTCTACAGCTCCTCCACTCACTAACTCTTTGGCCTCAGGCAAGTCACTCAACATTCAGGTGCCGCAGTTCCCTGACTATAAAGTAGTGCAAAAGTGTTTTAGTCTTTTTGGTTTCTAGTTTCTGAACATGCACCTTTCTTGTAATGATGCCGAGAAACCTTCCAGTATTATTTGACTATGAGGCTTGTTCCTGCTGTCTTGGCTCAGGCACATAGGGAGTGACCAGACAGTCAGTATCCATGAATGTGTAGATAAAATGCTGTTCTGAATTGAGTTGTCCCAGAAGCAAACCTGGAGACCAGGAGTTAGGTGTGGTTACTTCATTTGGGAAGGGAACCCAGGAAGAACAAAGGAGGGAGGAGAAAGGGGGGCAATAGTGAAAGAATGGGTTAATGCAGTTACCACTGGAGACCACTGGACTAAATTCCATGATGATCCTTTGAGAATAGTCTTGAGATCATTTTATACCTGTCCCCCATTAGAGAACAGAAGACTTTATCCTCCTATGTGCTGGGTAATTGTCCTAGAGTTATAGGGTACTAGGTGGAACAAGATCCTACTACCTTGGAGAAACTCCAAGCAAAGAGATGTGTGTTGGAGGGGGACAGAGGGCACCATCTTGCAGCTTCAGATGCTATTAGAGGTGAGCCTGTTATTGAAGTCACCTAGACATACTCTCATTGTTATACTTACTTTAAGCCCCACCCTCCCCACTTCCTGAAAGTGTTACTCAACTTCTTTGTCCCCCTACTCCAACCCATGCTCTATACAGTCCCATGGCATGACCCTGATGAGACCTTACCTCTTAGTCCTCTCAATGGCAATTTCTTGCTTGTCTTTTTAAAAGAAGAAATGCCATGCCTGGAAACTATTGTTTCCTCAATAATTAATTAATTATTAGTGAGGGTCGCCTCACTAATGCTAAATGGATTAAATTCACCTTGGTCCAAGGCCTTGCTTAGGGAAAGTGGTCATTAATGTAGACCCTTCCCTTCATTTCACTGCAGAAAGGCTTGCCACTTAATACTACATCTAATGCAACAAGCAGCCTTTTGGGTTTTTGAGACTGGGTCTCAAGTATCTTAGGTGAGGTTCAAATTCCCTATGTATCTAAACACGACCTTGAACTCCTTATCTTTCCAAGTGCTGGGATTACAGGCATATGCCGCCATGCTCTGGCCCAATATATAAGAACTTTAATGAGCAGAGATGCTGGGGAAGTAAAGAGGAGGGAATAATTAGCTGGTGATGTGCCAATGAGACTACAGTTACATCAACTGACAGTCCTAATTATTCACAGCGTTGAATTACCAGAACCATTAATAGAGCCCAATGGCACTTCTTCCATTACACTGAACATTCCACATCACGTCTCTGAGTGAAGGATTCAGGGAGCTGAGAGAGAGGAAAGAGTGAATTGGCATGCTTAAATGACAGTAGATTTGATCGCTAGTCCTTACCCTTACATCCAGCATGTGCTTACTGAGGGGCTCCCATGCGCTAGTATGGTTCTTGGACAAAAGAAAGCATCAAGAATTCTGTTGTGACGCAGCTTAGCCATGGGGAAGTGATAAGCAAGCATCCAGAGATAATGACAGGAGCTATGAAGCAATAGGACCAGAGATGGGATGCTGGGAGAGGTGATGACGGTGAGGGTGTGGGGGTCAGACACAAGTGAATCAAATAGTTAGGGGAAACTGAGGGCCCGACTTCTTGCTCTTGATTTATCTGCCAACCTCAGTTGGGGAGAGGTTCTTTCCAAAAGGAAGGTAGCTGTGAGTGGGGAGGCATCTCGAGTTCCTGGTGCCCAGCTTGGAGCTTTTCCTGTGACCTGTATCCACAGAAAGTGTTGGAGAAAAGACATGCATGTGGGTGCCAAGCAAGGTCTGTTTGTCCTTTGGAGACAAGCTGGTACCCAAGTTTCAGTTCCCAGCATGTTCATTTCAGTTCTCACTTATCTGCATGTGGTCCTTCCTCTAAGTCTGGGAGTCAGAGGAATCTGAAACACTCAGGCAAAACCACCAAACTGCAGCCTACAGGTACAATGTGGCATTTCCTCGGGAAACCACAATGAATCATTCCCAGTGGCCCCCAGACTCCCTGCTGGTTCTCCTAAACCTCCTGGTGGAGCATCTCCAAGACTCCCACCCTCAGGTTAAGAACAAAATCTCAAATCTTGTGAGGCCTGGTGAGTTTCTAATTTCACCAGAAAGAGGGTCTATGCAGTGGCTGATCTTTTCTTCTTCAGACAGCAGTTTCTGGAAGACTCAAAGAAAAACAATCACTAGTAATTAGGGAGAAACTGACACACTCAGGCCAGACCTGCCCCGGAGCTGTGTAGGTCCACACAGACACGCAGAATACAGATCCCACAAGTTGGGAAGCCTCCCTTCTCTGACGTCTCTAGATTGCAGTAATAGCCAAGCATAGATCTCATTGATGTCTCCAACATGCCAGTCTAAGCATCTTGTTTTCAAATTAAGTCTATGAACACTCCTTTCTTGCTTGAGAAACTGACCCTCAAGGAAGTATCACTTGCAGGAAAGAGGAAAAGGCCATTTTCAACCAGGGTTTGGAGACCTGAATGCAGAATGCTAACCAGATCATCACTGGTTATCCTAACCCAAAAGGTTTTGCCTCCAGGCACTGGGTAAGAAGATAGAAATCGACGGAAAGGAACATGAGAAAGTAGCCTAGGAGAAGTCAGGGCAGGATGGAGAGAGGCCAACACAGTTTTTTGGTGTCCCAGCTTTAGCAAGCTTCCCACATCAAGGCCAAGGTTCTCGGCTGATAAGCCCCACCTCTGCCCTCGGTGGCCAAGGAGGCCCACCCCATGCATCTCCTGCTGCACTGTCCTACTCCTGCGCCCTGAAGTGTGCCGGCGGGCCAAGGGTTAAACGTGGCGGGAGCCCCCCGGCGCGGGGCAGCCGCGGGCCGGGAGTGCTTAGTCAGGATTCCGATTTCCTGCCGAAGTTTTGGATTTCCTGCAGCCCGCGCCCGCCGCCACCGCCGCCGCCGCCGAGCGGGCTCGAGAGAGCGGCTCCGCGTCGCCGGCCTCCTCCTCCTCCCCCCCTTCGGCACATGGTCGCCCGCCCCTTCCTGCGCCGCGCTCGGCTCCCGCGCCTCGCCCGGCCTCGCCGCGCCCGCGATGGAATAATGCCCAGCGGCCCGCCCGGTCCCGGTGAGTGGCGAGGCGGCGGGGCGGCGGGAACAGGCGCGGCGGGGCGCTGCACGGCCACCCGTACACCCCTGTGGGCTCCGGGTGTCCCCGTCCGCCCGCAGAGCACCAGCCGGGGCGTGCGGGGCGCGCGGCCGGCTCTGCAGGGGTTGGCAGGGCGGCCCGGGGACTCCGCAGCGCCGGAGCGCGCGTTCCCCTGCTCCACGGAGGCGACCCGGGTTGAGGGCGTGCGCCCGGCGCGCAAGGCTCCCCGCTCCGGGAGGAGGCCCGGGAAGCCGTCCTGGGGTTCTCTCCGAGTCCGCTGGGGCGCTTTCTCTTCCTCCCGGGCACTCTCCCCTCCCATCGGGGCTCTCTCCTTCTCCTCTCGGGCGCTCTCCCGGCCCTCTGGGGCGCTTTCCTTCTCCTCCCCGGCACTTTTCCCGGTTCTCCGGGGGCGCTCTCTCTCCGCGCGGCGGGGAGGCGCGGGCATTGGCCGCCGCATTGTCTCGGGCGCAGCGGAGGAAAGTTCCCCTCGGCGCGGGTCCCGGCCTGGACATGGCGCTGCCAGGCAGGCCCCAGACCACTTAAAAGCAAAAGAAACCGGGAATGGGGGTGGTAATCCCCCTTGGGAGCTGAACAGTGCCTTGTGTCTTCTTACGCTTGTACCATTTTGGAACCTGATGCTTTTTATGAGAGCAACAGTAAGTTTAAACGAGAAGAGAAAAAGAAGAAAAAAAAAAAAAGAAAAGGAAAAAAAAGAAACTCGCTGGTATCTGGTTTTTTTGCTGTTTAATTCATCCAGAGACATCATCTCGCGCCCTAGTAGGGCAGGTTCTCTTTATCAAGGAAAGGCTTAGCCACGTCTAGACCAAGTTAACTTGACCTTAGCCTTAGCTGTACAGATGCAAAAGACCATTTTCCCCCTTCCATCGACTCCATCAGGTTGTATAAGCAGAATTGACTCTGGGATAGCAGCAGTACAGGATTGCTGAGTAATGTTTTGAGATTGTAAAACACAGAATTTAATTTTTAGGCCAGTTTCATTCATGTTTGTTCTAGCCTGAGTGGCCAGGTCTTTTTCCCGGGCCATTGGAAGGCCCTGTGTAGTTGCCATTGGGAGAGGGACTGGGGGGGGGGGGGGAGCTATAGAAGAAAAGAATCTTGGAAAACAATTGTTTTCTTTTTTATCGTGAAAGAAATTCAGAAAAGTGACCCGTCTTGTCTAAGGTCACAACTACTTGGTGGCCTGGCCAGGAATCGCTAACTTCCAAGTCTCTAAACTCTGGGGTCTGGCTACTCTGAGTATTCCAGATTATGGTCTGCTGGCCATAAACCAGGAGTGTTACTGTGTCTTCAACCCTCTCCACTTTGCACCTTCTCCTGCTCTCTTATCTGTTATTGCCGAGTTTCTGAGATAGCAGTTATCTCAAAGAACATATTTTGAGATAAGGGGTTTTTAAATTACCCTGTTTAGAAATGCATAGTGATTTTTAGTACTTGTATGGTGATTTTAAAAACTTTAAAAAAAAAAAAAAAAAAAAGGAAAGAAAGAAAAAGGAAAAAAAAAAGTATTGTCCAACTTCTTCTGTTCACTGACACACGTGGATTTCGGATTCAGCGATCAAATGGATTTGAAATATACAATTGTAGTTATTATATTGGGGGGGGGTTGCTTTTCTCTGTTCTCTCTTTTTTGTTTAAAACAGACAAACTCCAAACTGGCATTGTTTTGACACAGAACGTGCTGTGAGATTTTCAGGAGTCTCCCTCTGAATCCTCTCTCTGTGAGCTAGGCAGCCCACCTAGTTTCCTCTCCTTGAAAGCCGAGTGGCTGGCTTTTCATTTTTATGTGTGATAATGTTGGAGAGAAAGGATTTTTTTCACCAGCTTGCC
The DNA here is from genome assembly GCA_021653895.1 of Mastomys natalensis. NCBI lineage: Eukaryota > Metazoa > Chordata > Mammalia > Rodentia > Muridae > Mastomys > Mastomys natalensis. The sequence goes on along the minus strand of JAJTUV010002290.1, from coordinate 247,414 downwards.
ATTTGGTGAAGGAAATTGAAATTCCTTACACCTCTCCAGTCCTCTACAACCACAGCCGGCTAGATTTTCAAAACCAATGCAGGCCCTGCAGGCTCAGAGATGAATGCCTGCATTCAAGCTGAGCTCTCCAGTCCAGACCCTCCTCCCAGCTGGCTGCTCCATGTTGCACCCAGGTGGCTGTGGTCTCAGGGAAACGAGAGCCCCTTGTACCTGTGTGTTCATGGGTTTTCCCTACCAAGGTCTCATTGTGTCCCATGGAATCTTCCTGGCCCCTTACATTTTCTCCTCCCCTCTTCTTTTCCTCTCACTGGTGTATCTGATGTGGGCTCCAAGGTCTTTTCTAGAAATCTGCATAAATTATCCCTATATAAGCAATGCTGACAATGACATCTAGCACTAATTAAGCACTTGTTGTATGCTTTAGACTTGTTGCCTCCTAAGAAGGACCAAGAGAGTGTTGGGGAGATGGCTCAGCGGGGACAAGTGTTTGCAGTACAAACATAAAGACCTGAATTCAAATCCCTAGCACGAATGTAAAAAGCCAGATGCCCGGGTGAATCCAATATCGCTGAGTGAGTGGGTGAAGACAGCATGGTTGCTTGAATTTGCTAGCACGCCTTGGCCTAGCTCTAGGTACAGTGGGAGACCCCATTTGACTCCTGTGTTCAGTCATCTGTACGTGCACGCAGGCAGATGTGCACTTCTCCCCTTCTGTCTCTCTGTCACACACACACACACATACATTTGTCCCCCGAAGAGGGATTTCTTGGGAGTCTTTCCCAGAAAGGACAGCCTTTCTGGATTGAGTCATCCTTTCTTGTATGCAGTAAACATTTGCAAAGTGGCTCCATGGTGGGAGGTAGTAGTCATGGGAAGATGAATAGCACCCTGTTCTCAAGGCAAGGTCTTTTCAGCCTCATCTTTCATTGTCAGAATGATACTCTTTCATTTAATTCATCAGTTCCACAAACATGCATTCAGCATCTGCTCTACGCTAAGCCATGTCTAGAGTCCCTGTGAGATGGTGATAAACAGGATAGGTGAGGCCCCGCCCTCCTGGAGCTTGCAGTTCACTAGAGGGCATAGGTATCTGGGAGGAAGCTGGTAACTTCTAAAGAATGAAAACTTGTAGGATGTAAGAGAATGAAGAGAAGGATGTGAGTTCTGTGTTGGCTCTTGGTTTACCAGGGAAAGCCAGGTCTGAGGCTAGAAGATAGAGGAGTGGCTAGACTGAGATGTGGGGAAAGGACATTCTGAGGAGATGGATAAGAATATACAAAGTCCTCTGTGCACAGGAGAGCTCTGAGTATTCCAGGGAGCGAGCAGATTCAGGAGCACTGAGGTGAATATTCCAAGGTGAAGTTGATAAGTATTTTAGAGCCCAGTTCACACAGCTTGGATCCTCCCACCATTACTGAGTTTAGACTCAGGAATAGACTCTGACTGACATTTTGAAGAGTCTGCTTCATAAAGAGTGGGTCATAGAGACAAAGAGTTGATGGAGCAGAGCTGCCTTAGGATGCTGTTTTGCTATTCCAGGAGATGGTGATAGAGTAGCCGGGAGTGGTTGCAATGGAGGTGGGGAGGGGCTATTGAGTCATAGTCAGGGCTTCGAAATAAAACTGATACATATGATGGATTCTCTAGAGATGATGTGACACGGTTGGAGATGGGAGAGTTGTCAAATATGAGTCCTCTGATTCTATCTCAATCAGCTTGGAGCACGATGGCCTCATATTGGGGACAGGAAAAAAATGCAGGAGGAGTTATGTTTGTAGAGAAAAGCTTGGTCCTGACTGTGCTAAGGCTGGTATCCATAGGAAGGTCTCAGACAGATAGGACAACAAAGGACCTTAAACTAAGAGAAGACAAGATGCCAAGGCTGGAGACATTGTTCCCAGCCTGAAGCTGAGCCACTGAGATGCTTCCTTACCATGTACCTGCTGTGTCATTTCCCAGAGCATCTGTTCTCTCATCTCTGCCTGGCATGTTCTTCCTCTCTCATTGGCCGACTCCCACTTGTCTTCTTAAATGCATCCATGTCTTTATCTCCAGGAAGATGCTTTTAACTTCCTGGCCCACTCTTGGATCCTTGAGCACCCTCATTATCCTGTTGAACTGAAGTTACCTTTTCCTCATATCTTATGCCTAGGAAACATTCAGATTGGCCCCAAATACTAAATGGTAAATGCTGAAGGCAAATGCAGGCTCAAGAAATGTCAGCTGTTCTTACCAACGTGGGTAACAGGCATGTGAATAAAAGGGACTTTTTTTTTTTTAAGTTAAGTGTAATGATAGTGTATTAGTTTATCTGTTGCTGCAGTAATAAAAGAAACATGATGTAGCCAATACAGGTTTACCATCTTATAGCTCCGGAGGTCTGAGATAGGCCTCAGTGTTCTAAAGTCAAGGTATCCTTCTGAGCTCTAATGAGGGCTGGGTTTTTCCTCAGCCTTAGAAGTCAGCTGTGTTCTTGGCCCATGTCTTCCAAGTCAACAATGCCCACATCAGGTTTCCTACCATCATCTTGATTCCTACCTTTGGATTCTCTCTTCTACATTAGACTCATTAAATGTTTGCTTTGGGCTGCTCGTGTAAGCTCAGTGACTTTCTCTAGGATGGTTTGTTCTTCCCCTAGCCAAGGCTGAAGGCTGACCTCGGACTTCTGATGTTTCTGCTTCTGTCTTCTAAATTTGAGGATTACAGTTGTGACCACTGGTGGGCATCTCCACATCTGGTTTATGGAGTGCTGTGGATAGAACCCAAGACTTCATGCCCGATAGACAAACACCAACCTCCCCGGCCCCACCGTCCTTATTTGCTTCTGTCTGCAGCCTTCAATCCCTTTTCCCACATAACTGAACTATCCTCGGGATGCCTCTGGGGTTTGTAAGGGAGGTGCTGTGGTAGTCAGGGGAGAGACTGCTAACCCGGCAAGGAAGACAGGTCAGGGACATTTCCTGTGACACTAGTGATGAGTGTTTAGTCCTTCCTCTGTCCTCTGCTATGGGGAGTTAGGCCTGGTGGTTTCCTCTCAGTCCAGGAATGCCAGCTCTTCTTATCCCTCCTCAACAGTGAATGAGGTTATCAGGTATAAAAATCCTCCCAGCTCACCTGCCATCCCATCCTCTAAAATGGGAGGCAGGAGGTAGGGGACCGTCCCTCTTATTGCAAGTTGACTTAGAGTTCATTTCTCAGCACTTCATGAAGCCCCTTTCGTACAGCTAAAATCGTGGTTCCAAAGTCAGAGCTAGTTTCCAACATGAGCCATCCTTGTGTCCTCAAAGACACAAGAGAGGTCAGAAGAGACCCTGTGGTGGCTCATGACAAATCCATTTGTGCCTTGGGGGGAAGCAGTAACGGCGGGGCCCAGCTTGCTAGTGGTGCATGGGTAGGTGGCCTCATTGTCTGAGAGCAAGGGACTCAGCCATGATGTGTCGTGCAGCCACGTTGCTGTTAGGGGGTAATTAGGACCAGATTTCAGCAGTCTTTCAGTTAGAGAAAATGGGCTCCTGTCCCAGATACTCCTGGAAACCAGATGCCTTCCTGAGGCCATAAGCGCGCTTTGGAGCCACATTAGCTCTGTTGGCCACCAGCACGCTGGGCTGCAGAGCCGAGGGAGGGCGTTGGCTACCTGAAGTTCTCTGTCATCCCCTCCCATCCCCATGGAAACACCTTGAGTCTTGTGGTATTTCTGGTGTTTCCTCTTCTTCTTTTGCCTCCAGCCAGGAAGTGTGAAGGTGCACACAGACTTGGAAAAACAGGAGTAAGCAGGTTCAGCCTTGCCTAGGGCCCAGTTGGAGTCTAGTTTGGGATGAAGAAGAGCACACCCAATGGTACTTCCTCCAGATGTGACACAAGTTCTGCAGTTGCAGGCTCTTCGGGATCTCTGTGGGCAGGACAGGAAGTGGGACTGCAAGATGGCAACTGTACCCATTCTGGGAATGTCTATACTTCCTTGTTCAAAACTGAGCATGAAGTTTTTTGTTCAGAGTTCCCCTGCATTCATAAAATCCTGTGTGTGTTTGTGTGTGTGTGTGTGTGTGTGTGTAATATTTTGTGTGCATGTTTTTCTGAAGCGGTTTCGCTTTTGGAGTAAAATAAAGGATGCTTAGCCAGGCTGTGTAGTTGTTGTCCTCTAATGTCTGTGAATGTCTAATGTCATGAAGCAGGATGGCCAGAGGGAACGGTTGCCTGAGGGGAACAGTAGTAGACTCAGGGCTCTCTGCTCATGACCCAGCTGCCCCTTCTATTATGCACTAACTGTACAGAGTAGACTGGGACCATGTAGGAAGAGCATAAGGGGGATTCTTACAGTGTCTTTGTTGCAGCCATCTTGAGAGAAGCTGTTCATTTGGTTGTCTTTCCCATAACGTGGGTCATTTTGAAGGGGATTGGTGGAAGGAGTAGGACCCCATTTTTCTCTACAGTGCTGAGCAGAGAGGGGGTAGAGTTACATATTGCTCATGTTGGTCAGCCATGTTGTCCTGCTTCTAGAATTTTCCATCCTTAAGATTTCAGTTGTAATGACTGTTCGTGTCACTTGTAGAAATTCCTGTTGGTTCTTTTTCAGATCATGCTTGAAGGGCTAGGGAGATGGCCTAGACTGAAAAGGGCTTACTGTTATTCTTATCCTTGCCAGTTATCCTGGATCCTACTCCTTCCTTTGGGCTTCTCCTCTCTATTTTATATTATTTCAAACATGCTGATATTCACTTTCAGACTGACCCGTGATGCTGGTTCTGGATGATTTACTTCTTTTATTTGTAGTGTATTCTGTTTTGGGAACATAGTGGTTTGGGCTCCAAGGGGCCCTCACCCATTCTGTGTACCAGAAGACTCTCTGTCTCTACAGGGAGTCTTTATGCTTCTGCGGCAGCCTGAATGTTTTGTGGGCCCCTGACTTTCCGCCAGAAATTCTGGGCTGAACATTTGGTCGCTAGGCTCTTGGTATAAGAGAGTTTGATACCCAGAGTATTCAGGGAACCCTGCTCATCTTGGCCCAGACCCTAAGGCAGTGGTTCTCAATCGGTAGGTCGAGACCCCTTAGTGGGTCAAACGACCCTTTCACAAGGGCTGCGAAGCAGATACTGGCATAATGATTCATAATAGTAGCAAAATTACAGTTATGAAGTAGCAATGAAAACAGTTTTATGCTTTAGCTCACCAGTACTGCCCTAAGGCTTTCTTGCCACTTCTCTGGAAAGAAATACTCAGGCTTTGACCTTTACAGGGCCCTAGCTTTGTAAAGAGGCCTCAGCTTTCCTTTCCTTCTGGCAGGTACCAGGTTGCTTAATTCATTCTGGCTTCGTTAGAGGACTAGAGGAGAAAGAACATTCATGAACCTGTAAAAATTTCTCTTTTAACATATTAGCAGTAAAAGGTTGGCTTGGCATCTGGGATGGGGATGTAGTTGGTAGGGTGTTTGTATAGCATGCAGCGAGCCCCGAGTTAAATCAGTGGTACCCTATAAGCTTGGCATGGTGGTGTACACACGTAATCTCACTGGGTGGTGGAAAACTTCAAGGTCATCCTTAGCCACTTACCAAGTTTGAAGATAGCCTGGGCTACATGCACACCTGTTTGTTTTTTGTTTTTTGCTTTTTGTTTTTTGTTTTTTTGGTTGTTGTTTTAAAGGTTGAATTCAGAGAGCAAGGATTTACTGAGCTTGCTCCTGTCTTCATCTGCTGTAGATACTTACTGCTGGAAAAGGAGGAAACCTGGTTTAGGGTTCCTGCAAGCTTCAGTGTCTAGCATTGACTAGTGGTGAGGAAAAACTATTTCATAAGGAAGAAGGGAGGGGCAGGGAGACAGAAGACAGCTAGATACAAAGGATAGAAGATTAAAAAAATCAGTAAATTAAGATTGGGGATTTCGAGTTCTAGTCTAGGGCTTGATGCTCACTAAGGAGAAGATTAAGGTGGGGCAGCGGACATGGGGAAAGTAGGATTGTGTTTTGTTAGTCTCAGAGCTTTTTTTCAGTCAGATAAGGGCTATGTGCAGGCATACTGTCAGCAGCTGGGCTTTGGGGAGCTGAGCTAGCTCTTGTGACCTCTCCTGAGATGCCACAACTGTGTGCTGGGCTGCCACTTAGAATCATTATGGAATAGGGTATGTTTGTTTTTGTGAGCTTTAACCCACTGGTCTCTTGGTCTGCTGCTCTGAGGGGTGGGCCTCATGTACTCTAGTGGCCTGCCCTCTGTGCGGGTCCATCTTCCTGCCTAAAGTGATGGAACACATTCTTCATGATGGCATGGGAAGCCCCTGGGCATGGAGGCAGTCATAATAGATGATGTTCTTTTCTTGTGGATGTTTGTCTAGCAGTATCCTAAAGCGTTTTTTTTTTCTCTATACATCATTCGCTTTCCATCATAACCCTGTGAAGAGAGAAAGGGTTCTAACCACAAGGATAACGGAGATTCACTAGCTCCCTCAAGGTCCCATGGCTAATAAGTAGCAAGACATTGAGCTCAGTACTCACACTTTATGTATGTATGAAGATGTGAGTCCATCCTGATTCTTCATATGGCCCTCCAGGGTCTAGCCTTAGCCTTTCTCTTAGCCTTCCTGAACTTTCATATCCTTTTCTGTAAATGGTGAAAAGTTTCACAGGTTTTTTTTGTTTGTTGTTTGTTTTTTTTGGTGGGGAGGTGTCAAGTAAAACATTATATAATGAAAGTGCCTGAGCTCCTGACATATGATCCGTGCAAAAGTGTTAGGAGAGTTTCCGTTTGCTTGATCAGTTAGGGAAAGGAAACACGGGGAGGCTTCATCAGTTGGAAAAGTTTTCCTGCCTGGTTTACTGTGCTCCGGGCACTTAGGATTGATAGCGGAGAATCAGAAGTTAGGTACCCAAGTACTCGACAGGTGGGCAGAAGAGAAAGGTGTAATTTTGTAGTGTTGGACCCATGTCCCCCACCAACCCCCCATAGGAGAGCTGGGAGATATCAGCCCTGAGCTTGCAGGGTCAACGATGTCATTCCAGGGCCGTGATCAGAGAGAGCTTAGTAATGGAGGGGGGTAGGTGTGCCATCTGAGCTCAGGGCAAGATTTCCGTAAGTGGCTACTGAGGAAAGGTGGACCAAATCCTTGTGGTAGGCATGTGTTGGTTATTTTGGGAAAGGTCTAAGTATTGTATTATTTGCTCAAGGAAAAAGGTAAAGCTCTTAGCTGAAACAACACTGCATTCAGGGCTGCCTCTGGAATTCAGTTGTCCCACTGTTTCCTGTTCCCCCTAAACACACACACACACTATCACGGAACTCTTCATGTGGAAACTCAAACAGCAGCATCTTTATAGACCTTCCTGTAATAGGCTTTAGCAAGCTTCCTCTCACAGGACAGTTACTTCCTCAGGCCTAAAATAGACTGGCAGAGGGGTGAAGGTGTGGACTCTGCAGGCTGCGCTATGCTCTGTGGCTTAGATGAGCCTTAATTGCGTGCCCAGGATTTGTGCATCAGAAGTTTGATCCTCTTGGTGTGTTTGTGAGAGATGTTGGAACTTTTAGGAGTGGGAGGTCATGGGGGCAATGGGGAGGGTGGGAAAAGGTAAGGGGGTAGGATCGGGAGTTACCCTGGAAAGGCGCTTCTTCCGTGCCTAAAGAGGGTTGTTGCAAAGGGAGCCAGCCTGGCTCCACCCATTTCTCTCTGCCTCCTAGCTCAGACATGAGACTGCTTGTTCTGACACATGCTGTCACTATTGCCAGCCAGCATGTACCACCCGCCATGACACCCTCACCAGAAATGTGCTGATACAAGTATCATGGTTTTGAACTTCTCAAAACTCAAGAGCTTTATAGACCTCTCTTTCTTTCACAACGCTCCAGAGTCAAGCATTCTGTGGTAGTAAGGAAACTTCAATTAATTAATCTTTGTTGTTGCTGTACCAAGTAATTTAGGAGGGGAAGGGTTTATTTTGGCTACACTTTGAGGAGACAGTCCACCAGAGCAAGGAAGGCATCGCCGCAGGAGCCTTGAGGTTGCTGGTCCTGTCGCATCCACAGTCAAAAAACACAGAGAGATGGATGCTGGTGCTCAGCTAGCTTTCTCCTTTTTATTCAGTCTGAACTGTAGCCTGAATGGTACTGTCCAAATTTAGTGTGTTTTCTAGCCTATATTAACTTAAAATAAAAACTCCTTCAGTGACATGCTCAGAAGAATTATAGATCTTGTTGAGCTGGCAGGCAGTATTAACTATTCCAGAATTCTTAAGACATGGTACAGGGATGGAGATGTCTTGTAGGTGAGTGGGTAGGAATCTATAACAGACACTGGTGCATGCCAAATATCATTTTCCCTTCTTTTTACTTGACAGGGCACTGATCGCCAAAAGTCTGTATTCCAGGGCCATTCAGGAGGAAAGTAAGGCTCCAGGGGTAAATCATCACTGTGGTCTTGTCCCCTTGACAGTGATTGGTTTAGACCTGGGCTCATGACATGATTCTGAGCAATGCATTAGATGTGGGACTAGGGAAAGATCTTGTACCATACTTAAAACATTTAGGACTGGGGATGCCTAGGTTGGTAGAGCGCTGCCTAGCATGCACGAAACCCAATGGTCATTCTCCAGCCCGATGTAGAAGAACATGCTTGCAATCTCAGTCCTGGGAGATGGAGGCTGGAGGATCAGGAGTTCAAGGCCAAACTTGTCTACACAGCTATCTTAAGGCTGGTCTCAAAACAAGCCAACACATTTCGTGTTACCATGAACATGCAACCATTGGGACAATGAGATTGGTACTCAGCTTAAGGAGAACATATTGAAGATGTCAAAGCAGAAGGTTGGAAAGAACAAGACTTTTATTATGTAATAATCTGCTTCAACCACCATGCCTCCTCATTCTTTTTTCCTTAACCAACTAAGTATGCTGATGCATGCCTTTATTCCCTGCATCTGAAAAGCAGAGTCAGATGGGAGTTCTGTGATATGGAACCAGCCAGGGATTTATAGTGAGATGCTGTCTCAAAACAAACACACAGAAAAGCCCAAACTTATATATAATTGGATGAGATGTGAGCCATTTCACAGGACATTTGGTCTCCTCCTTCTCTTAACACACACTTGTTAGTGCCGTCCTGAAGGTCTCCCCTGCGCTGTGTACTCTGTGTCCTCACTGTCTTGCTCTTTCCACTTGAGTTTTCCTTTTCCTCCTTTTGGCTTCCCCAAATGCTGCTGCCTCTTTAAGGATGGCTCACATGCACTTTCTCTGTGAGGCCTTCTCTGACCCTTCCAGCTGCGGTTATCTTCCTGAGTACCTTAACAGCTAACAGTACCTCTCCCTGTTCCCCCTCTCTCTTTCTCTATTAAGTGCCTACTGCATGCAGCTGTTGGGTTATGCACTTGCACCATCTCTGCCCATCTGAGACCTTCCGTGTAAATAGAGATGTGTATGCACAAAGAGGAATCCAGTGTGCTTTCTGTGATCATGCAGGCACATACGGTACCATGGTGTGCTTATAAAAAGGTACCTGACCACACCTTGCAGGGAAGGTCAAAGGAAGACTTGCTAGGTATCTCTCTCTCTCTCTCTCTTCTCTCTCTCTGTGTGTGTGTGTGTGTGTGTGTGTGTGTGTGTGTGTGTATAAGAGAGAGGGAGAGGTATGATGTATGTGGTATATGCACATATGAATATATGGTTGGACATGCTTCTGCACAGAACTTCAGGTATCTTTTTCATTTATTTTGTATTCACTGAACCAGGAACTTGCTTTTTTTTTTTTCCCAGCTAGGCTGGCAGCCAGAAAGCCCCATTGATTCTCCTGCCTGTGCCGATGAGTGTGGGGTTATAGGTGTGTGTGCATAGGACCATGCTCAGCTTGTTTCATAGGTGCTGCGCTTCCAGGACGAGGGTCTCTTCCACGCTGGACGGGTGCCCTGGAAGAGGTGGGTAGGAACAGAGTGGGGGAAGGTGGATGGACATGTGCAACAAGGTTGGTTGTCATGGAGACTGATTGGCTAGGGGTGTGAGTAGGGGAGGGGAGCCATGATGAGCCTTTAAGCTAAGTTGGTAAGACAGCATCATGCCTGTGTCTCTTAAAACTGTAACTTCCTTGGCTTCCTGGTCCCACCAGTATCTACATTCCCAGGAATGCTGTTGCTGTGTCTTCCTTTCCTTTCCTCTTTTCTCTATTGTCTTTTGTCTCTTCTCTTCTCTTCTCTTCTCTTCTCTTCTCTCTCTTCTCTTCTCTTCTCTCTTCTCTCTTCTCTCTTCTCTCTTCTCTTCTCTTTCCTCTTCTCTCTCCTTCTCTTCTTCTCTCTCTCTCTTCTTCTTCTCTTCTCTTCTCTCTTCTCTCTTCTTCTTCTCTCTCTCTCTCTCTCTCTCTCTCTCTCTCTCTCTTTCTTTCTTTGTCTTCTCTACCAACACTGGCAGCTCTGAGGGGACAGAAAGTGGAGCTGTGACATGGTTTTCCTGGTTTTCTGGCTTCCTAGGTAGAGAAGAAAGTCAACTCGCAGAATGCTCCTCACATTGCATTTCTCTGCTGTTCTTCTCCACATCCATTCACTATGATAAGGGGACTTTGGCACCTCCAACCCAGCCGCTCTATCTGCCGAACGTTTCCTGCTCCAGGCATGATGTGGTATCCCCACACTGTCTAGCCACTTCCTAACTCAGTGTTCACCTCTTCGTCCAAACCACTGACTGCTAGTGTAGGTTCAAGCTTCACATGGGACCAAATGAGCACTGGTCTCCGTCCCACACTTAGGGAGGGGAAGGTCAGGTAAAGAGGAAGCAGTCAAATCTCCGCACCGTCAGACCCAGGGGCTTTAACATGCACTCAGCAAAGTGCTCACCCTGTAGTGAATCAGATGGTTAGTCTGTCTTTGATGACTTTTTCCTCTGTGCCTCTTTGGCTTAGAGTTTGGCAGTCTGTGTTTTGCTAAAGTTGACAAACTTGTGAGTTGTTGATGAGGACTAGCCCTTGAACCCTGATACTCAAGGATGCTCATGTAGAAACAGAAGGCAAACCTGTGCTACCTGGTAACTGGGCAATCATGTGCTGCCTCTTAGGGACAGGTCGCCTAGGTCCTGGGCCCTAGTGTATTATGCTGAAGGTGGGGGAGTCCCAGAGGCAGCTGTCACAGGGGACAGTAAAAACAGATATTTGTTTCAGCGGAGGTGTATGAACTAGGCAGTGAAAAAGACAGGTGTTGCTTTTCAAAAATTCTTTTCTTCCGAAAGCATCTTAATGGACAACACGCGAATATGTGGGATGCTCTCCTCTTGGAACGAGTTTCGAGTTGGTTGGGGTAAGTTGAGTTCAGTGAGGATATTTTAAACCTCCAGCATGAGAGAACCGTGTGGAGCAGTTACAGATGGCAGCCATGTTGGCAGAGTGAGCAGCAGAGAGCACAGCTTCTTGAGTGGTGGATGGCTGGGCCCACGTGAGTCCCAGTGGATGGCTGGGCCACGTGAGTCCCAGCCTGAACTTTTATTGGCTATTTGATGACCTGAAAAAACTGAGGCCTCTCAGTGCTTCAGGTTTAGTTTCTTTCAAATGGAGAAAAGCAGACTTCTGCTCTCTGGGCTGTGGCCAGAACTCTCTGAAGCGGTATGTGGAGAGCACAGGCCTGGTACCTGGGGATAGGGAAGGGGAAATGGTAGCTGTCTTCATGAGAGTCGGGGTGATTGTTGCAGGTTGAGTCATACTCTTCCAAAAATGTGTTTTTAAAGTCCTAATACCTAGACTCTCAGATTGTAAATTATTGAGAAATAAATTCACCAATGGAAATCAAGTTAAAATTAATTCATTGAGTGTGCTGGCTTCTTTTTTACCCCTTCACTACCCCCTCTTACTCTTCCTCCCTCTCTCCAATCTTCCTCCCTCCTCCCTCTCTCTTTCTCTCTCTCTCTTTCTCTCTTTCTCTTTCTCTCTTTCTCTCTCTCTTGCTCTCTCGCTCTCTCGCTCTCTTTCTTTCGTCAAGAGTCATCGGAGAGGAGGGAACTCAAGATTGAGAAAATGCCTCAAAAAGATCAACCTACAGGGCATATTCTTAATTAGTATTGATGTGGGAGGGCCCAGCCCTTTGTAGGTGTTACTATCGCTGGGCAAATGGTCCTGGGTGTATTTGAACACAAACTGAGCAAGCCAAGAGGAGCAAACTAGTCAGCCACATTCATCCGTGGCTTCTGCTTCTGCTTCATTTCCTGCCTCCAGGATCCTGCCCTAACTTCCCTCAGTGATGGACTGCTACCTAGAAGTACAGGATGAGATATAAACCCTTTCCCCTTCAAACCCTTCAAGTTGCGTTTGGTCATGTTGTTTTCTCACAGCAATGGGAACCCTACCTATGACATTACATTTAATAGGATGGTATAACTGGGAAGAGGAGAGAAAAAAAAGAGTTGGAAGAAGACAATAAAGAAAAGGGATCCTCAGACATCAGCAGCTGGAGGGTTGCATCTTTCAGCTAGGACTGCTGGCAGGTGTTGCAGACTAGGAAACGACAAGGGAGGAGGATTCACTCCTAAAGGCATCAAAGGGATCATGGATGGCCATGCTCATCTTGATTTGGGAATGCTAGAATTGTGAAGGAATATACTTCTGTTGTTTTAAAACACCCAGTTTTTGGTGATTTAGTATGGCATACCTAGAAAACTAATATGGTGATGATAGTTATGATGATAGTGATTGATTTAATGGTGATGATGGTGATGGTAGTGGTGATAGTGGTGGTGGTGGTGGTGACAGTGGTAGGTGGTAGTACTGATGGCGGTGGTGCTGGTGGTGGTGGTGTTGGTGTTGGTGTTGGTGGTGATGGTGATGGTGGTGATGATGGTCCTGGTGATGGTGATGGTGATGGTGATGATAACAACCACCGTGGTGGTAATGGTGCTGCTGATACAGGTACCAAGGACAACTGTAACAATGATGATAACAAGCATGGATGACAGTGATGATAATGATGGTGGTGATGAGGACAGCCATGGCAGTGGTGATACTGAAAATGATCATGACGATTGTGCATCTGGCCTAAGCGCAAGAAAGAGTTAGTTTATCTGCAAGAAGCTTCTAGAAGGCCTGAATGGCTCTTATTGGTACAAGGGAGAAGAGAAGGGCTTCTGTGGTCTGGATGACTTAAAATGGCCCTTAGGCAGAACAGCAAAGATGTTTCCCCTTGACCTGGCCAGCTGAAATGTCCCTTTCCCTGCCTCTCTGCTGTTCTACTGTGTCCAGTGGTCCCTTGTCTTACATATCCTTATGCCTGGCTTAGTGCCCGGCATTGGTGACAGCTTTCTTACTGTTTATTATGTGGCTGATTAGGCTGCCATTTGCTGATCCCTGAGATAGAATTTGGACCTTATCAAAACATCTGCTGTGTCGCCTGGAGACCCCTGCTGGGCTGTGGTCTCTATGAGGCTGACACTCTTTGATCCATTCCTAAATGTGGTGCTTTTTCAGTGCCCACCACTGCTAGGTCCTTAGGAAGTGATTGAATGACTCCACCTGGTCCCTTTCATCACCTGCTGAACAAGACATGGCATTGCTCCCGGTTAGTGCCAGCGCCAATCCCAGCAAGTTCCTGGGAAGATTAAATTGTTAAAATCCTCTAACTCCAAGGTGGGCCTGGGCCTTAGGAAGGAAGAACAAATACAGAGACGTGTGTAGTCTGAGTCAGGCATGCTGAAGGACTCTTACAGAGTGAAGTGCTCTCCAGGACTTGTTGGTGTGGCAAGAGAGGCATGTATGTGGCTGACAGAGGGGACACTTGACTGGCAGCCTGCAAAAGGAGACATTAGGTTTCCCGAGCTGGAGATCCAGATGGCGCCTGTAGACATTGCTCAGTTGGGTTAGCTGTATAGATTACAGGATGCGTTGCCATAGTGATAGGAGACAATATACAAGCCTTCACTTGTACCTCAGGTCATACTTACTATTACTCTCATTTGTTGTTTGAAACAGGGTCTTCTGTGTCACAGGATGGTCTCTCAACTCGTCCCAGTGTGAGATTACAGGCAAGGGGCAGTCATAGTCAAATACTCTTTCTGATGGATGTACAGGTTATTTACTTTTTTCGCTTGCGTATTTGTCCAAATGCTTCCTTCTGATGAGTTCTTGGAGGTGGAGTTCTTGGGTCAAAGAGGAGGTACATTTTTACAATCATAATACAATCTTCTAATTTGCTGTTCAGGTAAGTTGACTGGTTCATGTTCTTAGAGCAGGGATGTGAGGATGTCCTCATGATGAGTTCCACGTCTCTGTGTGTAGCTGATCAGACAAAGAGAATCTTTTTATTTGCTTTTTGAAATTTAATACATAATTTACTACGAAGCCATGTGTGTCGGGGTGTGTGTGTGTGTGTGTGTATACTTCAATCATGCTTACAAACTGATCCAAGTCAGTTGGAGAACTTTAGATCTTCTGCCTGCTACTGTAGTTTACATAGATGTGGTTTCTAGACCTGACTTTGCTGTCTGCTGTGAGCATAGGCTGCTTGTTCAACCACTGAGGCCCTCAGTATCATTTAGAAAGTGGCTCTAGGGAACTAGAGGCTCCATTCACCACCACCACCACCACCACTACCACCATCATTATCATCTTATTAAGAGTAGTAGAAAGAAGCCATTCTGGAGAAACTAGGCTTGAACCTTACTATTAAATATTCAAAGTCCCCAAGTCAAAGGTAATGGCTTTTATTCAAATCCAGGACACATGCCTCCAGCTCTCTCATTCTGTCCCTGGCTCTATGCTCCTTTGTGTGACTTGACATCATGACAGCCAGTTATCATGGCTTCTTCACAGTAGAGTAGGTAGGTCCTCCCTAAGAAGCTGACTCACGGAAGACAGCTTTGAAGACATAGAGAATGAGGAAGGCCGAGGCTTTAGGGGGAATGACTAAGGAGATCTAAGTGCTTCGAAGGACTATGGAGTGAGTCTGGGAGGAGCAGCAGAGAAGCCCAGATCAGGGAGGGGCCAGGAAAACACCCCGTGGGAATCACACAGGCCAGAGAGCAACAGCCTGGAAAGGCTGACAAATGGAATCTTCAGTCAGGCCTTCCTTGGAATGCGCTGGCTGAAGCCATTCAGCTTTCTCTATGGCACAGTCACGTGTCCCCAAACTGCTACAGGTATTGATGACTCTGCCCCACCCTCCTCCTGAAAGTCATTGTCCTTCTCTCCTGCTTTGCTTTTCCTTTCTCTACCCTGCAGCTGGTGCACCATCCCTTCATTTTTCTTCCCCATTGGGCCTCTATCTCTGGTCTCAGATTGATCCTCCCACTCCGAATAACTTTTACATTGGTCTACTTGAGATGCAGGGAAGGATATCCCGTGTCCTGAGCTGGGATATCCACCTTATGGGAGCTGTTCCTGGCCAGCCTGATTCCTGTAGAGAGGACCTCATCCTATCTGCTCCCTCAGTGTGTCTTCCTTGGCCAAGCTTTTCTTCAAATGCCTGACACACCATCATGACTGTTTTAGTTATCTATAATACTTCTGTCTCCCTTAGTATTCTACACCTTGTTAGAACAGAGCCTACTAGAGTTGTACTTGCATCTACAGGTTCTGATATATGTAGGCATTCAGATATAGTATTTGTGTGTGTGTGTAGGGGGGGATTGTCATGAAACCTTGCATAATTCAGTTCAGTTGACCAGCACGGTGTTATAGCAATAAAGCACCAGTATTTGCAACAACCAACAATGCTTACAATGTTTTTTTTTTTTTTTAAGTGTGGTTTTTCTTCTTCAAGATGGATACTTTTATCCCTTTAGTAGTCATACTCAAACATAGGCCTTTTCTGCTTTTGTGGTCCTACAGCTTCTCATGCTGTGGATTCCTTGGCTAAGGAGAAAGCGGAGAAGACACACCCATTTCTTAAAAGCTTGTTAATGACTTACCCCATTCCCACCCTCCCTGGCTAGAACTCTGACACATAATCACCCTCAGTTTCAAAGGAGTCTGGGAAATGTAGTTTGGTGGTGTGCCCAGACAACTTGGTGAGAGTTGACCGCAGTGTTAGGTGTGGAGAAACAGAGCTCTTTGGAAGTGATGCTTGTGACCATAGATCTTCAACTCCTGGTCTAGAGGAGGCTAAAGTCCTACCTGATCCAACTCATTGTGATGCTACTCAGTAATAAGGATACTCTGTAAGCAGTTACTGTGGGGGAGGAAGGAGGGAGGCCATGGACATAGAAAACTGAACTCAGCTATGCAAGTGACTAGGGTCTGTTCTTTGACAATGACAGTAGCAGCTTACATGTTCCAGATACTGATATGTTCCATCCTCATAATTATTCCTGTGTCACAGGTGATTGAACTGAATCCCAGAGCAGCAATTTTCCCAAGGTCACAGTTGAGTGACAGAGCCCAAGTATGGGTTTCAGCAAACTAGTGACACAGCTACCATTCCTGATGTGAGTCCAACCCAGTTCTACCAGATGGATCATATGCCACCGAGAGAGAAAGAGTCATAATTTCTGTGACAAGGAATGAGTGAAGTCACCCTCGGGGCTCCACCTAACAATCCCATGGGAGCCATCATAAGAAGTCTGAACCTAACCTAATGACACTGGTATTATCAGCCCTGTTTACTGAGTGATGAAGAAGCAAAGACTCAGAGAAGTGAGATATTTCTTTGAGGTCACACAGCAGGGAAGCCATCAAGAGTACTGTCTATTCCAAGTTTCTGGTTGCAAGGAATATGACTGGCTTAAAGGAGACAGGAGGGAACTGGATTGGATTGCTGTAAATCCATAGGCTAGGCAGTAGGCTGTTTTATTACAGTAGGAGACACACAGCTCCCTTGAATTATAATTTCATAAAGGGCTGGGTCACACACATAGACAACAACAACACAATGGATGTAGAATTTACATGAAACTAATCATAAATCTTACCGAGGCATTCAGGTCGGTGACACTCATTCATAATGTGTGACTATCATTTCTATGTAGTTCCAAGATGTTTTCATCACCCACAAAGGAAGCTACAATGCTCATGGTCCCCCTCCCACTCCCAGCCCCAGGCAACCACCAGTCATTTCTTCTCTCTGTAAGCACGTCTGCTGGATGCTTCACGTGTATGGAATTGTCCATGTAAGGTTTCATGTCTGGCTTTCATTCAGTATGTTTTAGAATTAATGTTGGAAAGATCTACCCATGGTACGGTATAGTGCCAGGATTCCTTTCGTCTGGCTGTTTGTTTGTTTTGGGTTTCTTTCTTTGAGACACGTTCCTGCTAGGTAACCTTGGCTGCCTTGAACCGTCATGTCCCTTCATTCCTTTTTATAGTTCAGTAATTCCATTGTGTGGGTAGGTTGCAATGTTTACCCAATTACCAGCTGATGGACATCTAAGCTGTTGCTACTTCTTGGCTGTCATGGCAAGTGCTGCTATGAACATTCATTTACAAGTGTTTATTTGAGTTCATGGTTTCAATTCCTTGGGGCATATTGCCTGGGGTGGAATCGCTCAGTCATCAGGTAACTATTTTTAACTTTTTTGAGAAGCTGTCAGACCTTTGCAGAGTGGATGAGTGATTTTTTTTTTTTTTTTTTTACATTCCCACCAGCCAGCCGACCTTTGCCAAGACTTGATGTTGGCCCATTTTCTTGTCTGTGGCCGACCTAAATGGATGCGAAGTGGTGTGTCATGGTGGTTTTTACTTGCAGGTCTGTAATGATGCATGCCTTTGAGCTGCTTCTCCAGTGCTTGCTGGCCATGTCAAGGAGCTTTAGGAAGGTGTGGCCAGGTACGGGTAGTGTAACCTCCAGAACAGCAGCCCAGGGGTTCCTGTGGATAATGTGGTTTTGAGGGGCAGAGAGTGAATGGCTGACAGAGTCTCAAACAAGGTGTAGGCTTCATGGAGAGGCCCTGGGCAGAGCTGGGGCTTGGCTGAGCTTGGAAGGTGGTCTTCAGCCTCCCCCTTCCTCCCATCTCCTAGTGGGACTCCTTGTTGACTATGACCAGAGAGTAACTTGACTGTAACCAGAGAGTAGGGAGCTCCTCTGTAAGTTCTGAGGTTGGCTAATAATGGGTGTTTCCTGGAGTGTCGGCCTCTTGCTGGAGTTGCTTGTGAGATTGGCTACAGTCCTGGGGGATAATGCCCCATTTATCATTACCACCAGAGACATACAGAGAGCATCCTTTCTACAACAAATCCTACTGAGAGAGGAGTCTCTTTCTCATCCTCTCTCCTCCCTCCTCTCCCCTTCTTTCTTGTGGGTAAGTTTTTGCTCCCTCCCTAAGCCTGAACAAGCGCTATCTGGGCAGACATAGAGTAAGTAGATAACTCAGTGCTGCGGGGCTGCAGAGAAGATTCCAGACTGGATGTACAGTCAGGTTCCAGCTTTTACTAGATCTGCCTGATGAGAGGCCTTTTCTCCTTGAAGCTTTCGTGCAGTACTTGGATATCACCTTCAGGCCAGTAACCCACATGAAGCAAGCTTTCCTGTATCCCCTAGCCAAGAGGGGCCTGTGATTTTCCCAGACCATATCCCATGAGCGCTGGAATGCTGGAGCCATGCTTGAAGTTCCATTCTCTCCTACTCCCTACGGGTCAGTTGTCAGTCTGTAAGGCCATGCTTATCCATTCTGTCTCCCGAGATGTCCAGGTGTGCCTTCTGCAAAGCTGGACTTCCAGGCTTTCTCCTTTCCAGGCCACCACTTTCCACATCAGTCCCAGCATGGAGGTGGGTGGTGTGAGGAAGGGCAGTTCTTCCAGCCTGCGTCTCCTGCCAGAACGAGCCAGGAAAACTTCTCTGCAGAGGAAGCAGGCTGACGCTGGAATGTCCTGATCCGGCACATGAAGTCCTCGGCCGGGGCCCCTGAGGGAATCTGGAAAGTGCCCAGCTGCTTTTCTGCAGCTGGCCATGGGGAAAGGCCCTGCCACAGCTGTGTGCCTTCCTTTGCACTTCATGTGTCGTGGTGCACATGCATCTGTACATGCCTGTCGTGGGAGTGGTGGCCTTTAGTTTTGGCATGGGGTCCCTCTCTCTCCATTCTTCTTTCAGAGAGGGTTTCACGCAGCCCAGGCTGGCTTCAGGCTTGCTTTGTAGCCCAGCATGTTTGTAAACTCCTGGTCCTTTTGCCCCTCTTTCTCTGAAGTGCTCGGATTTCAGACATGTGACACCACACCCAGACCTTCACGCATGTGCGGCTAAGTTCTTTACTAACCAAGCTACATTTCCAGCCCAGCTTCTCCCATTTTTGCCATGTAGTGAGTCACCTGAGTCCTAGTCATTCAAGATTTTGAGGAAGCAGGGTACCTGTCAGGTCAGGCTGTTGAGATGCTGGAATAGGATGTCTCTGCTGCGCTTTGTCTTCTCAGGAACCTTCATATTGCTTGTGAGATAGAGGTGATATGACCCTTGCTTCCCCACTGGCACCTGAGGTCCCGAGGAGCTAGTAGCCCTTCTTGGCAATAGCCACGGCTATATATGCTCCCCCTTGGGGATGAAGTACATCTGTCCTGATTAACTGCTTTTAATTCTTTGTCATTTGGGGATAAAAATCTTGGAGAAATTGAGGAGACTGGATTAGTGTCTGAGAGAACTTTCTTTGGTTTGCAGCATGTTCTAGAAGATGAGGCCTGTCAGGACACCTCTTTACCACACATAACTGCCAAACAAGAGGCTTGTAGGAACCGGTGTCCTGATAACATGTTGCTAATCCTTTGGCAACTAGGAATGGAATCTGCTGGGAAAGTCTTGGCATGAGATATTTGTTTGGTTTATTAATTCATCAATTCACCGAACATGCACTGGGCCAGGCAGAGTCCTGGGTGGGGTCATATTGTTCCCTGAAGGCTACTCTGGAGAGGAAGGTGGGGAAGGGTGACAGATGGCTTTCCCCAAATTCTGTCTTGCTTGCCAGAGAGTTTTTCCAACAGCCTTCCATTTCAGGTGGCACCCTGATGTCCACAGCTTGTCCTGCCGTGGAGGTGACCTCCAAATGTCTCAGGGAATAGTCCTGAAACTACAGTTGAGTCAGCGCACCCAGCTCAGTATCCTGTCACTGTGCTGACGACCCTTCACACTTGGAAACAAACAGCTGTTGGAATGGAAGCTGTTTAATCGTCATTAAAAGTAAAGAATCTAGACTCTTAAGATAATGCAGTTTTGAAACTGAGAAATCCTTTATGTTGACAGGCAGCAACATTTCTACGAAACAGAGGCAGATTTTCAGAGAGATGTTTAAAAGTTGAGCTGCCTGGCCCTTGTGTTCCAGGTCACATAGCCTGACCTAAGTATGGCAGGAAAATAATTGTCACTGGGCTTCCTTGTCCAGCTGGAGGAGGTATCATGCAAGGCGCTTGTATGTGTGAGATCATTCATATATTAATATAAATATATATATAATTTATATAACACACACACACATATACACAATATGTGCATATGTATATGCATATATGTGTATTATGATTCATATATGTAGGTGTATATATCCTATATGTACATATTAATAAATAATAATTTAGTAGTAGTAGTAGTAGTAGTATTGCCTGCAATATAAAAGGCATTCCCGCCTTCCCATTTTGACAGTTCAAGCAGAAGTGTCTCTGGCCCCACCCCTTTTTAATTGATACAGGGAATGTATTCTGGCAACAATAGGTGCTACTGACCACCTGCTGTGCAGCAGCCATTCTTGAGCTATAGGAAAGGGCCAGTCGTCCTAGCTACAGCACTAGAACATTCTGAAGTGCTAGCATGAAACTTTAAAACAGCACGTGAAATAGATCCCCATCTGGCTTATTCCTGGAAGACCAAGTTTGTACCATTTTGAGACTAGAAGGGCAAAAACTGTCGAGAGAAACATCAGTTGCCCATGTTTTTCCCAGAAGGTCTAATTCACAACAGGCCCTTGAAGGTACCTTTTGTAAATTTTACCCATTTATTTATTTAATTTTGAAACAAGGATTTTGTATTCAGTCTGGCTTCAAACTGGCTACATAGCCAAAGGCTACGATGTTCAACTTTTGATCCTCCTTCTGAAGGGCTAGGTGCAGAGGTCCTATGCCTAGCTTGAGGCTACTCTTTAAAAATTAGAATGTCCAGTTCAGAAAGGTGAGATGCTTACCTGAGACTGGTCAGGGAAGAGGCAGTCACTCTGGTACATCAGTCCCAGATTCCAAAGCCTCTTCCTTCTATGCTTTCACTTGCAGGTTGAGAACTTCCTAATTGCAAACCTTCACATTTGCCTATGGTCACAGCTTTAGATGAGCAGACTTGACAAGCCTTTACTGCCATCTACTTCTGGATGAAGCAACACTGGGCTAGGTAGAACAACACACATTCCCACAAAGAGCAGTTTCTTTGGCTGTGGCCTTGAACTTAACATGGGTCCACTTAGAATCTCTTCCTTTCTGTGTGTCTGATAGCCTCCTGTTCCACCTCAAAACCTGATGCTCCTCTCCTCCAGCGCCATGGGGTTATTCCATCCAGTTGTGTGCATCATTTTTTCTGCTTTATAGTAGCTTCTCCTTTTGTAGGTACGCACAACTATAGGTTCACCTGTGTGGCTTGAAATCAGAAGACAGTGCCCAGCTTGGATGGCATCTTGTTAGCATCTGCCACCTTGTGTAGGATGAATGGATCTGGCGAAACAGAAGATAATCGATGTCTAGTCTATCCATGTTCTTCAGTGTCATGGGTACTCTTAGACATGTTTTATATGAACAAAGCAGGGTGAGGGGTTAAGATTTATTTCCTCATTAGCCCTACTGATATGTTAAGAAAGCCACGCCTAGGATTTATGAACTGCTACTTAAACAGCGAAGGAGGGCAGGAGCCTGTGGGGGGAATCTCATGTGGGACCAGGTTGCTTTTCAGATTCTTTGGAAGAGCTGAAGGAGGGGTTTGGCTCCTTGTTTCTCACCATGTCAGTCGTATAACGTCTGTGTTTGGGCTTTAAGTAGATGGTATTGAGTGGTTTGCTTAGACATACCTCATTTCTTTTTGATTTCTTGAATTCCTTTGATTCCAGGACTCATTATTGATGTCCCCAACAGTGCTGGCCAGACAAAGCAGAGGTCGAATGCCTTGACAGGACTGCGCGTTTCAAATTCCAGACTGCTAACCTGTGAAAATACGGTCATCGAAATGGCGGAAAAGGGCAGTTACAAAGAATACAGCCAAGCTGGGTGGTGGGTGGTGGCTTGCTGTCAGGATGAGGCTTTGAGCTGTGTGAGGTGATCTGTTATCTTCTAAAAGTCCCCTTTCACTTTCAACATTCTTATTGGGAGGACCACATGCAATGGAGTTGTCTTCTGAGGCCACTCCTGCTCTCAAATGGCTAATTGAGATTTAAAGGAAAGAAAGGACTTAGACATATTTAGGTGTTCTACGTTTATAATTTCTGTTGCTGTGATGAGAACAGTCTGATCAATTTAGGGGAGTAAAGGGGAGATGAAATAAGTTTCATCTTACAGTTTTAGATCTTCATTGCGAGAAGTTGAAAACAGGGACTTAAAGAGGTAGGCCTGCTTGCTCTTTCACACCAGAAATTATCTCTGACCAAGCAAATCACTTGTATAGCTAAGGAAGGGCAACAGGAACCATGGGAACCTGCTCATAGGATGGCTTCCCCCCCCCCCCCCCCCCCCCCCCCCCCCCCCCCCCCCCCCCCCCCCCCCCCCCCCCCCCCCCCCCCCCCCCCCCCCCCCCCCCCCCCCCCCCCCCCCCCCCCCCCCCCCCCCCCCCCCCCCCCCCCCCCCCCCCCCCCCCCCCCCCCCCCCCCCCCCCCCCCCCCCCCCCCCCCCCCCCCCCCCCCCCCCCCCCCCCCCCCCCCCCCCCCCCCCCCCCCCCCCCCCCCCCCCCCCCCCCCCCCCCCCCCCCCCCCCCCCCCCCCCCCCCCCCCCCCCCCCCCCCCCCCCCCCCCCCCCCCCCCCCCCCCCCCCCCCCCCCCCCCCCCCCCCCCCCCCCCCCCCCCCCCCCCCCCCCCCCCCCCCCCCCCCCCCCCCCCCCCCCCCCCCCCCCCCCCCCCCCCCCCCCCCCCCCCCCCCCCCCCCCCCCCCCCCCCCCCCCCCCCCCCCCCCCCCCCCCCCCCCCCCCCCCCCCCCCCCCCCCCCCCCCCCCCCCCCCCCCCCCCCCCCCCCCCCCCCCCCCCCCCCCCCCCCCCCCCCCCCCCCCCCCCCCCCCCCCCCCCCCCCCCCCCCCCCCCCCCCCCCCCCCCCCCCCCCCCCCCCCCCCCCCCCCCCCCCCCCCCCCCCCCCCCCCCCCCCCCCCCCCCCCCCCCCCCCCCCCCCCCCCCCCCCCCCCCCCCCCCCCCCCCCCCCCCCCCCCCCCCCCCCCCCCCCCCCCCCCCCCCCCCCCCCCCCCCCCCCCCCCCCCCCCCCCCCCCCCCCCCCCCCCCCCCCCCCCCCCCCCCCCCCCCCCCCCCCCCCCCCCCCCCCCCCCCCCCCCCCCCCCCCCCCCCCCCCCCCCCCCCCCCCCCCCCCCCCCCCCCCCCCCCCCCCCCCCCCCCCCCCCCCCCCCCCCCCCCATTCTTTTTTTTCCCTTTCTTCCTTCCCCCCTCCCCTCTATTTCCTCTTTTTAATTTTAATTCTTTTTCCCCCTTTCCCCCTTTTTTTGGGTTTTTTCAACCCCTGTATGTGCCATTAAGCACCCCGGGCAGGAGTTTTCGGGGCCCCCCCCCCCTTTTTTCCCCCCCCTCCTTTTTTTTTGGGTGGCCCTATTCCCAGAAACCCCCCTCTCTGGGTGGCTTCAGACCCCTTTCCTTTTTCCCCATGGGCTTTCGGCCCGGTTTTCTCGTTTGGGGTTTAAGCTTCGCCCACGCCTGGGGTTTTTCCTTGGCCCCCTGTTTTTTGTGTCCAGAAAGTGTTTTTCGGCAGCTTTTGTCCGGGGCCTTTTTTGGCCCCTGTCCTTGGAAGGGGGTTGATTTAGAAAAGGGTGGAACCCCCTTATTTTTGACCTGTTTGATTTTTTTCCCCTGTTAGTTTTATAAAAAGGGAAGCCTCTCTGATGAGGTTTGAGAGATGCGCTAGTATATGGGCAGAAGGCTAAGAAGGTGGGGAGTGGGGCAGAGGTAGTTTAATGTGTCCATGTAGCAGAACCATAGTGTTGGGTTCTCCCCTGGAACCTGTGATCTAGCTAGAACCTAGAGTTTGACTTCCTGTAGTACTAGGAGTGAGTTCTGAGTGTCTTGATCCCTCTGGAAAGAAATAATCTCTGAAACAGATAACATGGTCTTAATGTGTGTGCTTAGCTCAGAGCACTGTGGGAGCCATCTTGGCTTGTATCTGGATGCTGACCTCATCTTTGGAGGCCATAGTCAAAGCAGTGGAGTGTCACACCTCACATGGCTCTTTCACACTCATCTCTGGAGATTCATAGTGTGTACTGATGTGGGCTAGGCTGGAATTATGGCTGTTTCACAAACAAGGACCTAAGAGTCAGAGAGGCTAACCTATAAACATGGGATTCTGGAAACCTGTCACAGGCTGAGGCAGATGAGCCGACAAGGAGCTATGGGACTCATGTAGCAGCTTGTGGAAGACGTATGGCTGCAGTTTATTTATGTATTTATTTTATTGTCATTTCTGGGAGAGTCTCATGTATCGCAGGCTAGCTTCAAATTCCTTATGCAGTCTAGGATGGCCTTGAACTTTCTGATCCTCTTGCCTTTATTTCCAGAGTGCTAAGATTAAAGGTGTGCATAACTATGCCTCATTTATGCGGTGCCAAGGATCAAACCTAGCATCTTGTGTATATATTAGGCAAGCACTCTACCAACTAAATTATATTCCCAGTCCAAGCTATTGAGCCTGCATCCAGATCTGGTTCTCCTATGCACTGCCTCAAGCATGTTATGTTTTTTGTTTCTATGTCTTGAGTTTTCTCTTCCATAAAGATGACTCATTATCTGGCTTGCAGGACTTTTGTGAGGGTCAAGTTGGTACCAGGCAGGTAGAAACACTGCAAGAATCGCTGTGTCAGTCATCCTGGCTGTGCTGTCTGTGTGCAAGGCCTCATTTCTTCCCCGGACTTGTATTCATAACTCCTTGGTGTTCATATATCAATGTTCTCATACTGTCTAAGTTAGTTTTTTAAGAATTTCTTACATTTATTGATTCATTTGTGTATGTGTGTATGTAACAGGCCATTGCATGCATATGGAAGTCAGAGGACATCTTGGGAGATCTGGTTCTCTTTTTCCCATGTGGGCTCCTTGAATTTAGGTTGTCAGATTTTGATGGCAAGTGAGGCCAAAGAGGCTAGCAAGTATTGTTTCAGCAATTTCTGTTCTTTTCATGGAGCAGGGCTTTTTAAACTTTGTCCACCCCCAACTTTCTTTCATGTGAGAAATTTTAACACGACCTCTGTTCTATAGGTTTATAAAGTATGTATACAGGTAAAAACGTACATTTACTTTTAAATGACTATTTATTAAAGAGGAAATCAACTATGCACACTAATGAAATGGATATACTTGTTTATTTTTTTTACATTAATTAAGTCTTGCCTGAATACTTGAGACTGAAAGACAAAAAACATCTTCAGTATTTTTCAGAGCTCATCTGTGATTTAGTTTTATAATCATCAACTCAAAGAATGCTGCTTCTCATGGGTACATGGTGCAAAATAGAATATTTTGGCCATTCAAAAAAATTGTTGGACATTCCGTCCTGATCCTAAGTCAAAATTCATGCAACCTGTTCTCTGAAACCCAAATCTGCAACTTGAGCAGTTTTTAAAAATCAAGCATTCTGATGCCACACAGTTCCAAAGACAGGCTAATTTGATGCCTATATGCTGAGAGATGACCGTCGGAAAATAGCGAAGTCCTTGTTTCCTGTAACTTAAGCGTGCTGCCATTCATAGAAGACAGGAGCCTCAAGTGTGAGCAGAGGTGTTTTAGGAGCCTTCATCAGTGTGAGGGCTTACACAGTGTGAAGTGCCCACTGTATGATCAGAGCTGAAGATGAAGAAAAGTCATGCACCGAGACTAGGGTGAGGTCTGCCAATTGCAGACCAGATTCATCGTGTGCTTGATTTGTAATTCACCTTTGGTAGTTGAGTGTTCAGAAACTTACAGTTGCTAGCTTTTTCCTTACCTCCATAGAGACTACCCACATTTAAATATCTTTTGTTCTGGAGCACCAAGAAACCACTGAAAGATGGTTAGCTGGGGGTGGAGAGGTGGGAGACGACACCATCAGATTTCTAAAAATTTTATCCTACACATCAACTTGATTAGAAGATGGAATCTTGGGGCCGGAGAGATGCCTCAGCAGTTAAGAGCACCCACTGTTCTTGTAGAGGACCTAAGTTCAGTTCCCAGGGTCCACATCTGGTAGCTTACAACCTCTAACTCCTGCTCCAAAGAATTCATTGTCCTCTTTTGGACTGGACATTGAAAGCACATATGTTCCTGTGCATATGTCATACAGACATACTCATATACATGTAATTAACCCCCCCCCCCCATTAAAACCAAGATGTGAGGCTTACTTGCATATGGGTTTTTAAAAGATCAGCCCCATCTGTGACTACTAGGAAACTGAACAATATGTGGAAGTTTGATGATGTTAGCAGTACTCGATGCTGACTGGATCTGGGTGAGAGACACGTGGATTCCATGCCTCTCTTCCCTTGTGTTTTATATGTATAAAATGAGTGGACAGGAGAAGGTGGTTTCATTGTGGAAGACCTGGCTTAGTGCTGAGGTTAGATCAGTTGCAGTAACCCAGGTGACAGTACTTGGGGGCTTGGGCCAGGGCATCAGAGGAGATAGGGCAACAGCTAAATAGGCAGGATGATAGTTGGGTCTAGAGTTTCTGGACTACCACTCTGAGCTTGTGACCCTGGAGAAGCACCAGGCAGGCCCCATAGCTCATGATAGTTTACAACCCCATCTTTCTTTCCCTTCTGTCTTCCTACTTCCTTGTGCAATGTCTCTTCCATTCTAGACTTGCTGTGTTCAGTACACGCAGTGATTACTTAAGCTTTGGTATGCATGCATTAATTCCAATCCTTTCCCGAGTTCAGAAGGGCTGTCCTGAAATATGTAGGCTCATTTTCATCTGCCTTCTTCCTGAGATAGGTTCCTCTGCTTTCCAGGAGGCACATAGCTACATGTGTCTGTCTGTCTGTCCATCCGTCATACCTGCCACATACTGTGAGTTCATTTTTAAGGAGCCTGGGCCTAGAGAAGTTAATGACTTGTAAATTGCTCTCCAAGACTGAGCCAGAAATAGAAGGCAAGAAAGTTCCTGAACAGTCTTGCACAGAGCTGCTCTGATGGAGGTGTCAGCCCCACTGTGGGGAGTGACACGTGTTAGCTGTCTACCCTCACATGCTGACTGGTCACTCTGGGGAGCCAGAGAACTCCTAATGAGGACTCAGCCTCACTGGTTGGATACAGGTTTTCCTGCCCACCCCACCCCACCCCTTGCTGACCATGTCACCTTTTCTCCCCACTCTGTTCAGGTCGTTTTCGGATGTGACGGCTGAGACATGAGATCTTCAGCCTCCCGGCTCTCCAGTTTTTCCTCAAGAGATTCACTATGGAATCGGTGAGTGGTCCCTGGCCCACCCTGTCTGGGGAACACGCAGATGCTTTGCCGGGTGGGTTGGAAGCAGCCTCAGTACAAACATCCATGCCCACAACTCTTTTGGTATTTGTGGCATGATAAACCTTTGCATTTTTTCTCTCCCTTTTTTTATTTTACATTTATTTATTTATGCATGTATGTTTTATGGCATATGTGTAGAAGTCAGAGGACAAGTTTTGGGGTTGGTTTTCTCCTTCCACCATGTAGGTTCTCACACTCAGTGACAAACACCCATACCTACTGAGGCGTCTCCACTCTCTTTGCTTGTAGAGACAGGATCCCTGTAGCCCCAGGCTGGTTTTGACTGTAACAGGTAGCTGAGGATGACCTTGTGCTTCTGATCCTTCCTCTTTCCACCTCCTAAGTGCAGGGATTCCAGGTGTCTCCGCCATGCCTGGTTGATGCAGTGCTGGAGATTGCACCAGGGTTTTGTGCATCGTAGGCAGGCACTCAACCAACTGAGCCACGGCTCAACCCTTTCTATCGGATTCATCACCTGCTGAATTTAATCCTAAGGAAATGCCCGGGGTGGGACAGGGTGAGGTGGAGGATTGTGTCAGGAACGTTGTGTGGGTTGCTTCAGTCTGTTGAACTTCTTTGGAGATAGTTACATCCTGTCCACCTATCTGTCCTGCTGGGTAGGAATGACTGCATTGGCAATTAGCTCTCCCAGTTGGATTTTAAGTCATTTTCTCTGGCCCTGTGTTCCCCCCTCCCCTCCCCCTCCCCCATATAGTCCATGTCATCCTATTGTGAAATTTGGCAGCTGGGAATTAGTCCTTGAATTGGGGCAGATAAGGACAGACGGAGAAGTTGGTCTTCAGTGGTCCATTCTAAATCTGACTGCTCGTGAAGAGCCCTAAGAAATGCATAAAATCGTGAGGGTTGACTGGCATGGGTCAGTTGCTGTGGCTGATGTCGCCCGGAAGTCAATGCCGTGTGAGGAGTGCATGCTTGTGCTGGAGGGAGTGGCTGGTTCCTGGCCCGATTCAGGTTTGGATGATGATCTCAGCTGAGCCTTTGCCCTTATCTCTTACTTCTGCTCCCTTATCTAGGAAAGGGGCAGGATAAACATTTATGTTTCAGATTTTTTTGGCACAGGCTAGAAAAGTTACGAAACCAAGTGTGTGGCTATGGCAGGTACACAGAATGCAATAATTATTTCGTTTTCAGGCTGAAAACAAATCTCCAGGATGTATGGATAAGCAAAAGTATTCTAAATGGAGAACTAGGGAGATGGCCCAGTTAGTAAAACTGCTTGCTGTGCAAGCATGAGGACCCAAGTTCAGAACTCCAGCAGCCACTAAAAGCTGGGCAGGACCAAAGTAATATGAGTCTGTAATTCTAGGGCTTGGTGATTGGGAGGTGGTGGGATGATGATTGTTGTTGTTGTTGTTTGGTGGTGGTGATTGTTGGTGGTGGTAGTGGATTTTTGAAGCTTTCTGGCCAGCCAATCTAGACAACTATAAGCCAGGTTCATTGTCTCTTGACATTGTCTTAAACATAATCTGTAGAAGTATTTGAGGAAGATATTTGGGCGAAAAGCTGTGGCACCACCTGCAGGTACATGCTTTACACACACACACACCACACACACACACACACACACACACACACACTGAATGGGTGGGAGAAATAAGCGGGGAATCAAAACTGAGGCTTTGGATGTGACCCAGACATGAGGTGACAAGAGACTGTTTCCAAAGAAACAAAGCTGTAGGTGCCTGCTTTCATAGTTTATCTATTATGAGGGTTGGTTTTTTTTTTTTTTTTTTCCAAATCCTGTTGTTCTATTATACTTTGTTTTTGAAGTCAAGAGTCCCATACAAGGTGGCATTAATTTTGTAGGTATCTTTTTAAGGTATATGAATTGTACTGTAGTTGTAAGGACTCGTGGCATTGTTGGAATTATGTTTTGTTATAAATGACCTAAAACCCGAGAGACCCTTGGCTTTAAAAACATAGGAAGTAGGGCTGGGGACGGACTCAGCAGTTTAAAGCACTTACTCTGAAAACATCAAGATTGGAATTCAGATCCTAGAGCCCAGGTGAATGCCAGGTGGGTATGGTGGCCTGTCGGTGATTCTGGCCTTGGAAGATGGAAACAGGATCCATGGGACAAGCTGACTACTGAGTAAGCACTTGGTGAGTTCTGTTCTTAATGAATGAGGCTTGAGAAAGGATTCCTGAGATCATACCCCCCCAACACACACACACACACACACACCACACATGTGTCCACATACATGCAAACACTCATAAACACACATATACACACATGAAAAAATACAAATAATATACATATCCTTTTCTAAAAATTTAGACACAAATAGTAGAGAGGCACCGAAGTCATCTGTGAGGTCTTTTCTCTTGTTTCTCTGCTGTGTGGCTTTCCTTTTCCAAGGCTCTTATTGTCCCATGCTAGCTGCTTTTTTTCCTGACCATCAGACAAACGAACAAACAAACACACCAAGAAGAAAGGCAGTGTATATAGATGCTGTTTCTGCATGTGCCTTGTTGACCAAAATTTAATTCTCTGGCTAAAATTAGTTGCAAAAGAAAAAGAAAACACTTAGTTAAACTATCTTTATTCAGTGAGAATATGCTTACCAACCCAAGTGTTGTTAGCATTGAAGGAGGGAATGAACACCAGAGGCCCATCTTTGAGTATGCTCCTACTTACTGAATGGATGCTGTTGAGAAGCCATTCTCTTAGCCAGACTTCTAATTGCTGGACACAACTCAGGTGACCTTGAAAATCTACTGACCCCTCTGAGCCTCAGGATTTTTATCTGTGAGGCCCATTCCATACAGCTCCACTAAGTGTTCTTGTGAACAGTGAATGAGCAGAGGCCAAGCCCTCGCCCTGTGCCTGGTGCACCATAGATGCTCTGTCAGCGTTTACCCTGCCTGCTGTTTGCAGTCTGTAGTGGTGCTTAATGACTCGTCATTCCTCCACTATCCATGCCGGCCTTCCCCTGCCTCTCCTACTGTTACCACTGCTATTGCTGCTGCTGTAGCTTCCACTGCTCCCATTCCCACAGCCTCTGCTGGTCCTGACACTTCCGGCAGTGCTGTGGCTCCTTCCTCTATACCTTCCACTTCCTGATGCAGCGCTACTTCTAATCCCCTGAGCTCACTGACATACTGCTCCCGCCTTTGAGTCTCAGTGCATAGTAAGCGTCCATTTGGAAGATAAGAGGGAGACAGTGGCTGGAACAGAGCAGATGTGACAGGCATGAAGCAAGTCCTGGCTTTTCGTTTGTAAAATTCCAACTTAAGATGGATGGTTCTGTGTGTTTATCTTCTACTTCAGGAAAACATGTCCTTTGGGGTACAACGATGTCTGAGTTGGTAAAGTGTGCTGGGCAAGTGTGAGGGTCTGAGATTAAGCCCCTGAAGCCAGGTGAGAAAGCCAAGTGTGGTGGCACATGTCTGTCACCCCAGTGCTCAGGACGCAGAGACAGCCAATCTAGCTATACTATTGAGTTTCAGGTTTAGTGAGAGAGCCTGCCTCAAAAATTAAGGTGGAGAGCAATTGGGCAAAAGTAAATCATGAACCTCTGGCCTGTGTACAGATGTACACATATATGTATGTGCCTGTGCATCACACACACACACACACACACACAAAGGCCTGCACACACACATGCATGTACCTTAGCTGGCAAGTGATGAGACCGGATGGCATCACTCAGGTGATGGCACAGCCTGTGCTCTGGACTGTAATTTGAAGATTTGAATGTCTATTACTTAGTTCCTTCCTTCTTTCACTGATGGGACTACTACTGCATATTCCTGAGGCATTAGGAACTGGGATGCAGGGTACATGCAGATAATGCAGCCCGTCTTATGGAGCGATGTCTCCAAGAGGTGAGCACCAGAGCCTTCAGATTATGCTCACTGTGGGATGCCCTGGGGCCACAGGGTGGGGCTGGAAGCCAGCCTAACTATTCCCACTTTAGTGGGTAGTCCAGCTACCACTCCAGAAGGGGTCAGCTTTTTTTGTCTTGTCTGTCACTGTCCCAGTTAGGAGCTGCCTGGCACTCCAAGCAGCAGGCTGTACTCGAGCTGTAAATTCAGTGTGGAAAAGGCAAGAATAGGAGTGGAGACTT
Organism: Mastomys natalensis; assembly: GCA_021653895.1. Classification (NCBI taxonomy): domain Eukaryota; kingdom Metazoa; phylum Chordata; class Mammalia; order Rodentia; family Muridae; genus Mastomys; species Mastomys natalensis. The sequence continues at coordinate 215,804 of JAJTUV010002290.1, read as the reverse complement.
CCTAAATTAGTCCAGACAGTGTGAATGAAGGAGCGAATGAATAAGATCACACCCCACAGCGGTGCAGGTGTCATGGCTGGAGAAGTGTGGTGGGAAAGGGAACTAGAGCCTTCCTGTTTGACAATGTGATGACCCCAGGAAGGCAGGAAAACAGCCCACTGTGGCCGAGTGGGATTCAGAAACCAACTGGCATTGCTTCCAGGGTTTTCCTTCATACATACAAATGACCTAACTTCAGCCTGCAGCCACCCAAAGCCAAGCCCTGGGAAAATCCTCTGCCTTCCAAATGTCAGGGCAGACTCTGTCGCTGTCATGCTGCCGGCTGTTCGCCCAAATTGAATTTCCCTGCATCCATCTGATGTCCCTTTTTTGGCCACAGGGCAGGGGTCAGGAATGTGCACTGCACATGGACAGGAAACGTGTCCCAGAAGCCAAACACAAGGCTGACCTTTCAACTCTGCATTTCTAACATAGCTAAAAGGGTCAGGATGCCTTAGGGGTCTGGATGGGAAAGAAAAAGAAACGCATGATAGGAAAACAGTTTTTAGGTTCACATTGTACAGGGCCTTCGGATATAATTGAAGTGGTCTAAAATTCCTGAGGCCACTTTACGGTTTTGGCTCTTCTTCAGTTACAGTATTCTCCTCAAACTAAGAGCTCAGAAAGTATGATATGTTCCCTCTTCCTCCTTGCTTCCCTCCCTCCTGCCCACCCTCCCTCCCTCCCTCCCTCCCTCCTCCCTCCCTCCCTCTCTCCCTTCCTTCTTTTAGAAAGTAATGAGAAGCTGCAGCATGCTGGGCCTGTGCAGATCCCTGGAAATAAGTGAGAAGCCCTGAGGGCCAAGCCTCTGTGAGCACCATTCGTGTTCAGTCGTTGTTTTAAAAGCTGTGTCCATTCTACAAATGCCTGCATTTTCTTTTTCTTTTTTAAATAAGTATTTATTTATTTCATGTATGTGAGTACACTATATTTGTCCTCAGACACACCAGAGGAGGGCATCAGATCCCATCACAGATGGTTGTGAGCTACCATGTGGTTGCTGAGAATTTGAACTCAGGACCTCTGGAAGAGCAGTTAGTGCTCTTAACCACTGAGCCATCTCTGCAGCCCTCTACATTTTTTTTTCAAGTTTGTTTTAAAAATTAACATTTTTTGTTAATGTGTATAATGATGAGTTTCATTCTGACATTTTCATATACGGATCTCCTTGTATATTGATCATTTTCATACCCCAATAATACCCCCCTATTCTTCCTCATCTCTCTTCACAGTGATCCTCTTTCTCCCACAACAAAGCTCCGCTTCTGCTTCAGTGTGTGTATGTGTGAGTGTGTGTATATGTATATGTGTGTGTCAGTGTGTGTATATGTATATGTGTGTGTGAATGTATGTGCGTGCGTACATATGTGTGTGTGTATGCATGTACTGTGTATGAGTGTATTGTGAATGTATGTGTGTGTGTATGCATGTATTGTGTATGAGTGTATTGTGAATGTGTGTGTGTGTGTGTGTGTGTGTGTGTGTGTGTGTGTGTGAAATAGACCCTTGTTTTCTCAAGGGTCTTAGTAGCATAGACTTGGTTCTACCTCTTAGGTTCTTGTTTCTGTCTTGATAGGTTCTTGTTTCTGTCTTGATTTTCCTAGTGCAGAGGCAAGTGCCATATCACAAAGATACTTCCTAGCACCCTTTTGAAAGTACAGGGCTGGAAAGATGGCTCAGCAGTTAAGATCACTGGCTGCTCTTCCAGAGGATTGGGTTCAATATCCAGCACCCATATGGCAGCTCACAAGTGTCTGTGACTCCAGTCCCAGGGCACCCAACACCCTTACACAGACATACATGCAAGAAAAACAGCAAAATGCATAAATACACATAAAGTAAAAATTAAATTAAAAAGAGATGTTTTCTCAAAAAAAAAAAAAGAAAGAAAAAGAAAAAGAAATATTTCGCTCTTCATTTTTCTCACCTGCTCACTCCACACAGCATTTTCTGAGACCCACCATGACGTGGCAGGCACTGTACCGGTTGCTGGGATACCAAGATTACTGACACACAACTCCTATTTATTGGAACTCAGAGGTAGAATAGCACAGTGAGCTTCCCAAGGCTGCTGTAGTCCCTGTAGGCTGGTTTCACCCGACAGAGGTGGTCCTGTCCTGCATTACAGAAGAGCAGGGGTTTGGGGCCAGGGGCCAGTAAGCCATAGTCTCTGATGCCTGCAGAGAGATGCCCTCCTTGCCTTACCCCAGCTTCTGTATTTGCTGTCTGACCTTGGTGCTTCTAGGGTGGCAGTCATGCTACCTGTTCTGCAATGGAGTATGTTTTCTCTCCTTCTTGTAAGAACTGCAGTCATGCTAGATTTAGGGTTCTTTCTTCCTCACTTAAATGTATACCTGGTTGTACCTGCAAAGATCCTGTGTTTTGTTGTTTGTTTGTTTGGTTGGTTGGTTGGTTTTTAAGATAGGGTCTCATTAGCTCAGGCTGCCCTGACCTTGTTATGGAGCCAAAGTTTGGCCTTTGAACTCCTGATCTTCCTGGTTCACCTCCCAGATATTAGGATTGCAGGTGAATGCCAGCATGTATAGCTTATAGATCCTGTTTTCAAATTAGTGGTCACAGTCTTGAGTGCTGGTAGTTGGGACTTAACTTTTATGGGGCAATACAATGTATTACAACCCAGCTCATGATGCTTTGTGAGGCTCTGTCATCTGGGTTACCACCCTACCCTCGTTGAGTAGTATCTTTGCAGGTAGAGGGTACGTCTGGAGGAGGCACCATTGATCACTTGGATGCGGTTCTGATTTCTAGCTGGGAAACTAGCTGGAATGCTTCCTCATCCATTAGCAGGAAGTCTTTGTGGGATTCCATGCTGGTAGCTCCTTCTAGCTGCTGTCACCAGTGTTGTTTCCTAGGCTGGCAGGTCAGGGAATTGAATTCCGAGCAAAGACCTGCATAAGGAAGTGATTTCCTACTGACCATGCAGGCTGGGTGTGTGGCCAGTCTGCTCTGGGCATCTTATCTGTCCTTTCATGCTAGAGGTCTTGGTGAGGATAGCTACAATCAAACAATGTTGGAAGGATTACCTGGCTCACAGTAAGCATTAGATACCTGCACTGGGATACCCCAGGATGTATCCCCACCCCCATCCCCCAAGAGGCATCAGCCTGGCCTACTCAGCATAGTAAAGGCCCAAAGGGCCCAAGTTCACTCTGTAGGGAAGTTCATCCTCAAAGCATTTTGCCATCACCTCCCTCAGGACCATGTATTAGTCACTTTGATTGTTGATGTGACAAAATCCCTCATAAACACAGCTTAAGGAGGGGAGGGTGTTTTTGCCTCAGAGGTCACAAGCACAGGCCCTCATTGTGGGGAAGGCTTGGCAGCATTGGGGTGAGGCTGTGAAACATTGCATCTGCAGTCAGGAAGCAGAGAGATAGATGCTGGCACTCACCTCCTTTTTGTTCAGTCCAGGATCTCAGCTCACGGGATGGTTCCTAAGGCTATAGTTAGGGGAGGTCTTTCCTCCTCAGTTAACCCAATCTGGAAATGCCCGAACAAACATATCCATGAGTCTGTCTCCTCCTGATTCTAAATCATAATCAAGTTGACAGTCAAAACATCCTTCAGAAACAGGGAGAGCTACCTCTCACTAGGATGTCAGAGGTAGCAGCATTTCAAATGGGATACAGATGCAAACCAGGTGAAAGGCTGGCTGTGCTACAGTGACCTCAAGGTTGAAAAACAGACCCAGCTGAAACAATGAAAAACAATGTAGCATTAAAAAGACAATGGTCACCTTTTAAAAGATTTATTTATTTATGTAGATGAGCACTATTTGCATGTATGTCTGCATGAATGAAGAGGGCATCAGATCCCATTAGAGATAGTTGTGAGCCACCAGGTGGGTGCTGGGAATTGAACTCAGGTCCTCTGGAAGAGCAGACAGTGCTCTTAACTACTGAACCATCTTGACAGCCCCTAAGATTTATTTGTTTTATGTAAGTGAGTGCTCTGTCTGCGTGTACACCTGGATGCCAAAAGAGGGCATCAGAACTCATTATAGATGGTTGTAAGCCACCATGTGGTTAGTGAGAAACAAACTCAGGACCTCTGGAAGAGCAACCAGTGCTCTTAACCGCTGAGCCACCTCTCCAGTGCCCTGATGGTCACTTTTTTAAAGTTATGAGAGTAACGATGACGTCTGACTGTCGTGTAAAGATAAGGAGTTTTATTCTGAGGGACGTGACCTCTCGTTCCTTTGCATCTCTGTCAGATGGGGACAGAACAACAGGCGATCAGTCACGTCCTCATAGGTAGGATTGCTCTGAGAATTAGATGGGAAACAGCTTAGGAAGCTCAGGCCAAGTACGTGCCATGTACCAGGAGCTCACTAATTGTTAGTGGTTACTGATCATCTGGTTCAAAGCATGGCCAACTGTTCATAGGAATAGATTGGGGATGCTCATACAGGTGAACACACACATCTTTTCCCTACTGGGTGTCTTATTTGAAGGGACTTGCTTTTTGTCACTCAGCAAATGTTGGCTGAAAAGCCAAGTGGAACATGAGACAGGTAGCCATAGGAGCAGAATACAAATACTATGGATTGGGGGGCCCAGCTCAGGCTCTCCCTTCATAGCCTTGGGAAAACCCAGATACCCTTGACCTGGCACTCAGACATCAGTCATCAGAAAGGGCCCCCCACACTATGTAAAACCTTTCTGAGGAGGGGGTCTTAGTGACCAGGTAAATTGAATTCCACTGGGGAAAACTATAAGAAAGAAGCAAAGGAGTCAAGAAAATGACAGGGCAGGCTTATGACAACACTTCCATGTCTAATCTTGGCATTACCTGTCTCCTGTACCTACCCAAGGTATGACAGGAGAGGGATGGAACCAAGTTTTTTTCACATCTACTTGACATATTTCCTCAGGCTGGTACTAGTCAATTTTTTTTAATTGGTTAAAACCTTTAAATTGTGGTAAATTATATATAACAAAATGGTCACTTGTTTTTTAAGTACATACTTCTGTGATAATAAGTACAGTCACGCTGCTGTAAAACTGTCACCACTCCCCATTTCTAGAATGTCTGTAGCTTGCAAAACTGAATTTCTGGGGCTGGGGTGTGGTTTAGTGGGGAAGCACTTTTCCTGGCACACACAAGGCCATGGGTTTGGTGGCGCAACTGCAAAACAGCCAAGTGCAAACAGACAGGCTCAACCTTCCGGCCTTTGCAACCCTGTATCCATCAAATACTAGCTCCGCATTCTTTCTCACTCAGCCCTTGACAACCTCCAGTTTGCTTTCTATCCATTAATCTGTGCACCCCAGGTAACTTGTATAAACAGAATAATACAATATTTGCTCTTTTTGCTTAAAATAATGTTTTCAAGACTCATCAGTGTTGCAGAATGGCCAGAATTCCCCTTTAAGGCTGAATAACATTGCAATGTGTGTGTGTGTCTGTGTGTGTGTTGTGTGATCTTTGCTTCATCCACCATTCATTCATAGACAGTGAGTTGTTTGCTCCCGTTATGAGTAACTTTGCTGCGAACTGGGATGTACAAATATCTGTTGGAGTCTCTGCTTCCAGTTCTTTTGGTGTATGCATAGAAGTGGAATTGCTGGACTGTATGGTAATTCTATGCTAATTGTCCTGAGGAGCCACTATACAGCTTTCCATAGCAGACACACCGATTACCTTTCCACTTCCAGGGAAGGGTTCCTGGTTTTCCTAGTCGTTGCCATTGCTTGTACTTTTCTGCTTTCATGATAGTAGCCTTTCTTATAGGTATGGAGGCGTTCAGCCAGAACAAAGCAGACCAGCTTCTTATTTCTCTTATGTTGTCTAGACCAATTAAGTAATTCTCGCCATTTATTTAAGCCCTAGGCATGGAGAATAGCAGACCTGAGTAATTATTGCATGCTTCCTACCTCCAAGACATTCAGGGTGTGTTGGAGAAAATAAATATGCAAATAGGTGATTTCAGAACAATATAATAGAGGTGATAATATATCGTAGTGGTCTAATAATTTATATATTTTTATGCCTTGAATTCAGGCCAAAAAAAAAAAAAGGCAGCGAATGCTGAGTTTGGTGCCTTTGTGTGAAACATGTGAAATTTCTTATTTGTACTGACTTAAGAGTCCCAGAATGCTTAGGCTGGAAGGAATTCCTACGATAATAGACTTGTTTGCCTGTTGCATCTGCTAGCCATGTGTTCTTACAGTGCATCTGATGGATGGAGAGACTGCATTTTTAATATCTGTTTAATTTTAATGCATTTACATTTAAATTCAAATGAGCCATACTTGTGGCTACTGTGTTGGCTCCTATAGTAAATAGACACATCATCTACCTCTTTGCAGACTTGAGTGTACCTCAAACCACCTCGTGAGCTAGTCACAAAGAGGCTTCCCTCTGCCTCCCCTCTAGCATGTCTGGTCCCTTAAGTTTGTAGAAGAACCAGAAATCTGCATGTAACCACCACATGTGATTCAGATACAAGTGCATCTGAGAAGCACCTCCTAGCCTCATGGCCCTCAACTTTTGTATCTTCTCGTGAAATGCAAAGTACAATTTGCTCTTCTACTAGCTGTAGTCATATATCGAATTAACAATGTTCTGAGCAACTACACACCGGATATGGAACAGCGGTCCTATAAGAGTAGGACACGTTACTATTGTCACATCCTGTCACTGTGCTGTGCCTGGGTTCATTGGTGCTGATGCTGTAAGCAAACCCACTGCATAGCCAATCATGTAAAAGAACAGCACATACCATGATATGTGTCACATTAGGCGATGCTAATGAAGATTGCACTACTTGTTTATGTATTTACTATACTTTTTATTGCTATTTTTTGGAGTGTCCTACTATTAATAAGAAAAACATTCTGCCATCACACAATCTTGAGTGTTCTGCCTACAGCAGGCTTGCACATCTCACGTTTATTGTGCCTCCTGACTGCTTCTGGAGGCCGTGCCCAGTGCTTACTGGCCCAGACCATCTGGGTTGGTGTGAGTTTGATGTTTGCACAACAGCAAAATGGCCTTATGACACACTACATGCCCATCCCTGTCAGACACATAAGCACGTATATAAAAGCAATGATTACCTGTGGGAAGGCAGGGTGGGACACAATTAACGCATTAGTCAGCTAGTTTTCTTATACAGGCCCTTAACCAGACATCTTGGCATCAAAAAGTGGGATTTCTCAGCAATAATTAAGAGCAGAGCACACAGTGTCTGACCTGGTTGTGAATGCTGAGTCCACCTGAGACCTTATTTGTGCTCCTAGGCACCTTTCCTAATCCATGAAGTGGGTGTAGCACTGTCCCTCACCTAAGAAAACACATGTGAAGTATGTAATTGTTACTTGGCATAAATTAGAACAGCAAACACACAGAAGCAGGTAACCCTGCTGCCTTAACATGAGCCAAGCATTGCTCTCTGTCTTCTAAGCACTCACTATTGATTAACTTTCAACCAGACAGCAACCTTGTGAGGAGGCGGAATCATTATTTGCATAGGCTGAAGTCCTTGGAGGTCTGGAAAACTGCTTAAGAGTACAGTACTGGTAGATGGCAGGAGTTGAACTCGGTTGTGGGCAGTTGGCCCTGGAGCCTGCAATTCTCACTTATATCTCAGGCTCTATGGAAAGCCCTTTGAAGATAAACCTCATGCCTTCTGTGACTGTCACCTTCTAGTCAGCTCAGCTTCCAAGAAGCAGTTAACCCAGCTGCCCACTCTGAGAATAGTGATGCTTGACTTTGCACAGTCCACACCCACCTGGATGTCCTCTGGTTCCTGTGTGTTCTGTCTCAGTGCACCTTGTTCCAACCAATCCTGGCATGCCTTTGAAGTTGTCTGTAGCATGGTGACTTCCACATTATATCTCCGAGTTTTAGACCTGATAGCCCAAGTGCCATATTAACTCTCAATAGGCCCCTCCACCTTGATGTAGGCTAAGCATCCTGTTCCAAACAGCTCAGAACTAAAATGCTCCAAAGTCAGAAAGCCTTTGAGCCTTGAATGTGATGCCACAGTGGAAAATTCCACACCATGGGACTTGATTTTGTGCAGGTATTAAGAATATTTGAAATTACCTTCTGGCTGTGTTGATGAAGTGTTGATGAAACATAAATGAATTTCGTGTTTTGACTTGAGTCTATCCCCACGATACTTCCTTATGTATATGCAAATACCAAAATCAAGAAAATTTGAAAACTCAAACAAATCTTGCCCCAAGCATTTCAGATAAGAGATGTTCAGATGTCATGTCCACCATGGCTGGCTCTTCTTGTTTCCACATGATATTGAATTATCCTGTGTTGTATCCTGCCCCTTTGCTGCCTGGAGCCACACCCCTATCCTGCTTGTAAAGGTACTCACTGGTCTCTGTGTTTCTCGCAAGAGTTGTCCTATCTGGATTCTGCTTCATGTTCTTCTGTCTTCCAGGCCCCTTTCTCTGTATCCCCTGACACCGGGATCCTGCCATTCATATCCCCACATCTTAGCTGAATTGAAAGCCCCTCAGACAGCTCTTTACTTACTCTATAACATGTCTTCTCTGTGGCTGCTCCCTCTGTGTTCCCTTTCCTCTTCTTTTTCCTCTTTGTGCCTCTCTCTCTCTCTCTCTCTCTCTCTCTCTCTCTCTCCTCTCTCTCTCTCTGTGTGTGTGTGTGTGTGTGTGTTCATGTATATGTATGCACTTGGTTGTGAAGATCAGAGCTCAATGTCTGATGTCTTCTTCAATCTCTTTCCACTTTTTTTTTTTTTTTTTTTGAGACAGGATCTATCACTGAACCTTGAGTTCACCAATTTAATTAGCCTGGCTTGGCTGGCTCGTTGTCTAGAGAGCTGTTTGTCTCTACCTCTCCAGCTCTAGTAGATATGCACCCGGCTTTTTATGTGCATGTCAAGGATCCGAACTCAGGTCCTCGTGCTGGTGCAGTAAGTACCTTACCAACTGGTCCATCTCCCCAGCTTCCTCCCTGTGGTTTTCCCCTAGCGATCTGCGTTATCTTTGTGTATGTCTGAACCCCCACCATAAGACAAAGCCGTCATGGCCGCTTACAGTACTTGACATGTAGGATAGACACATTTGGTAAATACATATTTGATAACCCCTGCTCAGTCAAGCATGAACATAAATGGCCAGATCTTAGGCCTTTTCTTTGTGGACTCTATCACAGATGAGAGAATATTCTTATTTATATCCAAGTGATTGACAATTAGATGGGACAGGGGGTTTTGTAATGGACCCTGGTCTGTTTTTACAGTTGTCCTTGCTGGTCATCCCAAGTATTAGAACTTTCCAAGACACCTCAAGGAAAACAGCAGTCTTAGATAGCCAGTCAATATTAAAGTTAATTAATGCATTGTACAGATTTGAGTAGGGAATTTTGTTTGGCTGCTTACAAGAACAAACTGTATGGTGTAGAATCTGAAAGGGGGTCTTTGGTGCCCATTAAAAAGTACATGGGTTTTTCTGCAAATTAATAACTCAAGCAGTGACATCACTTCCAGAATCAAAATGTGCCTGCTAAGCTGAAATTGAGAGGGACTGTTTTGGCCAAGCCACAGAAGTTTTGAAAAGGGAGGTTTACGGTTTACAAAGGAACTGCAGACAGATCATTAACACGGCTGGCTGCAGTGAGCTGGCCCACAGCTCATCGCTTCTCCTTTTCATTAGCAGAAAGATAATTAACCGTTAGGCTCTAGAACTGCGGCTCCTGGCTGAGGTGAGCTGGCTTTGAGCTGTGTTAGAAACTTCCAGACAGTGGGAATAGAGTTTTCTTCAGGGCAGTGATGAGAGGGTACTGTGTGTCTACCATGCTCCAGGCACGGGTCTTAGCTCAGTGTTCCAAGAATGTTGGCCAGGTTGCTGTCTGAGTTCCCACAAATCCCACTCAGTTCTTAGGATGGAATGACCAAGTTGAGGTGGAGAGAGCTGCAGTCTTAATTGTGAGGGAGACTAGTGTGTGTGTGTGTGTGTGTGTGTGTGTGCGCGCACACACAGTTTTAAATTTGGGAGACAGAAATCCAATTGTATTATTACTTTTCTTCTTAGTTCGACAAAATATTGGATAAAGACTGTATAAGGAAGGAAGGGTTGATTTTGTCTTGTGGCATGGAAGGCATAGTAGCAAGAGTGTGAGCCAGCTGGTAACATTGTGTCCACCCACACGAAGCCGAGAGGGGTGAATGCTAGTGCTCCCCTGCCTTTCTCCTTCTTGTTCAGTCTGAGAGCTCAACTGGAGGGGTGGAGCCACTCATTCTCAGGGTTGGTCTTCCTTCTTCAGTTAAGTCTGTCTGGAAGTCTCACAGTCGTGTCCACAGGATGGTCTGCTAGTCAATACCAAATCCAGTTCATTAACATTCACAGCATCTCGGGTCAGCGTAAGCAATTTAGTTGTTCACATGAGAGTTCAGGGTGAAACAGCCCTGGCAACCATTGGATTCCAAAGTTTGTTCTCACTTCCTTTCCTGTCTGCTTCACCGGCAAGTCTCTTCCCTGTTATGTCTGTGTTAGTTACTTTTGTGTCTCTGTGCCCATGGTACCTGGTAGAAATGGGTTGGTTTATGGTTTCTGCAGTTTAGGTCTACCATGGCAGGGAGGGTGTGTGTGCTGGAGCAGCATCTCTGGTGGGTGCAGCATGTAATGGGGACTGTTCACATCATTGTGGACCAGGCAGCAGAGAGAGAGGGAGGAAATGGGGGATAGGCATAACCTTCATGTGCCCACCTCCTGTAACCTACTTCTGTCAGTCAGAATGCACCCTGTAAAAGAGGTTGTTCACATCGTGGTGTGCCAGGCAGCAGAGAGGGAGGCAGGCAATGGGGGATAGGCATAACCTTCATGTGCTTCCAGAAGCATCTGCCTTATAGCTACCAGGCTTAGCAGTCCCAGAAGACAGAGAGCTTTGCTTTCCAGAAGCTCTTTCACAGTCTCTGAATTGGTTTCCCCAATTTGGGTCACATGCCCAGCCCCTTTTCAATCACTGTGGACCAGATGATGGAAGATTCTGATAGGACAGTCCTGTGTTACCTGACGGTTCTCAGAGTTGGGGGAGAGGTTGAAGGTCAGTCTCAGAGGAACAACTGGGAGTGATGGCTTCCCCTGTGAGAACTTGAATACATGAGAAGAACAAGTCCTCGGTGTTAGCCAGGCAGAAGCGCCTGTGAGAGTTTAATCAGGTGGTGTTCAGGAGCTTCTGGTCTGCTTGGCTTTTTGAATAACCTCAGACACACATCCATCAGCTGAGGACAGCCCAGTTCCCCTCTGGAGCCACTCCAGGGTTAGTGTACCTGTGATCAGAGGCTATGGCTATTACCCATTCCTGCTGGAGCTCTCTTGTTCGACGGATTGCATGGGATCAAAGACAGAATTTGGACCTACTGTTTACCACCAGTCTCCTGAAATGTGGGTCAATTCAGGGTCTCTGCCCCTGAATGTTAGTCACCCTGTTGGTGAGAGTGTCTGATCTGACAAGCTATAGATCCAAGGTGAGCAGGAGGCACGTGGAAACAGGGTAGGCCCTGCACACTAGGGAATCCTTTCCCATGTCCTTTTGTAACCCCCCTGCTCCACTCTGTCCTGCTTGGGCCTCTTTGTTTATCTGTGGTTTACCCAGAGCAGAGTTCTCTTGGTTTATTAAAGTTTATTCTTTCTAGTCCTGGAGATTCTTGAGTATAGACCTTTAGCAAGAACACCCAGAAGCTGTGTTCTTTGCTTCGTATGGCTCCATCAAGCCTCCTGACAAATTCCCACAGTGTGGATAAATGTGTGACACCATCTTGCTTTTCGCTCTCACCTTCTGTCTCCGTCTCACTACATTATGATCTCTGGTAGGCATCATCCGTCTTGCTTATTGCTCAGATAGGTTCTAACCAGTGCTTAGACTGGCACTTGGTCACTGGGTTTAATGAATGGATCCTTAGGCCATGGGGACTCATTCACAGATGGATGATCTGCCCTGTTTTCTCCAGATAAGAGGTAGGTTATCCGCAACTCATACCCGACTTCCTGTGTTCTGTTTGTTCCCCTTTGCTGAGAACTGTGGGAGATAAGAATTATAACACATGACAAATACTTGTCTACAGCATGTTGTAAATTCCATAGCAGGGCTAATAACTTTGATATTATTCCTGAGCAGTTGTCATTGGTGCTTGCTAAGAGCAGGTCTGTCTCATGCAGAGGGGAAAGCGACTAGAGTCATCAGAGAAGCCCTTCCCTCCTCATGACTTGAGGTCATTCCATCTTACCTTTGTGTCTGGTTGAAGGCGGTCACCCCCTGAACTGCTGTAATTTTCTGTAGCTGTAAGCAAAGGATGAGGTGTTGACTTGCTCATCAATAGCACATTTAACTCCGGGGGACTCTGGCTTCCCTGACTCAGAGTTCAAATAGGAGAGTTCATGTTCATGTCACAAAGGGTAGTCTTCACTTCGTACCCTATGCAGGGAGAGTAACTATGTCTGGAGAGTAACCAGGAAATCAATGGTTTTGCCTGTGGTGCCCAACTTCTGAGGGGCTTTGGGAGGAGAGTCTTGTCACCTCACAGGGAGATGGGTGATGATGTTATTCTATAGCCATCTATAGCATGTTCTATATACATCTGTTGGATGTTGGATGTCTCTCAGGAGGATTGTGTCTTCAGCTCCTCCTGGATGCAGGGATACCACTGAAGCCATTGGAAATTGGTTCCGCCTTTAGTAGTGGTACCTACATGCCCATCAGGAAGATTCTCTAGCCCTCCTGTGCTCTGTGACCTTGAAGAAGCTCCTGTGAGCTCTGATTTATTCACTCGAGGTTTGTAATAACTTCCACACGTGTCTGCAAATCCACCACTTCCTAGAAGTACTTAGCACTGGCTGGCACATAGTAGATCCTTTGTGCGCTGTCCTCTGTTCTGCTGGCTCCATTCTCAGCCAGGCTAGTTCTCCATATTGGCTCCTGATAGATTGGTGCTCCAAGCCTCCTGACTTTGTGTGCTGCCAAGAATCTTTTCCCCATAGAAGGTATGGGATAGAAATGCATCTCAGGCTCAACTGGCTGTGAGTGTCTGTTCTCAGCTTGTGGAGCCCATGCAAGGGGAGGTTTGAGAAGTGAGCAATCTGCCTACCAGGTGGAGAAAGAAGTGGATTGTGGACCAGATTGATGTGCAATGCGTGTTCTGTTGAAAGAGATGAATAAGGAGCCTTGCAAGCCCTTCTGTGGGGGTGGGGATTAGTGGATAGGGAGGATGTTGACATGGGTTAGCCATGCTCTTCTCTGCCTCTGCCTTTGCACATGTACTATTCTCTCCAGTCCAGGACACACTCATATCTTCCAAAACCTGGCTCCTCTGTGAAGGTCTCTCTGGCTAAAGTAGCCACTTCTTGTCCCCTCCAGCCTCCTTTCCTTCTCTGTCACCTCTTTCCCATTCTCAAACAAGTCTCTATTGGCGATCACACCACACCATGCGATGGAATGCCAATGAGGCTCTGTCCTAGTGCTGGTGTCAGAGTTGGTCTGAGCAGTCCTCTGTGCCGAATTCTCCAGAGCAGTTACTTGTTTATTCATTTATTCAGCAAATATTGATAAAGCACCTGCTGTTTTGCCAGGCATTGCTACAGAAGCTGGGGATTCAGTGCCCAGCAAGAAAAACAGGAAAATCTATAAATAACATTAAAGGAACAAGATAATTTCTAATGGTATATAACTTACAAAAATAAGCCAGGGCAAAGAGAGAAAGAGCATCTGAAGTAGGAGGAGCCAAGACAGGGAGGAGGGACCTTGTGGACTTAGATCTGAAAGACTGTGGGGTCAGTTTGCAGAAATCTGGCTTCAGGGTACTCTGGGGTGACATGTGTAAATGCCCAAGGTGTGTGTGATCCAGAAGTAACAAAACCTAGGGCTATGATGTCACAAAAGTCAAAGGCTTGGAAAGTGAGGTCAGGGCCTAGCCACCTGTGAGGCCTAGATTTTGTTCTCAGTGCTTTAGAAAGTCGCTGCCACTGAGTCCTCTTCAATGGTGCTCTAACACTGTCACCCCAATGCTGCAAGTGCCTGTAAAGACCCTGAAACGTGGCTTGTCCAACTTGAGATGTAAGTATAAAATCTATTAGTTTCAAAGAGTTTGCATGACAAAACAGATGCAGACATGTCCTGCTGATGGCATGTGGTCGTGATACTATTTTGGTCTATTTGGCTACATGTGACCTATTATTAGAAGTAACCTTGTCTGTTTCTTTTTCACCTATGAGTTCTATGGGTTGTACCACATACCTGACAAAGTCTGACTTCCATTGCTGTTCACAGCACTGTGCTAGGGGTACCCTGAGTTACTGTTTTTACTTGCTCGGTTACAGCTACCTCTTGACTGGCCCAAGGTCCTTCCTTAAGACCTGGTACATTATGTGGTGGGTAGAGTCCTTGGGTACCAGGCACTTAACTTGGGTCATCTGGGCCCACATTGCTCCCTGTCCCCAAGGCTTCAACAGTTACCTTCCCCCAAGGAATCTTCTTGGTGACCTTCAGCTGCACATGGTCCAGGTCAGAGCTTCATGGAGTTAACTGTCCAGGAACAGCCCTTAGCCAACTAGGGACTAGTGAAAGCATTCTAGCCTCTCTGTCCCTAGAGGCTCTACCCTGAGGTATGCTTCATAGCATCCTCCAAGGCCTCCAGTGGGGTGAGCCCTGTTACCATCTCTGTATCCTGCTCTTTAATACATCCAAGAATGGCTTCCTTCCCATCTTACTTGCTCTGTTGTCTGCCTGGGATCAATTTTCAAATTTGTCCTCATATTCAGAGACTTGTGTCTCAGGCCATCATTCTTGGTGAACCCAGTCTTAGACTCGTGTTCAATAAATAGGTGCTCAGTTGAGAAGAAGGGCCACCTCTCCAGTATACTTTTGTGCATAGGCTGGCTGCCCATGCTTATGGGATAGGGGTGGGGTGAGCATAACAACAGATTCCTTGACTAGTCTTGTTTGGTCTCTGGACCTCAGGGACAATGAGTGTGACAGCTTTGGGTGTGGCATCTTTCTTGTACACACACCCAGAGGATGGTTGAGTCAGAAGTTGAGTCAGTAGGGCAGAGCCACTCAGGGGAGCATAGTCCTCTCGGATTAGCTAGGTCATGGGGTTCAGGGAATGTCTCTCAGAAGGAATAGGGCAGACAATGTTCCCCAAATACAATGAAGTAGATTTTTTTATGGGTGTCAAGCCTTTATTTTTTTTTTTTTGATACCATGTCTAACTCCCAATATATGAATTTTTTTTTTAATACCAGATAGTTCTCCAGTTTTCTAAGGCCAACAGGGTATACTGTGATTCATTCTAATTTTCTCTCTCTCTCTCTCTCTCTCTCTCTCTCTCTCTCTCTCTCTGTGCGTGTGTGTGTGTGGGGTGTGGTGTGTGTATGTTGTGTAGTATATGTGTCTGTATGTCTCTGCATTAAAATAGATTTCATTTTATGTATCTGAACATTGTGCTGGATAGTTTTATGCCAACTTGACATTAAACCAGAGAGGAGGGAGCCTCAACTGAGAAAATGTTTCCCTAAGATTGGGCTGTAGACACGCCTGTAGGGAATTTTCTTAATTACTTATTGGTAGGGGAAGGCCCAGTCATTTATGGGTGGTACCGTCCCTGGGCTAGTGGTCCTGAATTCTATAAGAAAGTAGGCTGAGCAAGCCAATAAGCAGCACCCCTCCATGGCCTCTGCATCAGCTCCTGCCTTTGGGTTCCAGCCCTGCTTGAGTTCTTGTCCTGACTTTTTCAGTGATGGACTACACTGTGGAAGTGTAAGCCAAATAAACCCTTTCCCCCCAAGTTTTCATGGTGTTTCATCCTAGAACTAGAAACCTTAACTAAGACAAGTGCTTTGCCTTCACGTGTGTATGTGAACTATGTGTGTACTTACTGCATGCAGAAAGCAGAAGAGAACATTGTATCCCTTGGGACTGAAGTTATAGTGGTTTTGGCTACCTAGTGAGTTCTGGGAATCAAACATGAGTTTTCTGCCATGATGTTCTACCAAAACACACAGGGCCACATGACCATGGATTGAGCCCTGTGAAAACGAAAGCTCAAATAAATCCTTCCTGTCTTAGGTTGTCTCTGTCAGGAATTTTGGCGACATCAGTGCAAAATAGCCTATACAGTACAGGCAAGATGGATTAAATCATCAGCTCCTGGTGATTAGGGCCTCTTGTAGCCCCGTTCCTGCTCAGAGCTCCTGAAAGAGGTGCTGTACTACCACCCTGAAAGAATTTGGTCCTCCAGTGACTCGTCAGCCAGGATTCAGAGAGTTATCGGAGATCTAAGACAGGAAAGCGGAACAAAGTTGATATATATATATATATATATATATATATAATATATATATATATGCAGTTATTAATGATATTGGATTCATGGGAAGATGTATGCCTAGCGAGTTGCCTGGTTCATGCTGTTATGTATGTTGACATGGGTGTTGGAAGGATATAGGGACATGGAGGCAACAGACTTAGGTGTGCAGAACATGTCCACTGTACTTATGTTGTGCCCTGGTCAAAGCCAGGCTGAACCATCTCAACATCAAACTTGTTTGTTCCCACTAACAACTTTAGAACAGAGACATGCTTCTTTGCAGCAACTTTCAAGGTCTCCCCTAGATGCCTTGACTTACCTCTGACCTCTCCTCATCCTTCCTCCTTGGCTCTTTGCTGTCCCACATTGACCTGTCTGCACTATTTCATAATGATGTGCATTCCAGTCTGCTGTGCATAGTACACATAGCTAATGCTATGCACTGTGAACAAGCCAAGAGCTAGCTACTTTCTTTTGAGGGAAGTTTGGCATTGTCTGCTCTGTGTGGTCCTAGACCCTCTCCTATTGTCCTGTCCCTTTCTCTGTGTCCCTCATACCTAGTTTTCTACCAAGTACCAAGTACCAAGTACTCCTGTGACTTGACAGACATGTATAAGGCACCCTCTCTCAAGGAACTGCATAGTTAATGAAAGGTTTCCTGCTGGGTGTGTCCTAGCATTGATACAGGCCACATCTCAGTGCTAGATACCTCCTGTGTGTCTTCCCCTCACTCCATACATTATATATAGGCACGCCCATAAGCTTGTTTCTCAGAGACACAGACTGAAACTTAAAGAGGTTAACAGAGATAGTTAAGTCCTGGTCATACACCTCGAGCCATCAGACTCCAGCATTCTCAGGTTGCTGAAGAGCAATATTGCCTTTTATTGTCCTACATTAAACCATAATTGTCGCCGGGCAGTGGTGGCGCACGCCTTTAATCCCAGCACTTGGGAGGCAGAGGCAGGCGGATTTCTGAGTTCGAGGCCAGCCTGGTCTACCGAGCGAGTTCCAGGACAGCCTGGACTACACAGAGAAACCCTGTCTCGAAAAAAAACAAAAAAAAAAAAAAAAAAAACCATAATTGTCTGTCTATTGGGCTGCCTCCCTGTATCAGTCAGGGTCCCAGCAGGAAGCAGATGGTACACTCAAAATAGTAATGATTGAGAAGAAATTAGCTACCGGAAGAGGGGGGACAGGAGGCAAGGAAGCTGTAAGGGCAAATGGGGGCATGCCCGGCCCCTGTGGAGATCTCAAGGGGGAGGAGGTAACTCTGGGAAATGGGACCTAGAGAGGTTGTGTGGGGAAAGCTGGATCCTGCAGAGGGCCAGAAGACAACCCTTCTGGGATGTTCTTCCAGTCACATGTCTCTCAACCCAAGCGAAAGCTGAGGAGCCAGAGGCCTGGAAGGGTAAAGAGGGCCTACCTCACCACATGTTCTGTCTCGTTGGCTGCTGAGGAGGTCAGGCTTTTTCCTGCCCTTGTCTTTTACACCTGTAGCATGTTGTGTGGAGACCAACGGGCAAGAGAGGCTTGGGCAGGGTGAGGAAATGGAGAGGGAGCCAGTTTTAGTAAAGGGACAGTCTACGGGGTCTGCTTGTTGCTCACACATGGGCACACTCACAGGAATTCTTAGTTGTGAGTGTTTGTGCCTCTCTCTCTATGTGCTGCTCCTGGGGATAGTGGCAGAATCCCAAATGGCAGCCTGGCCTAGCCTTTTCAGTGGCAGAAACTTTATAGCCATGTGTTCCATTTCAGTCTGAATGTGAATGTGTTGAATAAGGTTTTTTACCCCCTCCCCTCTTTTCCTCTCCCCTCTCCTCCTCTTCCTCCTCTTCTTCTTTCTCTTCTTTTACTTTAAGTAGCAAGTAGGTAGATGCTGTGTTGGTCTTACAAAGTCTACAAGAAACAACCGGAGTTTCTTTGCTTCACTGAATCTCATTTGGTCAACAGTCTCTGCCTGCATTGCTCAGCTAAAGGCTGGTAAATCATCTGTAATGCAGAGTCCACTTTGGGCTGTCTTGTGTGGGCCTGGGTGATGCCCCCAGGTGATGACACCTTTCCCGGCTCAGTCCAGCAGTGCAGACGTGTCTCCAGTGTCAAGGGTCATGCTTAGATCTATGATCCCACATTCTCTGGCTGAAGGACTGGAAAGAAATGAGATTCCTACTTGATGATAATTCCTTTTTCAAAAACGTTGTGCGTGACATTGGGTGTGGTGGCACATACCTGCTAAATGGGGCAGAAATGTGTATCTTCCCACCTATTGTTGTATACAAGTGATGAAGAAAATTGCCATGGCTATGACATCATGGATACTTTTAAGGACAGAAACACTATAACCTTTCTGTACTTTAGTTTTCTCATCTGTTGATTGGGGACCATGTTCTGGCATTTATAGGCTGGCATAGGAATGAAAGGGATTTTAACAGAGGGAAAGCTCTGAGAAGTGGTAGGTTGCCTGTAATAGGAGTGTCCTTCCTTTTCTTCTAATGCCAGTAGGACCACTTGCCCCCCTCCCCGTGTGTGTGTGTGTCTGTGTGTGTGTGTGTGTACATGTATGTGTGTGCACACACACCAAGGCTTGAGTACAGAGGTCAGAGGAAAACTTTCTGGAGTTAATTCATTGTCTCCACTGTGGATTCTGACCCTGCCTGTGGTTTTTGTTCAGCATCTATAAAATCCTTTTGATAAAGACTGGCTTAACTTCCCACTTTGCTGTTTCCCCCTTCTCTCAGCCTTTGCCTCTCTGTGATGGTTTGGATGAGAATGCGAATGAGAACGGGCCCCATAAGGTCATACATTTGAATACTTGGTCCTTAGGTGGTAGAACTGTCTGGGAAGGATTAGGAGGTGTGTCCTTGTTGGAGGAAGTGTGTCACTGGGGCGGACTTTGAGGTTTCCAAGATTTCTGCAATCCCCAGTGTGATCTCTGCTTCTTGCATATGGATCAAGATGTGCACTTCTAGATATTCCTGCCACCATGTCTTTTCTCTGCCATCACAGATTCTAACCCTCTGAAATTGTAAACCCAATGCTTGGTTAAGTGCTTGGTTTTTGTAGGTTGTCTTGGTTATGATGTCTTGTTATAGAAATAGAAAACTGACTAAGACACTACGCCCCTTTTCTTTTTCTTCCTCCCTTGTTGGCTACTCCTGTTTCTCCTTCCCTGCCATCATTTTCCTCCTGCCTCTTCTGCTTTTCCATCCATGGCCACAGTCGTGTACCTTGAGGTCTGTCTTCTCAGCTAACTCTCTAGGGTCCTCTCATTCATGGTCTGCTCCTGCAGTAACCAGTAGATTGTTAATCAGAGAGAGTGCATTATGGCCCAAGGGTTGTCCCTGAGAATGAATACAAGTCATAACCATAAACCATGCTTGACATTGCCTGAGGTCTGTTGAGGCCAGATATTGAACAGTTAGGAAATGAGGAAGCAAATTTGCAGTTTGGGGAAGGGACAAGGCAACTGGCATGATTTGCTTTCATTGCTAAGGTGTAGATGTTGGAAGGGGGCTTTGACACTTCACGGTGGACTCTCTTCCTCATTTCACCTTGAAGGCTTTGTAGATGGATGCTCTGAACAGCTACACCACCTTAATTTGGGTTACTTCGTGTGTAGTTATTATCCTCTTTGTATGAAAGTATGTCCAGATGCATGCTTTGCATTCCTTTTGAATTCCCTTTGAATTCCCAGCACCATGTAAGGGGTAGGACTTAGACTGTGCTCATCCTGGCTTTAATGTCTGCTCAGCGTTCCCCAGCATGAAGCAAGTGCTGAAGAGCTTCACCAGCTTTCCGAGTGGAGCAAGAACCCACACTCATTAAATACAACAGGTAGATCAGCTTGTTGGAAAGTGATTATGCAAAGCAGTAGAGCACCTCTGGGCGGAAGCATGGCTCTGGCTCAATGCCTTCTTGCATTCTGAAGAGGGAGCAGACTGTATTCTATGGGATTTTGATTTGGCAGTTTTACTGTTCATAATGGGAAGATCTGGGGTTTAAACACTACAGTTCACTGGGCTGCCCAGATCCAGTCTATTCCAGGTCTGCAGGGAATCTTCATCATCAATTCTATGCTTCAGTTGCTCTATGGCCGAGGCAGAATTGAATTTGGTGCCAGAAATAGTTTCCAATATGGATGCAAGTGCTTGGTAGCTGGGTCAAGATGAGCACGCTTCTTAGCCCTCAGAACTGCCTCTCCTCTCAGGGCTGAGAAGAAGATAAAATGAGAGACACTGGGAAGAGTCCTTCTTTTGCTGTATGTTTTAGCTGAAGATTAGGTGATAGTAGCTGGCCATTGTTGTAAATAGACGTGTGTTAGAATCAAGTCAACTTTGGCATATGTCTGACAGGTCAAGGTACCTGTAGTGTCAGGCTATGGGGCTATTTTCTGGCTAAAATACTTTGGTCTGATTTTAGAATGTGTGCTCTCTCTCTCTCTCTCTCTCTCTCTCTCTCTCTCTCTTTCTCTCTCTTCTTCCCTCTCTCCCTCCTTCCCTCCTTCTCACTCTGTGTGTGGGGTACATATGTACACGTTTGTAGAAGCCAGAGGTAAACCTCAGGCATCATAACTTAGAAATCCACCTTGTTTTCTGAAACAGGGTTTCTCATTGGTTTGGGCTTTGTAAGGGCTTAGTTAGACTGGCTGGCAAGCAAGCCCAGAGAACCTCCTGCCTGTGCCTCTTCAGTGCTGGGCTTACATGCACGTGCCATCATGTCTGGCTTTTTCACGTGGGTTCTGGGAATTGATCTACCAACCAAGGTGTCTACCCAGCCCTCTGAAGCTGCAGATTCTTTTTTTTAAAGCCTTTATAAAATTTTGGGGTGTGTGTGTGTGTGTGTAGTACTGCTGTGAATTTTATCACACATGCCTCTTAGTATTGAATGTGCACCTAGGTGCCATTAGCCATTTTAGCAATGAGGAACTCATGTCTGAACGACATTGAGCCTTGTGTTCTATGCCAGGCAATCTCTAGAAATTATTCGGTATCTATTTAGTATTTTTCTTGATTCTAAAGGCCTCCGTGTAGCACTGTACCCTAACCATCTCCTCACAGCTCAAGCCTTTCTTTATAAACCACAAAGATTGACATTTTTTTCCTCTGGTAATTACATAACACCAGGATATGATGAGTAGAATGGGGTGTTTCTCATGAGCATGCCCATGTATTCAGAATTTCTTTATAGAGGGTCATGTATTAGCAAATTTCTGGTTTGTGGCTAACACTTTTTTTCCTCTTTGACTGTAGCCCCTTCTCACTATTCCCAGAATGAATTCTGTGTCCACTCTGATACAACGTGTCAATGTATTAGTTACTTTGTTGCTGACAAAAGCAACTTAAGGAAGGAAGGATTAACTTGGGCTCAGGTTTCAAGGTGCAGGGAGTCATGACAAGGAGAACAGATCCAGTTGTGTCTCCAGCTGGCTGGAAGCCAGCACCAGCAAATCTCCTATCTCCATCTCTCCAGAGCTGGCCTCATGCTGATCACATAGAATCCAGTCAGGAAGCAGAGAGTGATGGATGCTGGTACTTGGTCAGCCTTTTCCTTTCTGTTCTTAATAGGCTAGTGTCATCATGGTCAGGGTGGGTTTTCTCTCCTCATTTGAGCCTCTCTAGAAACACACTCACAAATTCAGAAGGACATCTCTTCTGTAATACCAAATCACGTCATGGAGATCACCAACACATGGCAAGTAAGAGAAACCAAGAACAGAGGAGACCTGAGGGTCTGCAGGTTTCAGAGGGGAGATCTGTGATGACACCCTAGGCTTTGGTTTTTCTAGCACAGTCTCTAGAAAAGGAGAGGAGACTGTGCTGAGTCCTAAAAAGCAAAGATCAAAAATCCTACCCAAAGATTTGGAGATAGGATGAATAAGATTGATCAGAAATTCCTTCTCTCAGCCAACTGCCCATAATCACAGCTCCCAAGGGACTTTAACCCAGGAAGCACTTTGGTCATCAGCTCATTGTTATATGCACAGAAATTTGATGTATCAACTCAGAGAAGAGTAACCTGTGTGCAAAGATTTTTTTCTTCAAATATTTCATCCTTATTTATGTCATTGTGGGTTGAATTCTAAAGAACATAAGGTGGCAAGCAAGGAAAAGCTGTTCTTGACCCACTAATACCCTATCAACCTGCCGCTGCATTATAAATAACACGCTGGTTGATAAATAGCACACTGGCCGTAAGTAAACAGCTAAACAAATAACCGAGGTGGGATCCTATTTCTGCCGTGGGAAAAATGCTGCGGTTTTTCTGGGATCTGACCTGATTCTACTGAAAATGTTGAGGCAACATTGATTTTAAAGCATAAAAGTCTTTGAGTGTATCATCTTCCCGTGTTTGGAATCTGCCCTGCCTCCGCTCCCTTAAGCGATGGTGCAAAGGTCGGGTAAATACATTTGCTTCTTCAAAACCCCGCTCTGTGGGAGCTCCTTGGCTCCTTGGAGGTTGGTTTTCTGAAGCAATTGCTGAGACAGAATTTAAGTGCATACAAAATGTACTGTGCGTGCATGGTGAATTGAGACCAATCTTTTCAGCAATTCTCTAACTCCACAAAACAGGCCTTAGTGAGTGTCTTCAAAATAACCCAGTAGAATCCCAAGGCCTCCATCATAAAATCCCAACTGTAGAGCACATGTTGGGAAAATGACTCTGGTAGAACAATTTTAATTTGACCCCTTCTGAGATGAGCTGTGTTCATGCATTCTTGCTTGGCATAGCTATACTTAGGCCTAGCTTATAAATTAAGATTACATTCAATTATATGTAAACAAGGTCCCAAATAGCAGTGGTAATTAAGTGTATATCCCCTTTCCTCCCACCCGAACCCCGACCCCTCCACCCCAATCCACATCAAGCCAGAGAAGGTTAGAGAGAATCCAAAGTCAGGTAATGTTACCCATGGTTAGCAGGAAACTCAGATTTTTCTGTCCCCCTAGTTCTAGACCCTTGGTCTGTTGCCTCGTGATTTTAAATGGCTACGTGCATGTCAGCCATCACATCTGTGTTAAAGACAGTAGGAAAGAGGATAGGGGGAAAGGATGTGAGGTTCCTCCTCCAGCTAGAGTAGCTCATACAAAGGCTTAGGTGTTCTTATGGCATCCCTCACCTCAGTAGCTTCCTTTCTGCTTTCATGCCACATGCGTGTTGTTGGCTTCCTTCTTCAATGCCCTTGAGTCTTCCTTCTAGGTTCCCTTACTAGTTCCATCATCTACACACATACTCACACCCACATAGATACATAGACACAAGAGTTTAATGTGAGGCTCTGCATAGGAGAGAGAACACAGGCTATTCGGGCTTCTGAGTCTGAGATACTTTGCTTAATTTAATACTTTCCAAACTTAATAACTTCCCCACTTTCCCACAAATTTCCTAGCCTCATTTGTCTTTATAGCTGCATAAAGTTTCACTGTGTTTATGCACCACATTGTCATGATCCAGCTCTTTGCTGATGGCCATCTAAGCTGGCTCCATTTCCCTGCTATTGTGACCTAGAGCATCCATGGATGTGGATAAGTAGGTATCTCTGTGGTAGGCTGGAAAGTCCTTTGGATATGTGGTATAGCTGGGCTATACCGTAACTGTAGCTTTAATCTTTTCAGAAACCTCCACACCAATTTCTATAGTGACTGTCTTAGTTGACAGTCCCAGCTTCATCCATAGCAACATTTGTTGTTTTCTCAGTGATAACTGTTTGGGATGGAGTGGGATACAATTGCACAGTGTTTTAGTTTGTGTTACCCAGATGGGTAAGGATGTTGAATTACACACACACACACACACACACACACACACAAACACATTCATACACTATATGATACATTCTATAATATATGTGATATATAATACATAATATGTGTGTGTATTGGACACTTACATTGTTTCTTGTGAGAATAGTTTATTAGCACACTTACCAATTGTCAGTTGTTCTTGGTGTTTAAAGCTAACAGATATTATTTGTGTATTCTAGATGATAACACTCTGAAATATAGCTTTTTAAATAAGTTACTTTCCCCAAAGTCCTGCACAGCATGTATGCTCACCTCTCACAACAGCCTTGAGAGGTAGGCCAAACTGGAGCCACGCCATTGAAGAAAGAACGACCAACTAGAGGGTATGTGGCTAATTCTCCCTGGCACGTCCAGTGAAGCACCATTGCTGCAGGGAGTGTTGTCTAGTGTAAGGGGTGAAAGGGCATGAACTTTGACATCAGACTTATGTTTATGTTGTAGCTCTCTACTTACTGATTGAAGAATGTTGGGCCTGGCAACAGACTTCTCTGAGCCTCCATTTCCTACCCACTAACCATGAAGAAAGTATAGGGGGTTTGTGAGGATTTAAAAAAAGCCATATATAGACATTGCCTTGTATCCAGTAGGTACCAGCGATAGATAGCCTTTATGATTATTATTGATAGGTGAATTATGTCTCGAACCTACATCATCCCAATACTTACTGTTTAAATTGAGATGTAGCTTCTATAATGTGAAGTCTGTCTCTTTTTCCCCCAAAGATTTATTCATATGTGGGGTGTGTGGTGTGTGTGTGTGTGTGTGTGTGTGTGAGAGAGAGAGAGAGAGGAGAGAGAGAGAGAGAGAGAGAGAGACTGTAGCGCTCATGGAAGCCAGAAGAGGGTGTCAGATCTCCTGATCATGGGAACCAAACTTGGTTCTCTGGAAGGAGCAGCAAGCACTCTTAATCACTGAGCCGTCTCTCAGGCCTCCAAGTCTGTCCTTTTACCGTGTACAAATGAAAGAAGGAGGGTGTTTAGTATATGTTTGTGTAACTATCACCATGACCTCATTCCTGAACATTCTGTCACTTCCCAAAGAAGCTCTGTAAGCGTTAGAAGTCACTGCCCTTTACCCTGAGCATTTGGCTACCACTATTTTGAGTTTTGTCTCTATAGATCTATCCCTCCTGGAAATTTAATATCAGTGGGATTGTTTGAGTGTCTTTTGGATCTTTTTCCCATCACGTAGCATAATAGTTTCAAGTTTCATTCTTCTTGTAGTATTTCTCAGTGGTTTATTCATTTTCATGGCTGAATGACATTGCACCAGGTGGCTGTATGTCATGTCTTGCTCAGGAACACCTGGGCCAGTCTCACTTTTGGATTACTGTTAATGATGTTGTGATGACCATTTACACACGTATTCAGGCAGACATGTTTTCCCTTTTTCTTATGACTCTAAGTCCAGGATCAGAATGTCAGCATGATCAAGGGACTGCCCACTGGGGAGCAAACACTTTTCACTGGACCCTTCCATGGCTGAAAAGGGGCTAGAGAACATACATCATCCCTTGCTTTTCTCATCGTGGAGACAAATGATGCCTGACAAAAGCAACTTAAGGAAGGAAGGATTTCTTTTGTTCCTGGCTCCAAGGTACAGTCCATCGAAGTCAAAGCAGTGGGAGCTGAAGCAGCTGGTCACATTGCACACACAGTCAGGAAGCAGAGCCTGAGAGCTGCTGCTGCCCAGCTCACTTTCTTTTATTAGGTTTGGGATCCCAATCTGTGGGGGCCTCCCCTCCTCGTTTAACCCTTCCTGGCAAGGTTTTATACAGTCGCATTTCTGTGGTGACTGTAAGTCAAATCAATTAGGGAGTAACCATTACTGTCTACAGAGATAACACCTTCTGATGCCATCCCAGGGAGATGCTAAGATCACACATGTGCATTTAGGGTGTGTGGAAACACTTTCCACCCACCCCCCTTCCTATACCCTTTGAGCTTTGAGTGTATCAGACACTAAGTAATTCAAGTCACCTTTGCCTGGTCACATTTTAAAATGGACTTTTTAGGGGCTGGAGAGATGGCTCAGAGGTTGCGAGCACTGGCTGCTCTTCCAGAGGTCCTGAGTTCAATTCCCAGCAACCACATGGGGCTCACAACCATCTATACTGGGATCTGATGCCCTCTTCTGGCATGCAGGCATATATGCAGGCAGAATACTGCATACATAATAAATAAAGAAATCTTTTTTTAAAAAAAATGGACTTTTTAATGTGTGTTTGGAAAGTTCCTTATTAGTTTCTGTGTACACAGAATCTCTTAACGGTTTCTGCCCTCTGTATGCTTTTAAGCCCTGCACAATCTAACTTAGTGCCTGTTTAGAATTCTAGTACTGATAAACAGTAGCTGCACATTAGGGCCTGCACTAAACAACCTGTGTGGATAATCTCGTTTAAACCTTTCAGCACACTTACAAAAGAGGTATTGTCATAATCCTCATTCTAAAGATTAAAAAATTTGGAATGAAGTAGCCTGCTAAGGTAACAAGGCCCGTGAAGCAGCAGCCTTTGCACCCAGGTTACCTGAATGCAGGTGGCACCATGGGAAGATTATGGACTGGGAATAGTAAGACAAATGTGGGCCTTCTGGGATTCAACCTCATATCACCACTCTCACTGGAAAATGTTTGGGGAACCTGGAAGGCAGTAATCCCTTCTTTGGAAATGGCCACCCTGGGTGCTGATCATAAGAGCAAAGGGGAAATGTGGCCTGCACTCTGTGTGTTGGAGGGGTCCCCTTGGGATGAGAGAAGGGGCAGTAAGATTATGAAAAGATCATGGGTTACTCACGTTAAGGTAGCTGAGAAGGAAGGGTAGGGGATGGTGTGGGTATTGACTTTGGGGAACAGGAATGAGAAGGGAGGCCGTGCTAATGAGATGGGGAAGAGAGAATGAAACAGGAGGTGAGGGCTGTCTCTTGGAATTCTGTTTCAAATTACAGGCATTAGTTAAGTGATGGTATGCCATATTTATACTGGTTCTCTCTCCCTCTTTCCCTCTCTCCCCTCTCCCCCTCTCTCCCTCTCTCCTCTCTCCCTCTCCCCTTTTTCCTTCTGTCCCTCTTTCCCTCTCTCCCTCTCTCCCTCTCTCCCTCTCTCCCTCTCTCCTCTTTCCTTTCTCCTTCTCTCCCTCTCTCCCTTTCTCCCTTTCTCTCTCTCTTCCTCTTTCCCTTTCTCCCTCTCTCCTTCTCCCTCTCTTCCTCTTTCTCTTCCCTCCCCCCGTATTGCCCTTTTTTTTTTTTTTTTGAGACTAGTTTTTCTGTGTAGCCCAGGCTGACCTGGAACACAGAGATTCACCTACCTCTGACATCTCCCTCCCCTCACTCAAGTTCTGGGATTAAAGGCATGCACCACCACCACCCAGCTGTGTTTCTTACTTTCAAAGCCTAAACATACAGAGCCTTACACATAGTAAGGGAGAGCCTAGCCCGATATATAACCTCTCATTACAGTTATTAAGAGCAGACACTTGCTTCCAGGCATTCCTTGACACTTTGATGCTAAGATTAACATTCTGCACTCGAGATGGGAGCTTCTTACCACAGGGTCTTTGCTCCTTCCTTAGACATGGAACCAGGAAAGATGGAGAAGTAGGAAACTCTTGGGAGGCAGGATATCTGGCCCTCAGAGTTCCCTCACACCTGCCTGCTTGGAAACCATTTCCCTTGTCTGGAAAATGAAAGTATTGGAAAGCGTATTATCCTGTACATCTCTGACTCCTGTTGTGTGTGACGATAGATACTGAAAGCAACTTCACCCTCTCCAGTTCTCCTGGCCTCCGTCTTCTCCCTTAGCAACATTTTCTTCTTCATTCCTCCAGTCATTCATCCTTCCATCCCTTCAGGCAATAACCTGTAAGCATCTGTGCTCTAACAGTGAGTGGGTGTCCCACTTCTGCCTTCTCGAGGAGTCCACAGAGTAACTGGAGAAATAAAAATATTTGAAAAGGAGCCAGGGAAGGGGGGCCATAAACGATGTATATTCTACCTTGAGATAGCACAGACATGGGCATGATTAAGTGTCATCTGCTAAATTTAAAGCCAAACCAAGAAAGGGGAAACCTGGATATCATATAAACCGTTCACCATTATTCAGGGACCCGTTTCTTTTGCAGAAACAAAATAAAGACGTAAGATCCCAGACTTCTATCAAGTGTTGGATTTAGGAATCCTATAAAACACCACAATTTTTCTTCTCTGGATGTTGTTCTGCTTATATTGGAAATGATGTATCTCGTTTAAAAAAAAAAAAAAAAAAAGGATTCAGTACGGTTCAGAACACATTTATGGGAAGCCTGCAGGACCTGTACTAGGCAGAACCTTCTCTGAGGAAAAGAAAGACCTGCAGGATTTGGAGTCAGACAGACTGAAAAGCATCGCTCAACTTATTACCTGTTGACCTTGAACAGGCTGTGTGTGTCTCCAGTTCTCACAGCTGGAGACATGCCAGCTCACAAGGTTCTCGGGAAGGTTTCAGGAGACAGTGCTTATTTATACAGTGTCAAACCTGGAGCACCAGAGCCTCTGTCCTTCCTTTCATTTCTAGGGACATAGGTGAGACAGAGATGGGCAAGGCTTCCTTGGAGCCCCCTGGGAATTGACAATCTGGAACTTGGTAGTGTGGGACACTCAATAGGAAGATCTGAGTTCTCTGCCAAGTCTTAACATTAACAGATTAATTGTCTTAACATTAATTGTCACTGTGGAAGTTCACAGTGTACCTGAATCTGAAGTCTGCTGGAACTGAGCTGGTATTGCTCTGTGTTTTATGACAGAGGGATCCAGGCTGTTATTGAGAAAATTCATGGACAGATTAATCCCTAATCAATAGAGACAGGGAACTGCTTTCAAGACCAGTCAGGCTTGCATTTGAAACTGGACTCACAGAAGAAGGAAACCTGTGTGAACTGTGGCAGGAGAGTTCTCCTGGGGCTCTGGGACCTTTCACTGTCTCTGATCACTCTGTTGAGCTTGCAGAACACTGACTAGCCAACAGGGCCTGGGCGTTACACTGGTCTGCTTCATGAGCCATCAGGGTGAGCTTTGAGCTTCAGTGTTCCCTGCAGGTAAATTGGGGATAGCCTCGTGCCCACAGTGTATAATTGCTATGTTAAATGAGATCCTGACTGCAGCCTGAGGTGCATAATACGATTGTAGTTATTGACTGTTATTCCTCTTTTACAGGACAGAAATATATTCCCCAGTTCATTCACTTGATACTCATGCTTTGAGCTCTGGGTTTCCAGGATTCTGAATGCTTTTTCTCTCCTAACTCCTGTAGAGAGAACAGTAGGAAACTGTAGGGTAAAATAGAAGGGTTTTTGTGTCTCCAAACAAACCATGTTCCGCTCTTACTGAGAACACGCTAGTGGTTTTATGTGACATATTTAAATTAAATTAAGAACAATCAGGAATTGAACAGGCTTTAAAAATATATTACATGAAATTGTACAAGTGCACTTGGGGAACACTTGTACAGAGAACACGAAGAAAACCACCTTTCTTTCATCAGAGTATGGTAACACGAGCCTAATGGAATAACACATGAAGTCAGACACATCACTGTTGCCTGGGAGGACTTTCCCTTCCTGTAGTATTTCTTTAAGCTGATAGAAAACAAGTCTATGAGTTAACAAGTGAAATGCAGAAGATTTCCTTGGTTACCTGTGTCAGGAAAAACTGCATCCAGGATAGCATCACTATCCAGCTCCATACAGTAAAAGAGACCAATTTTGCAGGCCTACTAGGCTCAAGGGTAAAAACTTGTAGTTTGATTTCATTGTGTTTCTGCTCCTGTTACTGTGGAGCTGAGGCTGCACCTCAGGACTAAGTGGTGGTTTCACTTAGTGCATGCGTACCACTCATGCAGTGCCTGGCTAAGGATATGTGCTTAGGTAGTAGGGTCCTGTCCTGTACTCCAGTCTTAGGTTTCTCTGTGGTAAATGTTGGATAATTAAAACTTACATACGAAGTTGCCATGAGGGTTCAGAAGGGGAACATAAGCTAGACATATCAGAATTTCTATCTCCACATACGGGTTTCAAGTTCTCATAATATCTGAAATATGGCGTCTACTTAAGATGTCTTAGGCTCTGTTAAGTACTTTATATTCCTTAGCTTGTTCATTCTTGTAGATGGACACTATCATCGTGTTGTGTCATGTGTGTGTGTGTGTGTGTGTGTGTGTCTGTCCAATTTCCTTGTTTACAGATAGGGAAACGAAGATTCAGAGAACTAAATCACTTTAATAAGGTAAAATGTGATAGCTGATGTGTTGCAGAGATGTGAACCCAGGTCATTCGCATTTGAAAATCCACTCATAAATCAATGCTACCTTCCCGAGAATGGGATCCTTTGTTATATCCCCTAGAAGTTACCTGGCTGAAAACATCCTTCTTTATAAGAGCTTTGGTTCTAAGAAATGTGTGTGTGTTTGTGTGTGTCTAGGTACATATGTGCCATGTAGGTGTGTGGTCAGTGAGGGTGCTGTTCTCTACTCCTACCATGGGTTCTACAGATTGAACCCAGGTTGTCAGAGTTGGTGGCAAGGACTGAACTCTCTGGGCCATCTCATGATGGCCCTCATTGATCCGTTTCTGATCCTGACTGGAATTGATCCTATTTGATATTCTTGTTCACTTAACTTCCAAAATCCAGATCTGATCACTAGGGGGTCTGGCCTCTTATAAGAATAAGCAAATCTCCCAAACACTACTTATTCCCACATCTGAGATTCCAGCTTCTGGGAATTATAGTGTAGTCCTTCCTCCCTCTCACCTCCTTCCATCCTCCAGGTAACTAATTTAGAGATATCTGAGTTGTGGGATGAAAGGAGATGCATTTATAGTCATGCTTCACACAAGAAACGTTTAAAGAGAATTCACTCTGTGTCAACACCTTTAGCCGCGTCTTTTCTCATTTCTACTAATAATCTGATTACACTAATTTTACACACAAGAAAACTGGCATGGGACAGAGTGGAGAAACTCAAGTTCCAGGAACTTGAAGCATTTGTCCTTTGCTGGTTCCATAAGCGATTTGGGGTGGCTGGTTGACATTGTGGGTCAGAGCAGCAATGGGTTTGTAGACTTAAGAGAGCACTTTGGCTACCTACCTCCAGTTCCCTAGGTTTGGATCGTTGTCAGTCATCTTGCAAGTGAGCTCCTTTGGTTCCAAAGTTGATGAGACAGTGAGGATTGTGAGTGGAAATATGACTCAGAGTCAATTCCCAGGTGACGGTGGTCAGCAGTGCTAATGCTGTCCAGAGGAACAAGCTTGTACTGTTCTTGGTGCTTCAATTCAAGGACACAAAGCATCCTTGTAGGATAACTATCTTGCCACTTTGAGCAGTGCTTAGCAGAATGAGAGGCCTGGGGTAATAAATAGTCTTTGACGGGGATTACAATGACGACAACGTAGATGGTGCTTGCTTTATATAAGCCGGGTTCACAGAAGCTCCGGTCTATGTGCACATGTTTTTTCTGGCTTTGGAGAGGATAAGTGTGTATTTCTGGGTAGCTCCCTGTAAAGAAACCCAGCCTTTCAGCTTTGCCCACGCCAGACTCTATTTGCTTTTAGACATCCAGGAATGGTGTTCAGGGTATTTGAGAAAATGGGAGGTGCAGATGGTTTGCACTAGGGCATGGCTTCAAATTTAAAGAGGATTATGGTCCATGAACCTCAGAAATGGTGGGTTGAGGTGCGAAGCTTTGAAATTCTAATTGCAGACCAGTCTAAGGAGGTATATACTTACCAGAGCACAATATCTCATTGTTCATATATTCCTCTCTTGGCTAGAGGAGGCAGGGGAGGAGCAGGTACATAACATAATCTTCAGAGGAAACTGAAACAGCAATTGATGGCGGTGGTTTGGGCTCTCTTGTGAATTCAGAAAGAAATCCCTGGCTGTTTACCATTGCAGAGCTTAGCTTGCTGTAATAATCTTGACTCTTTCATCTGCAGAGCCAGGTGTAGGCGCAAATCAGCTCCAGCTGGGAGGTCTCTGTGTGGTCATTTTGACACACCTACCCTCTTATTTTAAGTCATGTCGCCCAAACTCAAGGTATCTGTATTAGGAGAGAAAGCTGTGGAATATAGGGCCTCTGGGAACAGACACACTTATTTACTAAGTCTAGGTTCTGAATGGGGCAGGTACTAGATGACAGCTCTGGAGAGAGGGGGTCGGGTGGAGAACTTGCCAATATCAAAAACCCAGACTCACTCACAGCCCTGAGGAAGACAAGTCCTTTCGGAGGGAAGCCCCAGTGCTTACTGGTTTGCTCTCAGTACTTTATGGGGGAGCATGGGATATCTGAGGCTCAGGGAGCTTAATTAGTTCAAGCTAATAAGGGTCATATTTGTTTCAACTTATAGAATTTTCCAGATTCTGTGAGAAATGAGGTAGAATTCCTTTCTGGGTTGTACATTCTTCAAAAGCTACGTTTTGCAGCCGTGCCAACCAGTGACCCTGCAGGTGTCAGCTGCCAATCTTCTCCTGCCTATTTTCTCCCTGAGAATTTTACCCCCCAGGTGTCCCAAACCAAACTTTTAAAGTATTGAGGGAAGAAAGTACTCTTGTTTATGTTTGCCTCTTTATTCACTAGTTATTTAAAGGTCAATTTCTCACACTTTACTTTGCCAGGGAAGTGCTTCTTTGTGCTCATTCCCTTAGCAAGTTCTTCCTTTAGTAGGGCTGAGACACTTCCCTGCATTGGAGAACACTGGTAAAGAACCTCAATAGAGGCACAGTGCAGACCCAATTGGACCAAACTAGGGAGATAAACAGTACACATTTTAACCTACTTTTCCTATGCAGGGGGCAAGTCCTCATCCATGAACCTTTACTCAGTCTCCTGCGTGAGTGTGTCTCAGTCTTCTACTTTCATGGGAGGCAATTAGGGGTCCAAGATTCCAGGCAACAGGGTATCGAGTGGTTTGTTCATTCTTTTCTGCTCACTTTGCCGAGCTTTCTCTGAGCATGGTTTATGTATGGCTCTGTCATTTTCTCCTATTCCTCTGTATTGCCTGTTTGTCTGATCCTCTGCTGCAAAGCAAATTCTAAGACAGCAGGAATGTTGTTGCTCGTGCTGTCATCCCTCATCTCAGAATTTGTCAGCTTATGTGGCGAACCGCTTTTTTTTTTTTTGACATATCAGTCTTCCCCTCCCTGCGGTCCTCACTAAAGACAAGCCTTCACTGTGGGTCCCTGAGCCACCCGTGGGCACAAAGGCCAGAGAACACAACCTCTAGCTATGTCGCACGGTAAGCAGGCAGGACTGAGTGGGCCACAGTGCTTGCCTTCCAAAGCAGGCTTGCATGGAAACCAGTCATACGCTTTCAAGGGCTCCTGTAGGCCAATCCCAAGGCCTAGGTGGTTTTCCTTATTACTCTTCTCAAAATCTTCCAGTCAGTGGTGAGAAATTAGATGGGTGTTTTGGACTAACAACAGTAGACATCTTGATGTGCCTGAATTGGTACATTTCTCAGAAGACATTTAGTTCCTGCTTAGCAGTGAAGAGCATTTGCACCTGAGAAACACTTTTTGCATCTCCGGATGCTCCGCGGTCCTCTGGGGCAGGAAAAAAAAAAAAACCAAATGCACATGGACAGATGAAAGTGTTTTAAAACAACCCTTCCTGTCTCCTCTGCACAAGGCACAGCATTGGCGTTCAGAGGGCAGCAGGGCTGCGTCCCCATCCCTCGGCCCGCGCTGGAGGGAGATGGCTTTCCGGGCCTCGCTTCCTGCACCCACTCGGGACTAAAAAAGAACACGAACAACTTTTTTTTTTTTTGGTCCCTCTTTTGCAAAAAAAACGCTCGCGTAACCAGCTCGCTGAAGTAACCGCTCCGGGGGCGGCCGGGTGTGTGTGTGGGGCGCGGTTCCGGAGCCCCACGGGCACGAGCACCAGCGCGGGCGGCTGCGAGGTGGGGACCGCGCGCGGGCCGGGAGGGGTGGGGGGGAAAGGGGCGGAGCGGGCGCGGCGCGTGCGCAGAGCACTTCCGTGTTTGTCCCCGTGACTGGCGCGGGCGCGCCGCCCGCCGCGCCGCGGGAGCGAGCGCCCCAGTCAGTCGAGCTTCGCCGCTTGCCCGCGCCGCGGAGCGGTCCGTTCCGCCCCGCCCCGTCCCGTCCCGTCCCGCCCCGCCCCGCCGCCCCTTGCGTGCGCTCGGGGAGGCGCGTCCCCGGCCGCCTTGCGCGCGCCGCTCGCAGTTTGAAGGGCGCTGCGCCGCTCGCTCAGCTCCTCTCCGCTCCGCTCTTCGCGCGCCAGGCCGGGCGCCGCGGCGGGTCGGGCTGCGCGCGTGGCGTTCATGAGCCGCCCGGCGGCCCCGGGAGCCTGCGCCGTGACTCACCCCCGCCCCCGCTTGTGTCTCGTCCCTCCCGCGGCAGGATGCCGGACCAGATCTCCGTGTCCGAGTTCATCGCCGAGACCACCGAGGACTACAACTCGCCCACCACGTCCAGCTTCACCACGCGGCTGCACAACTGCAGGAACACCGTCACGCTGCTGGAGGAGGTAGGCGACGGCCTGGCAGCTGGGTGGGCTGGGGCCCCGGGGAGCCCGGCGACTCGGGGAGCCACACCCCCTCCGGCAGCCCCCGGCCCCTGCGGTCCTCCTTGACGGCCCTTTCCGGGATCCTGCAGGCTTGAAAGCCGGGGGACTGAAGTGGGGAAGGACTGAGCGAGCTCTGGACACCCGAGTAGAAGAGAGAGCCTCTCTGTCTTGCACCCTGTCTGGGTGCCAAGCAGTCTGCTCAGGGCTTCCACATCATTTGTGACCCTTTCCTAACCCGCGAAGTACATGGCGTCAGGCCACTGAGGGCAGAAAGGCGAGGCTGCGTGGCCAAGGTCACCAGCCAGAGACTTGGAGATGGGCCGTGAATGCACTTCTTCGCAGCCCAGCGGGGCCAGGCAGGCTTAGTTTTAGAGATAAGGGTTGGTGGAAAAACCCAAAGGAATAAAAGGGAACTTCAATTGAGACTGTTGCCATCCCTGGGCCTGTGTCTCCTAGCCCCCTGTGCCTAAAGAGAGCCTAGTGGAAGGAGGTCTGTACAAACAGGTCTCCGCCCAGCTCCCCTTGCTCCAGTGGCTTTGGTTCTCTAGGGCTCAAAGCTTGCTGCACCAGATCCGCAGAACACTCAATGCAGTCTGCAGAGCTGATCAGACTGGTAGATGGGACTGAGAGCTTCGGAAAGAACAGCTCTGCCTATCAAGACCCTCCAGCGGATGGATGTCCAGGGGCAGGGCAAGGGCAAAGCTATTTCTTTTAAATCTTTAGCTTCCGTGGGGTGGGTGAGGAGAAACATGTAAGCACATGTTTACAGCTACATAAAAGCCTGTGAAATGTCGGTGAAAATAAGGCAGTTTTCCAGAAACTAAGCAAAATTTCTCAGTGCCACAAAATATCATTCCCATCCTAAGCAGCCAGGCCTGTCCTGGCTCAACACCACAGTATAGGCAAGAAGAGGGTTTTCCCCATGGGAATTAGGCACTTGGTTTATTTGAGGTTCAGGGAGCTCTTTTTTATTTAGGGCCACTAGGGCCAGCCCTTCGTAATATAGGGAATCCTGAAGTTCTGCCTGGAACTGGCTTTGGTAGTCAAGTTGTCTAATGTATGAAGAACTGATATTTGGATGCATACATAAGAGATGGAAATGTTTGAGGGGGCAGATTTTGTTGTCTCAGGGTCCTATGTTGCCCACCTGCCAGGTGCTATAAACTAGTCTGTTTTATTCCACTAAGGGTTGTTTCTAGAGTTTTCTCTGGAGTTATTGTTGAGTGGTGGAAATGAATGTTCAAGTGGATGGAGAAATACTACCTAACTACGTATATTTGAAAGCCAGTGGTAATGAATACTCCTCCCCTTGTGACCTGTCAGTTGCTTAATGGTTAATATCAGGGATTAAACAGAGTTAGTTGCCAGGCATTCAGCCTCAAAATGAGTCTGTCTTTCATATAATTGGAAGAAGCTGAAACACACTCATCTGGAGTGTGTGGTCATCTTTCTCTATTTCTAACTGACTCTGCCTCTAAAGGGTTTAACATTGATTAGACCGTGGGGTTATTTTTGTGCCAGATAACTTCTTCTGTGTCTGCTAATAGAGCTGTCAGTTACTGTAACTTTCTGCACACTCAGATAGTGTTACTGTATTCTGTTTGTGCAGGAGATGATAAGGGTGTTTGGGGTGCTGTTTGTGGTGGGTATTTGTGCCTTTTGAAGTGCCTTTCCTTTTTAGAATACAGTTAATGTCATATAAACATCTGCCCCCAATGCCCCCCCCCGCCGGTGTGTGTGTGTGTGTGTGTGTGGTTTTGTGTGTATGTGTTACAGTTGGGTAGAAGAATAGACCTTTGAACTTGAGAAAGATTTGGAACCAGTCTAGAAAGTTTAAAAGTGACACATTAGAATACATTGATATACTCGTGTCTCTAAAAACATCCCTGTAAATGTTGTGCTTGTCCCAATTGTAGAGTAATTAATTGATAACAGAATTTTGTCATTCTTTTTTCTAAACTTGAGTGCAGCTTGGTTAAGAAATCATTTTCCTCAATGTGTGTTCTTTTAACCTTGAAACATAGTCTATCTGGTTCGACTTTGTGTGGTGACCTCTTCTACATAAGGAACGTCGGTTTAGCTTCTTATTGTTGGATCATCACAAGCTGAAGGTACATCTTAAGTAGATCTCAACCTGGTTCTTCTGAAATAGGCTGGGTATAGTGGGACATACCTGTAATCCTAGCAGTTGGTCAATAGAGAAAGAGGAGCCTCCACAAGCTGGAGGCTAAGCCTGGACTTTCTAATGAATTCTAGACCAGCCATGGCTGTATAGCAAGACCTTATTTCATAAAATGGTAGGCAGGAACCTGCACTAGACATGCCACACACTATGATTCCAGCACTCAGAGACTGAGCAGAGGATAAAAGGAAAACTTTGTGAACATATCAGGAAATGTTATTTGCATATACTTCACAAGTGAGAGATTTGGAAATTGCAAGAATTTGGCTTGTGTTATTGTGGTTATTCTTAGAAATAGAATTTTTTGGGTAGTTTTGTTTTGTTTTTTGGTGATGTGGAAACTCTAGAATAGGGAGTAATTTGGGTAACTTAGACTTCTGTTTGGAAGCAAGTCTTTTCCTAGTTCTGGTAGTTAAGTTGTGACCTTGCCTGCTGTTTATATTAGTAATTAACACACATAGAGCTCAACTGAAAACCTGTTAGAGAGCCAAGCTTCAAACACCAAATTGATTAATTTGGGGTTAACACTTTCCTCTTTCATTGTGTCTCCCTGTCCAACAGTATACCATGTGGAGCAGATGCTGTTTATATTTAAAGCCCCTTGGGATATGCACTTTGGGAAATGAATCAGATATACATGGAAAGAAGAAGCTAAAAGCTTACTTCAAGGCTTCCCTTTTAGGGCTGGGGGACACATATGGTTCAGAGAGGAATGGTTTGGCTGGGACACAAGTGGCTGCCTTTGAGAAGCAGGAATGGATCAGCTGGGATTCAGCTAAGGTTTCACCCTGGCCTGTAAGTGGTTTCCAAGCACAAAGCCAATACTTTGCTTATTCAGGAACCAGAGCATACTGGTGTATGCTATTCTGCTTGTGCCCCTTTAGAAGTTATGGGTAAGTGGCTACAAGACGAGTGCTTGCTTGAGAAAGAAGCAAGCAGGCATTGTAGGAATATGGACCAAGACGATGGGATGCATTCTCCCTTTAAAGACTGGGAGTAAGTGGCCAATACTTAGGGCCTTGGGGACAAGGGAGAACACATCATATCAGGGTTACTGGTTATTGCTAGCATTTTACTTTAGTGCTGATGGAGATAATCTGTGCTCATTTCTTTAGGTGCTACCCCCATATAAGGCCAGTTTTAGTCACAGGGGATACACAGTCACTTGTAGTCAGTTTTGTAGGGCTACATGCACTCTCTTTGTAAAGTCTACACGTAGACCTGTATGAAGGGAAAAGGACAGCTCTTAGTCCACTTTACTGAGAAGAAAAGGCCCAAAGAGATGACTTTCCTCTAAGGTTTCATTAATAAATAAAGGAGATTGGGGATTCTTTACACAGTTACCACGTAAGATACACATTCTAAATGTCTGCAAAGTCATAGTTAATGACTTTATAGTGCATAGATGAGGCTTCGCTTTTGTCGTACAATACAGTTTTGATCTCATGAAGAGGTGTCTACGGTCCTTAGTAGTTTGGCCTTCCCTCCTGCCTATGTTCCAAGTAATTCTTAATAGTGATTTAAGTATAATATTTCTTCAAAGGTATAGATATAGGCTTCATATTGCAATGTGAGAACTTACGTAAGTGATCTATGAGCAGTATCTGCTCAACACATCTTCTAGGAGCATCTGTCCTGGTTGCCTTGCTGGGGCACTGGGCTATTATTTGAATTATTTGGAAGCTCATAGTGTTGAAGGGGAAAAAAAACCCCATAACTCTTAATAGGACTGAAAGGTTAAGTTCATAGATGGGAGAATTAATACAGAACACTCGACAGCAATATACACTAAATACTCCAGTCTGCCATCCAGTCAATACGCACACCATTGGATGCATTATACGGCTAGTCTTGGGGATTGGAGATGAGTAACTGTGTCTGCAAGGTGCCCTCTAAAAGCCTTTCTAAGGTAGCTGAATGTCAGTATGGTTCTGGTTTGGAGACTTGTTTTTAAAGGCTTATAATCATTTGATCAAAGGTTACTAGAGATCTCTGTGATATTCATAGTAACAACAATTGTCAACTACTGATATTCCTGCTATGTGCTAATGATATAAATGTATATATATGTATATGATTTATTTTTATTTTTTGTGTATCAGTGTTAGCCTGCATGTATATATTATATAATATGTATGTGTCTGTTGCCTGAAGAAGCCTGAAGAGGCCCTCTGATCCCCTGGAACTTAAGTTGCAGAGGGAAGTGAGTCACCATAGGGATGCTGGGAACCAAACCCAGGTCTTTTGGAAGAGTAGCCAGTGCTCTTAACCACTGAGCCATCTCTCAAGGCTCCCCCCGCCCCCCATTTATAATACTATTATTTAATATTTGTCCTATTACTATTAATAGTCCCATTTTACAGATAACTATATGTCTCGTGTGTGTGTGTGTGTGTGTGTGTGTGTGTGTGAGTTGGTTCACAGCCAGTCAGAAATGAACTTGAGACTTAAGAATATCAACGGTACAGTATTCTTGCACACCAGTCAGACTTCCTCTGTAAGCGTTGCTCTACTTTTTTGAACTTTTGATCACAATATTGAACATTGTCTTTCTTGTTGATATCTGGAGATCTAGCCTTTGATGAGTAAGATTAGGTCTCTAGTGCTAATCTGTGAACTGTCACACCTAGGAATTCTAAAGCCAGGTCTTGATGCATTCAAGAACTAATTAGTCACCTTCAAATAATATGTATTTTTAGACAACAAAAACATCAACAACGTCCTTCTCTGGAGGGCTTAGATAAAGTCCCTTTGGGACATTTCCCCTAAAGTAGAAGAAATGTATTTGGGTTTGTTCTTGAAGATAAACCAACAAAAGATAGTTCTCCCTGTGGTACTAGTATCCTTGGTGGAAGTCTAGGCTCTGGAGGCCAAGGCTCTGATCCAGTCTGGGAGTAATTAGGGTATGTTTTCTCAGAACCTAGCAAAGGTCGATGGCTATTTACTTACAGAAGCAGGGAATGCAGCTTCCCTTGTGTTTCCGATCCATGTACCCTACAGCAAGGTGTGAATCTGTCAGTCCTGTATTCCACACTAATGCCATACACCCTCATATACAACTTTTATTTTTAAAAACATTGTTTTCATTTTCACATAATAAAAGGCCAGTTCGGTGGTATTCTTAGTATTATCCTTTCATACATGCGTAGAAGCTCAGAGGTTAAATGTTCAAGATTTCTGGGTAAGGTAGTAACAGACTTGGACTTTGGATACAGAATATATGAACTTATAACCAGATTTATTTTCAATGTATTTCACAGTTTATAAATAAAATTTATAGAGGGGAGAAAAAGCAAGCCAATTGCTTTAGTCTGCTTAGGCCTCCCCCAAATGTCTGTTTGTTATGGTCATACATGGGGATGCCAACAGTCCTCTGTACTACTGATCAGCTATGGAAAAGCCTTGGGGCTTCCACTTCCATCCTGGGATATGTATTCTGGAACTGTTGGCCAGCCTTTTGCTGTGAACCTCTACAGTTATGGCAGAAGAACTGCAACTGGAACAGGCTTCTTAGAGCCTGTCAGCTCTTGAGCTGCCTGGTCATCCGCTACCTCCTGGCTTACAGGATACTCGTTGCTAAGGAATCATTGTATATAGTTGTGTTAAAGGGAACTTGAGTAACCTCCAGTCTGAGGTTGGCAGTGTGGAATCTCTGTCTCCAAGAGGCTCATGGAAAACTGTGTGGAATACCTAATACCAGTTACAGAAAGGTTGGAGGACATCCCTACTAGTGTAGTTCTGTGTAACTCTCCTGCTATTGTGCATTTGATTTGGACTCCTAACTCATCAGGCTAGTAGTATGGTGCTGATAATCTTTCACTGATCCCATGCTTGGATTGTGGTTACAGCCACCTAAAAATAGAGAAGCAAAGTATTAATCTTATTTAGCGTACTGTTTGCTAGAAGAAACTTGGAGCTTTGCATCCCTGTGGAGGAAAGCTGATGAGTTACGGGGACTTATATTCTGTTACTTTCAATATGGAGCCTGAGGTCTAAAGATGAGGAACTTAGGCAAGGGTTTGAATTCAGGGCTTTTGACTCTTTTGTACTTTGCTGGGGCAATCTTCTCCAGCGCTACTGTCTGGATCTAGCTTCTAGAGAGAAAGTCTGAAATAAACCTAGGTTATGAAGCTCATTTTATACATACCAGTCACTGGGTTAAGTGCTGGTCTCTAAAAACATGTTATGTGAGGCCATGACACATTTGATACTGGGTTAAGACGCTTCCATCAAAAGCCAGTTGTGTCAGATGTTCAGACTGTCCAGGCATTTGCACAGTGCGTTCTGTAGGGTCTTTGAAGCCCTGAGTGTTGGTTTCCATATACATCACCTGGTCATTTGAGGATTTCCTGGCATATCCGTTCTTACAAGTGTTATTTAACTATGAGTAAGTAATGGGGCTGGAGATCATTCGTAAGCCTGTTTCCTCATTTCATAAACGGTATTCTTTTGAATAGAAAAGGAGATAACGCCCATGAGGCACTCATCAAGTGATTTCCTGACCTGGTAAAGGTAGCAATGAATATCAAAGTCTTTATACTCAGTGCTCCTCTCATAGGGAAGGAGATCAGGGAGACGCCCTAGCATTCCTGTAGCTAGTCTTTTGCTACTTTGTGGGTTCTTCTTTCTTCCACCCTTCCCCTACCCTTTTCCCACCCTTTCAGCCCCCAACACTAGATAGAAGAGAAAAAAAAGGATAGAGGGGAAAGAGGGTAATGTTATCATTAGACTACTTCCTATTGATTAGGAGTGTTGAGTTCCTTGGGGCAAGTCTGACTTGCCATCAGGAAATCTAATTTTTTTTCTTCCTTCTTCCTTCCTCCTCTGCCTCCTCCTGAAACAGCTACTTAACTAACCACTACCAACAGCAACCACCCACCAACCAACTAAACTTTTCAGGGCTCTACCATTTCTAAATTCTCTGAA
Organism: Mastomys natalensis; assembly: GCA_021653895.1. Classification (NCBI taxonomy): domain Eukaryota; kingdom Metazoa; phylum Chordata; class Mammalia; order Rodentia; family Muridae; genus Mastomys; species Mastomys natalensis. The sequence goes on along the minus strand of JAJTUV010002290.1, from coordinate 173,994 downwards.
AAGTCCCCAGAATCCATACAGTTCCCGAAACTACTTGCAGCTGGCAAAATCATGCCCCTGCTAGAGCATGAGGCAAATCCTAGTCAGCTGCTGTGGACGATCTGAAGAGGTGCCATATTGAACACCGGGATTTTTTTTAAAAAAAAAAAATTAAAAATAAAACCCAAAAACGTATTCTGATAATATTTTTGTATTTTAAAGAAACCAAAATTCCAAAATTGTCACTACACATTCCTTAGTAGGTAAGTAAACAGATGGAAGGTTTACCAGTGGACCAGTAATGATACGTGGGTTGATGGAGGTGATGCTTCTGCCAGGTTTACTTCAGCTCTTTGATTTCCAGGATGTTTGTTGGTCAAGTTACTGAAGCTTTCTCTGTCTCGTTTCCTTACGGGAAGAATGAGTCAGTGTCTGTAAAGTGCTGAGTGTTGCCTAGCACGGCGATCATTCTGTCCATGATGGCTCTTATCCTCAGGACTGTTGCTGTCTACTATGGGTGCATTGTATTGCTGGTGTGTCACCAGGATGACAGTTGGTAGAACTGTTTTGGAAAAGTAGGTGATGGGAGGAGGTCAGATGACAGTGCTGACTCTGTATGCTTCAAGGATCTGGGTTGTGGCAGCACATATGGGACTGGGGTAGAACTAAAGATTGGGACTGTTCGTGGCTCATGCTCTTAGCCATTTTGAGCTGAACTAAGCTCTTGCTCAGTGTGACTGTATTCTTACCCCTTAGTGAGGGAACCAGTGCTTGGTGTTGCCGTCTGACTCAGGCTAGCTTGATGGGCTCCCTGTGCACCTTGTGGCCTGTGCTTTTGCCAGTCAGAGCTAATTTGTTTACTGCCACATGTCCACAGGGTCCCTTTATTGATGCATCAAATTCTGGGCAACACTGTTCCTTTGGTTTTGCTGGAGTTTGGGGTAATGAGCTGTTTTGTTATATAATGAATGCAGATACTTGATTTTGTCTGTTTTGGGGGAGGCAAGTATGCCTTGGTCCTACCTGGAATATATATAGTGTGCTTTGCTGATTATAGCTTGAAGCACTGAGACCACAAGTAATTCTGTTTTGGTTTGGAGGCAGGAGCTTTAGAGTGGAAAGGATATTTCTGTTTAGTCAAGACATAGAGTTGCTGCCATCTCAGTTAAATAATTTTAATTGTATCTGGAGTAGGGGTGGCTTAGCTTAGGAGCGTATGACTGTTTGTTTTAACTAAATGTATGGGTTCACAGTGGACTCCTCCTGGGCCTGAGCATTATCTGAGCAGCCCTGTGCCGTGTGTGCCGTTTGCGGTCAGTTACATAAGAACTGAATTTTAATGCTGAGGCTACGGTATAATTTTCCCCCAAAGAACTGGAATATGTATCCCTTTGATAAGACAGTACCCAATATAGCCACCCAGAAGCTAGGAAAACAAAATCAGAACCTTATGGCTCAGGGAGGTAAGAACCACAAAACAGTAAGAATTTGGTGCCAACTATTGCAGAAAGCAGAGTTGGCTACATTAATGGAGACCATTTCTTCTCCTGCCAGATGTGAAGAAAATATAAGCACTTCTCAACTCTGTTATTAACATAGCAGGGATACCTTGTATTCTGTAACATCATGCCCCAGGGGCTTAGACTAGGACAACCAGAGTGAACAAACCCAGCATGCAGTGGCTGTAATAAGTATGGTGATAATTTTTTGTTATGGTGTGAGCTCATCAAAATAACCAGAGATCATCCAGCCCTTTTGTGGATAAGATTGCTGGGGCCCAGAAAACAAACATACATGTGGTACTTTTTGTAAATTTCAAATCTCTACCCACCCCTCATAGATACTTATATAAAGCAAAGAAGAACACAAATAGAACTAGCTAAACAGCATTTGAATTTGTTGGAAAGACTCAGAGAATATTCTACTGGACACTAGAGGAAGAGTGACAGACAATGAAAGAACTACTCACTTCTAGATTATAGGCACATATATTCACACTGGTCCTATGTAACTTCCTGGCACCAGTTGGTATCTTTCTGTCCTACCGTGGGAAAAGCACATTACATAGGGAAATGCAGATTGGCCCAGCTTGGAACAGCAGATCACCTCTGGTTTGGTAGCTTTGGGCAGGATGATGAACGTCTAATTGTTCAGGTTAAGCCTTCCCTCTCACCTTTCATGATGTTCCTTAGAGAATGGGCAGAGGCTAGGAACGGCCCCCACCCCCAAAAAGCTGACACAGAAAAGTAGAGATTGAGATTTCCTGGCCTCCTCTTTATGTTTTTATTTGAGTAAAAGTTGGATGGAGACAACAAGGGCCTCATGTCAGGAGAACTAGTAGGCAGTGGAAGGTAGGTAAAGTGCCTGGTATCTGGTGACACTTGGAAGATAGTAGTTTTTCTGCAGTTGCCTCTTCAAGCCTTACCTCTCATTGACCCTTCTACTCTATTCACTTGGAATACATGAAGGACTGTGGTTAGAGGACTGTACTGCCCAGTTTTAGTTTGCTGATATGGTCAAGAAAGACCAACAATTGAATCCAAAGTAATGGTATTGTGTTCTTTCAGTAATCCTTCTATAGTTACCCAGGAAGGGTGGAAGGCTAGGCAGAGCAAAGAGGTTCCCCTTGGCTTGATCAGCTTTCTCCCAGTGTCAAGTACCCAAGACAGAGAAGAATAAACAAGGACTAATGGCTTTGCTTCCATGGAAGGGCTTTTTCATGACCCAGTCACACATGAAATAAGAAAGCGCTCTTTTTTTTTTTTTTTTAAAAGATATGGGGGTGGGGGCTTCCTTTATATTCCATTAGTCATTTCTTTTTTTATGAATTTAATTTCCTTTTTCTTGTGATGTTTATTTACATTAGTAGCATTTACATAAAATTAGATGCTCCTTATTTCCAGAGTGCAAATCAAAAGAGCTGCTCACTGCTGGCCCAGCAGCTGCTCCTGCTTTAATAATAACAATACTTTTCACAGCAAAGCAAGTAAATGCACTGCCTCCCAGAACATGGAACAGGGCCAAGTCAAATAACACTGTCGCTGCCCTGAGGCTTCTGCATTTTGTACGTAAGCTTTGGAACAAAATCAGATTCACAAACAAGACCACTACAGTTAAGCATCTAGCATGCCGTTGGCATTGTGTTGGGCATTTTACAGATAGCCTCTACTCACCTTAAAACTTCTGTAGCTCCGAGACACTGTTTTATGGATGACTGAACTAGGCTTAGATGATTTGGTTACTTCATGTCTTTTCTTCCTCAGACTCATCTTAAAGTGCCATGCCTGTGTTAGCCATGTGAAATAGAGTCAAGAGAAAATGGGTTTTTGCTGAGTCAGGCTGTTCAGGTTCAACTTGCTTGTTGCTGTTGTTGTTGTTGTTTTAATATTCCTGATGGGGCAATAAATGACAACCATTGGGTAGTCACAGAAGTAGTTTTTCTTCTCATTTTAGAACAGCTGGTCCATGATGGGCTGATGAAGTACAGTGATTTTTTTTTTTTAACTCATGTTCATATTTGTCTTTACCCTTTTTTCTAGCCATTCTTGCTACATTTTTCTCTTTTTATATTATTGTTCCAGTATACATATGAATAAATATAGCCTGTTAAGTCCATTTAGTGTTGGTTCTATCAGTGTGTTTAGGGCTGACCATGGTTGGGGCCTTGTCCCTGAGGAAGACTGATAACTCCATCACTCAGTAGTCATTAATTGTCTGAAGCTCTTCATCTAAGAGTGGGACCTCTTGAGATTCCCCATGCACTTTGGCTTGTCAGTTCGAGTTGTCATCATTCAGGTCTTGTGTAGGCAGCCATAATGTTGGTATTTCTGGCTGTAACTTCGCTGTCATATAGAACACACACTCTCATATAAGATAACCTGATCCTCTGGCCCTTGCCGCCTTTCCACTCCCTTTTCTGTGTGTTCCCTGAACCTTAAATGTAGGGTAATGTTATTGTTGTATCCTTTGGGCTGGGTACTCCATAGTGTGTTGTGCTCTACATTTTGACTAGTTGTAGCTTTCAGTTTCTGTCTGCTGCTGCTAAAAGGTTTTTGGGGTTTTTTTTTTGTTGTTGTTTGTTTTTTGTTTTTTGTTTTTGTTGATGGGGTGAGAGTTATACTTACATATTTAAAATGAAATTAGAAATTATACTGGTTTAGAAAAGTGGCAGTCCTAGATTCTCCTAGGTTCCATGACCTAATAGCATTACTTTTAAAAGATCATACATACCTCAGGTCTAATGACACTCCTCTAACCCCATTTTTAAACCCTGTTGGCACTCAGATATTTGGTTAAAATTGTGGCAGTGATCATTCGATTTATAATTCTTGAAAGCAGATCTGGTAAAGGTTTCTGAATGCAGCCAAGTCTGCTTCTTTGGACTAGGACTATATGCCTATCCATTGCATGGTGCCTTCGTATTTTTTGAAGGATGTGCCACAGCCAATTTGAATACCATGCTAAATTTGTTGTGCCACAGCCAGTTTGAATACCATGCTAAATTTATTGTGTGACCTTTTGTCTAAATTAATTGTGCTGTCCCACCAGTCACTTTCTGAGTGCCAGCTCTGTTCTGAGGATCTTGGTATTGCTATTTCCCGGCCCTCAAATCATCCAGGACTTGATTGAGACAGTGATCTAGCCTGGGTTCCATGGCCCAAACCTCAATCCCATTTGCCACCCCGCCTTGCTTCTTTTTAGTGGTATAGCAGCAGAGTAGCAGTAACTCAGAGAGCCTGCTGAGCAAATTTAATTTCTTAGTGGAAACACACGTGCACATACATATACATACATGCTATGTAACATACATACACACACAGCCTGATGTCTGTGAGTAGAAAATGAAAGCATGATATTTTTCCTTTAAGCTGAGTAGGAGGTGTTGAAATCTAGATAGTTTACATCAGTTATTTTTAGGGTAAGTAGTTCAGAGGTGGAGTGAGAGGACTAACGAGGAGTGATATTTTCAAAACAAGTTAACTCTCTGCTCTTCTGCATAGACAATAAGGGAGTGAATTTGCCTTGCAGTATACACATTTTTGCTTCTGTTTTAAATCAACAAGATATTTCTATGGCTGAAACTCTATATAAATCATTTCTTGCTATAAAATAAAGATATGAGGCTGCATTTGTAGGAATTGAACCAGCTCCTGTGTGGGTTCCGTAATACTGCATGAGCTTCATCAGAGGCTAGGTATCTTTAAACAGAAGGTTTATTAAGCTCACATTCTAGAATGTGAAGCAGTGGTGCCAGCATCCCATGTCTCTGGTGAAGACTGAGAGTGGATGGCATCAAGTGGATGGATGTACAAGAGGAGAACAGATTGGCAGAAGTCAAAGAGAGTGGCCAGGTACAGTCTCATGAGAACAAGCTCAGGGTCCTGGGAGACTCTCTCAAGACAAGAACTTGACACTTCAAACATCACTATGCCAGGACCAGGGTTCCAGCATGTGAACCCTTGAAGAAAACCCACACCTCAACCATGCAGGTACCTCTGCAGTCCCACTTGATCGCCATTCGGTGAAGTAGAGAGCTGTTGATACTGACACTTGAGGAACAAGGTGGACTTCTTTCTGCTGTGCTGCCCATCAAGCTTCCTATTTTCTACGGCTGCTCCCTCTGAGCAGTCTGGTGGGAGTTAGTGTCCACTTCACTTTCTGCTGTTACATGTGATGTCACTTGACTTAATTTGTTCTGTTAGACCCTAACACACACCATGTAAAAGTTCACTTAAATACAATGAACTCTAAAACACAAACAACCATGAGCTATCCCCAAAGGGAAAGTTATCAAAGGGAAGCATTTCTTGCTTGTAAGGTGTCTGGCAGTGTTGCAGTATCTACCAAAATGATTGAACAGCCTCTAGTCTTCAGGAACTGTTATTTCTTAATAGCCAGTGTCTATTAAGCTTTTCTTTGGAACTTAATGCTATGTTAAGTTCTTTCTGTAAATACCTAACAATTCTTTGTATTGTATAAGGAGAAAATAGCTGTTTAGAGAAGATTCATCTGTCCAAAATGAACAACTCTTATATGGTAGAACTGAGGTTCAAGCAAGACCTTTTGACTCCCTGATAGCATATTGCTGCCTTAGGTACAAAAGTAGATGTGAAAAACATTTTTAACTTCATAGTTTAAATATATGCCCACATGCAATTTATGTACCAGGTACAAGAGTATTTGCCAGAAACCCTTACTAATGAAATCATTAATTTCTACTTCTACTTTTTCTTCTAGAATGTTTCTAGTCTGAAGGCAGCATTGGGGAGGGGCTGTCCACCCAGCAGAAATTGTTACCCAGTGTGAATTAATGTGTGTTTACTTCTGAAGCTGTTGTCTTTACTTCCGTAAAGCCTAACCTTATTTGACTCTTTGTTCATTAAATTGCTGTTAGTCTGTCCTCTGTCTCACAGGAGCTGGAAGTTTTTCATTCCCTGGGAAGTAACCTTTTGTTGTACACAAACCCATTCTTCCTCACAGCTGTGTGAAAGAGTGCTCTCCTTTCTCTAAGCAATGTCTCTAGGTTTCTTTCATGTGGGACCCACCAGATTGAGTTTTTATTCCCAGGTTTATCCAGTTACTATTTTAAGAAGATTTTTTTGGTCCCAAAGCCTGACACACAGTTGAAAGACAGCATCTGAATGAATAAATGAAACACACACACACACGCACGCACGCACGCACGCACGCACGCACGCACGCATGCATGCATACATACTGCTGGTTGTGAACCCTGAGCAGGGTGGGAGGGTCTGGAGAAGCAGTCTGGGATACTGAGACAGTGGTAGGTGGAGCTTCTGAGTTCTGGAGAAATAATTCAGTCTTGGAGTTGTAGAGCTCGAGGGAGACTTTAGAGGTTATAAGGTCAACTGCCTCATTTTCCAGATCAGTGAGATTGCTCCTCAACCCTGAGTTCACAGCCACTGCCTGCTGACCTTAGGGGCACAGAGCCAGACTAAAGCTCCTCAAGTTAGTGCCCTCATCGGTTTAACCCCTTAATGATCACCAGTGTGTATTCTGTGTTTTAACTGACTGGTTTTGTCTTTGAGCCTTGAGATGGTTTTTGTCACAAGCAAAGCTATATTAAGAAGTTCTAAAAACCGGTGAGGTGGAATTTCCCAAGCAGCAGAGAGCTACACCATATTGAACTTTATGATTGACGTTGGCTCCTGATTCCCTCACCGCTCCTGTTGATCTGCTCAACACTAATGTCTGAGTTTGCTCACCCATTACTACTTGTTCACCACAAGGCACAGAATTCTTTGCCCCCGTCTGTGGCATGTGGTGTGGTTTGGTTTATTTTGTTTGCTTTAAAGGTTTCTATCACTTTTATGTGACATGTTGAGTTATAAAGAACCTCCATGTGTATTGTCTTACTGAAGAAATAATAGTTTAGAGAAGTCAACTCAGTCTCCCAAGGGTGAGTGAATGCTGATAGGTGTTGAGTACAGATAAAGTGACTCTCATTCCACAGCAGGCAGAGACTTAGTGTCTCCCTAATGCAGAGTTGCTCCACTAGTGTGTGTCCAGCCTACTGAGGCATCCGTGAGCTTGAGGCTTACAGCCCACACCGTCTCTTCAGATGCACTCTTCTTGACTGTTTTGCAGCTCACATGGAAGAATAGGATGGTAAGGCACTTACTTATTAATGTGCAGGCATTTATTCCGTCCCTACCTTGTGATTTTCCTTTTCTTAGAAAGGTCTTGTATATCCCATGCTGGCCCTGAGCTTGCTCTGTAGCCAAGGATTGCTGTGATCCTTCTGCCACCATCTTCATCTGGAATTAAAGTGTGTGCAGCTACACTGTTTTTTATGGAATGTTGGGATTCAAGCCAGAGCTTCATGCATGGTAGGTGAGCACTCTACCACCTAGAGTACATCCCCAACTCCACCCTTGTGAGCCATCATTGTGAGCCATCAGCTTGAATTCCGAATCACTCGTCCTGTAGTAAGAGCTCAGCATAGCTGCTCCTCAGGGGTCTGGCCAAGGAATGAACTCTTACGTGGTTTATGATGTCTTGGAGCAGCAAGCAAACCAAGATCAGCTGCACCCAGCCAGAGTCTGATGGCTCTTACCAAGAGTCACTAGTGTAGCAGGGAGCTGCAGCACTGAGCTGCAGCAAACAAGGCTCAGCCATGTCGTGTGGTTAAAAGGTGATGTAGCACAGGATGCACATTTTCTATTGTACCCTACTGACTGTTTCTGTAGCAGAAATGAAAAATTCTACATAAGTTTTGTCATAAGCCATCATGCTCCGGCATATAGCCATCGTTTTCATTAGAATATCTGTAGAGAGCCTCAAGATTGAGCTTGTTGATTCTTGATGTTTCCTCACAGAGGGATATAGGAAGAGTCATTGGACCCTCACTTGATGTCAGTCCCTTCCCCTCCTCCCTGTGCACCACCTATCTAGCCTTAATAATTCTGTTCCCAACTGCATGTGGTCACAGGGTCTCTGGAACTGCTCGATTATGGAAGGTTAACTGGGAGTTAGGGAGGAGGGGCGTGGGACTCCATCTGTGAAACTGGAAAATTGGTATCTATGTTACGGTGAGACTTCTGTAGTTGTGAAATTGCTTTGGAATTGTTCATGCTTCTATGAGACACTAGCCTATACTCTGTAGTAGTACCAATAAGCTCATTGATTCTCCAAGTTGGACCTTGGTAGAACTGTTTTAGTACTTATAAAAATTGATAAGATATCTTAGTTACTTTTCTATTTCTGTGATAAAACATCATGAAAGCATTTAATTTGGGACTTAAAGTTCTAGGGGTTAGATTCCATGACCATCATGTTAGGGAGCATGGCAAGAAGCAGGCAGGCATGACACTGGAACAGTGCAAAGAGTGTATATCTTGATCCAGCCAGAGAGGGAGAACTAGGTCACTGGGAATAGTGTGAGTACTGCCAATAAGACACCTTTTTCAACAAGGCTAGCTCTCGTAATTCTTCCCACGCAGTTCCACCAACAGGGGACCAAGCATTGAAATATGTGAACATGGGGTGGGGGGAATTCTCATTCAACTCACCAGAGTAGATGTTATTGTGTCTCCTTAGGGAAAGCTTTCTTACAAAAGATGTGCATGACATCACTAGCATTAGAGATACCACAGTGTTTTCTGGGTATCAGCAACTGTCTGGGAGAGGTTAGAAAAATATCCCTGGAGTATTGTCCCCTCTTTATTTATCTTACAGGTAAGCTCTGTTGTTGTTACTGGGTCTTCTTTGTTGAGTGCTTTTTTTTTTTTTTTTTTTTTTTTTTAATGCAGACAACTTTAATTATAGCAGCTAATTTTTATTGAATGCTTGCTTAATGTGGTTAATTCAGCCCACTCATTTAAACCTCTCAGCCACTGGTTAAGGTAGGGGCTGCTGAGTGTGCTGTCACATAGCAAAAGGTGCCATTTGGGGCAAGTTACTTACCTTCTCTCTGGTTAGGCCTCTACTCTGGGCATCCCCTGTAAATAGGTACCTTCGTGTCAAAGTGGTATTTGTTCTGTGCTTCTGTATGAGTAGGTGTAGGGTGAAGTGAAGAGCTCCTTAGACCTTTGTTTCCTAGTCCTGATCTAGGACAAGCCATTTCAGCCTTTGGATCCTTTCCTTCATCTGTAAAGTGAATATATGTATTTAAAAGATTATTGTGGGTCCCAGTACCTTACATTCTGTTGCCCCATGGTAAATGCTGAACTTAAATGGCAGCTGAGGCCAGGAAATGTCTTCTGACACCACCTTTTATGTATGCAGGATTGTAGGAGCAAGGGTATGTGGCAAGGTCTGATCACCAGCTGCTCTGTAACGTAGAAGAGACAATGTCTTATCGAATGGATGAGATTTCAAGCTGACCACAGGAAAGCTGGAAGGTCATTGCAGGAATGCAGGAGGACAGCCGGTGAGGAGCACTGGCTGGGACGAACCAGATGCCAGTGGGGAGCACTGGCTGGGATGAACCAGATATTAGTATTTTAATTTTCTTTTCATAAAAAACTCTTTACCTACTTCTACACACAACCAACTTTTACTTTCTAACAGGATTATATATAGCCCCCTTTTATTTCTTGTTAATTATTGTAGACAATCCAAATTTATGACATACAACAGGAGATCTCTTTGGACTCAGTTCGTTTTGTTATACTGGAGACAATACTGGAAGAGCATCCTGTTATATTGATTATCTGTGAGAACTCTTAGGCATGTGGCTATGGCCCATGACAACCCAATTTCCAGTTTTCATCAGTTGATGTTTTGTATAATCTTACTTGACATATGTACTGCTCATTCAGCATTCAGATGGTAGTTTAAAGTTGTAAATCAAACTTTTGGAAAATAAATACTGTAAGTTAGAAAACATTTAAACATCTTTTAAAATACTTTGGAATTAGTCCCATCTTTTTACTAGCCTGTGCCATTTATTTGTTGATGTGCCAAGCCTTTCCTTGTTTGCAAACACAAGTTCTTGGCCTAGGCTTATCTGACAGTCTTAACTGTTTGCCATCTCCCCTATTGGAAGTATTGGAAGCATAGTGTCGGGGTTCTCTCTCAGGTGAGAAGCTTAAGGCCTTCAAAGGCCAGCAGTGCCTTCAGAAGAGAGCCAAGGTGCTCTTTGAGCAGTTCACTGACTGTCACTGGGGTTTCCCAAGGGCTGTGTGATGAGTGACGGTGTCTTCTCTGATAGCTTGTTAAATGTGTTTTAGATTTGGAACATTTTCTGTTTTCATTTCTGTTACACAAAATATCAGTAGATATGGCTCCCTTTAAAAAGCAGCAACAGTGCCAAACATGATTGCTCACTGGGTAAAGCACCAGTTTGTCACCAAGCTTGCCTACCTGGGTTTGACTCCCAGAGCCCACATGGTAGAAGAAGAGAGAGCTGACTTCGTTGACTATCTCCTGCTACACTGTTCAGCCCATTCCTCCCAGGAACCAGGTTGGCATTGGTGTTCCTGGTGCCTGGCCTCCCTGGGCAGAGGACATAAAGGCCATTTCTCTGATTGAGGAGACACTGGGCATGGCAGTCACGATGACTTAAATGTCAAATGCACTTCACCAAGCTGGTTCCCTCCCTTCCTGTCTACTAGGAAATAGTTGTTCTGTAGATGGAGTGAATTTGGCTGGTCTTCATTTTTTATTTTAATGTATATATGTGTGCATTTGTGTGAGTCGAGCAGGTGTGATGTTGTGGGGTTAGAAGATAATATAGATTGGTCCTTAGTCAAATAGGCCTGGCCAACTGACCTATGAGCTTCCATGGATTTGCCTGTCCCCACCTCCCATCTCATGGTTGCTGGGGTTTCAGCACGAGTGGCACAACATCCCAGCTTTTGATGTGAGGTCTGGGAATCCAAACTCCTGCTAGTGAGATAATACTGATGAAGACATCTCCCATGCCTGCAGCATGTAGTTTTAATTGACGGTAAAAAATTTGAAAACAGATGGACCAGAGCATAGTGGAGTAGGGATCTCCTGCAAATACTGTGCAAGTGTTGCTTTCAGAGAAAGGAAATCTGTAAATCAAGTTAGCAGTTAGCTCAGCTTCTTCTGTGTGCCTCTTCAAAGGAAATGTTGGACACTGCAGTTTTATTCTGTGGCTTTTCAGTAGAAGACCTTTAAAATGTCCACAATGCAGTTCTGCCCTTGTCTGCATGATATATAATTTTCATGGTAGCAGTGGTCCTTCCGTGCTTGCTTTACCCTTTTGGTTCCTGTCTCTTTGTAGTTTGCCACCAACCCATTCCTCCTTACATTTTGTTTTGTTTAAAGTCTTTGTTCCCTTTGACATGTGGTAGCAGTATAGACCACAGAGAATGGCAGCACTGAGAATCATTGTTTATTTACTTTTGACACTGAGATCATCATCAGGAGGGTTTTCTGGGATGCCCAGACCTGTGCCCCAGGCAAACATCAATCATACTCAGCACCTTTTTTTCTTGTTGCTTTCCAGGCTTGCTTTGTCTAAAAGCTACATAACCATGTCTTGCTGATTCTTGCCTGTGCTGGTTACTTGTAGTAGTTACTGTTTAATGAGCAAGTGTAGCACACTAAATGTTTGTTGAATGAATGCGTTAGTCATTCACTTGCCCTTTTTCTATTATGGATCAGCCTGAGAGTTGGGGAGGAACCCTGTCATTGCAGGAGTCTTCCTCCCCTCTCTTGTCTCAAGTTATTCTGCTATGGCTCCAGGATTGAACACTTCAGTCAGCACAGCTGACAGGGGATTGTATTAACTTTTCTTGGAGAAGACAGCTATGTGACATGCTATAAATCTGGCATGTGGCTTTTATGAACATATCTCTGCATTCCTTCCAGGTACATTTAGACCTTCTGTCAGGGAGAAGACCATTATACATTCCCTCCATTTCAGTTAAGTTATGAGCTTTCTTGGTCTCTGTTGACATTTATATTATTGAGTGTGGCCTGGCTTCCTTACTTTTTACTCTGTCAGTTCTGGGTATTTATAACAGGGTGCCCATACACACTACAGTGTATGTGTGTGTGTGTGTGTGTGTGATCATTATATCCAGTTTTAGAGGGATTTTTTTGGAGGGAGGGCGGGGAATGCTTTATCTTTCTTTATGTCACATATACAGATCACAAAATGTATCTTTGGGTGGCTGAGAATCTTTTAGTGACAATTCAGATTGGTGCATTTTATTACTCTCTGTTGAGTAATATTGGAATGAATACTACTTTTTCCTTTCATACAGATCTGTTACAGATGGGTCTGCATTGTTTTAAAATGTTGACCCAGCATGAGTTTTTCTTCCTAGCTTGTCACTGCTGAAGAATTGGTCTGTTTAGTTTTGTGGCCCCTTGGAGAGTCTAGGGAGAAGTAGGAGCTCCCATTCTATGGTGATTCCAGTGAGAGGATGGGGGGTGGAGACTAGACTGTCTTGAGGAATCAGAGGAGAGGGATAATTTTTCATTTCCACAGAGGCTTCTTATTGACAAGGATCAGTGAAATGTCTCTTTCTTTCTCTCTGTTTGTTGGTTTTAGACACCATTGCTGTATGAACTGGTAGTTAAAGTAGGCCTGTAGGGATGTGGCCAGGCAGCTTGAGTGCAGATTGAACGGGGCATGAACCCGCTAACTCTGAAGCTTGGTTCTCTTTCCATAACTCTTGAACCAGAAGTCAGGGAGAGCAGAGCCACCATGATCCTACCTTCCCCCAACTCAGTCTCAGGTGTTGTCCCACCCTGTATCAGGACAGCCTGAGCTGGGTGGCCATCGTGTGCAGTTGATGGTTGCATCCATGTGGATGGGAGTGGGTAAATTAAGAACTTTTTCTTTGTTTTTAATAGCCAATAATTTCAAAAACGTGGAGTTTTTTCCTTATCTGCTGCCAATTGTGGCCTTCGATAGATAATGTGTACATGTTGTGTTTGCTTTGACTGTAGTAAACCATTGTCTGATAACATTCTCAGGCTACCAGGGAGCAGCTTTCAAACCTCTCAGTAATGGGCCAGTTCCCCATAATAAGCTGTTTATTGCCCTATTAATTTTCAGTTGTGCTGTTTATTACTGATGTTTTATTGAAGGTACCTGCATCAGGCAGTAGTCCTCTGGTTCCTGTCGTATGGCCAGAGCCTGTGTGCATCATTATCTGAGTTTAGAGACTGTTTCCTAGAGCCAGCAAGTGGCCTGCAATGGTTTCTCTTAAATGTCCTCTCGCGTTGTTTCTTCTGGGGTGTAACATCCCTCCAGCTTTTCTCCCAGGTCTCATGATGGTTACAGAGTCCTTCTGTGATAGATTGGTCGAGTTGTTGCTCTGTTGGATGACTAATACCAACGTGACGACTGGCTTCCCTTTCAGGTGGGTCCCTTCAGTTCCTTTCAGATCTCTTTCCTGATGGATGTTGAAGCCTCCTTCCTGCTGCCCTATTACTCCCTTTGCCCACGTGAAGCACCCACAGTAAACGCCGACACTGAGTCATCTGATTGCTTTCCGAGGACTATTTCTGATGTTCATTTGTATTATTTTAGCCCAGGTGGTGGCTCTGTGGCAGTGACCAGCTAGCATTTGGAGTTGGGTAGTCTCCTTTACTTACGGCTTGGCCCTGACTTGTGTCTGACTTGGAAATTTCGTGGCCAATTAATTGTATCTTATGATTATGAAGGTGTCTTTGAGAATATACTTTTAGAAAAAAAATTTTTAGCTTCCTGCAGCTATGTGACTCAGTAGTACCACAGAACATGTTTCTATAAAAGTCTGCTAACTTTTCTAGGTTCAAACCAGCAGAGTGGTTGATGTGCTTACAGAAGTTTCTCACTGACCTTCACCTTGCCTGACCAAGGAGCTCAGAGTATATGTATGTGGTCTACAGGTTATCTTTAAGGGACATCACATCAGTAACACAAACTGCTGTATCTTTTATCCACATCAACCATGAGAGGCAAAGCCAGTCCCAGAATCTGCCTTCAAATTACTTCATTTCTCCTTTTCCTACCAGAGAGGTTTTACACTCTTCAGACATTGTTGATTTCTGGTTTAGACTAGCCTTTCCATAGTCTGATATACATGAGTGTAGTGATGTTTTGCTAGAAAAGGTGGGTGGGAATAGAGACAGTGTACTGGCGTATTATTGAATGATAGAATGAAATGAATTAATATATTTAATTGCCTAATTAGGGTCTTGTGTACCATAGTTGTCTAGATAACAGTCATCCATATGGTGATGAAAATAACCAGTATTATCAAATGAACAGGAATGGAACTTGATTTAAAATAGTTTGGGGCAGATAGTGCTTATGGTGCAGGAAGACATAGGACTGGAATTGTGCGCCAGCTCTCTGGATCCCAGGTACTTCTGGGTAGACAGTAGAGCATCATTTTGCTTCTCATATCTGTGGCAGCAGTGAGCAGGAAGCAAAGGAAACTAGTGAAGAAAGGAAGGGACTCTGGTATTGTGGAAGGGAAGTTAAGTGGATGGATATGTATTTAGATAATGTGGGGGGTTGCTTATTTGTGACAAAGGCACACTGTTAGTGAGATGATGTACTTAATTACATTTCTCTTTCATATTGTTAAACAGAGCTGTTTGTATTGGAATAATGTCAAAATTGTCCAGAGTTTCCAAATGATTTTGATGTTGATATTATGGTATGAAAAGTGGTCTGTGATTCGATCCATGGCTGCAGAAGTGTGAAAGAAACCAGAAAGTTCTGCACACTTGAAATATAACAGGTCCTTTCATTAATTTTGGTTTTTGATTCCTCTGCATTATCAAATAAATGTTTGCTTTGGTACCACATAACAGTGACAGTAATCTTTATGCCCTCAGACTGTCTGTGAGGAACTGTAGAGTAAGTATTGTGATAACTCTTTGCCTTATAGCTTGACATCTTTGCAGATATGATGGTGACTGGCATCCTGTCACTTAAAAGGTAAAGAGTAGACTATATTATATACCTTGACTTTTGAACTCTGGCTGGATTCGAGTGTGACAGGTCAAGTTTCTGTGAGGCTGGGAACTGGTAGAAGACTTTAGTAACAACCGAGAAGCTGCTTTGGTGACATCTTTTATGTGTTCCCTTTCTGCTACACAGAAACATACTTGATGCTTTGGATTTTTTTTAAATTGGAAATGAGTGTGTTCCTTCTTTTGTGTGAGCCTTGGCAGCCTTCTATGTGCCGTGGGATAGCGTCCATTCCCCTTAACAGCTGTAGTGAGGACCCACTGCCCTCCCATTTCCTCTACAGTATGAAGGAGTCTCAGTGCAAACCGTAGGTACTCCCTTCTCATGTGTCCCTGCATCCTCTGTACCAAGAAAACACAGATCCCTCTTTCTCTACCAAGGTGGGACAGCACTTGAAGGGATCCCTTTTTGCTATGTTGCTGCTCTAGTCTACACATACTGTTCCTGTGTCTAGGATGCTCTACACTAGGGTTTGCAGGGCAGGCACGGTATCCTACTCAGTAATGTGCATAGTGGGCCTTCCAGAAGTATCCTTGAATGTATACATACATCTTATAGTTGTAGTTTTATGTTTATCAATGCAGTCAGTGAGAGGGCTAACCTTTTGGTATTGTGGCCATCTGCGATAAACCTTCTGTTTCATAATGAGAAATGTCCTAAATGAAATTTTTAGTTTTATAGCTGTGACTGTTTACTAAAGAAACAAGGAAGAAAATGTAAAGCACGACCCTTGACCCGAAGATAACGAGTTAACATTCTGTTGAGTAACTCGCTGGAAAGTTAACTGTTTTAATAGTTGCCTTGTTTGAATTAGAGATGAGTGTTTAGGAAATAGACAGTAAGGTCTAGGCTGTGAAGAGTTCTGATTTCCCCTCAGGTTTTTCCTCTCAAGTTTTGAGAGCCACTTGGAAAAACAGCAGGGCGTGGAGAGTGAGCAGAAGTTCAGGTGAAAGATTGAACTGATTGTGTTTAAATTTTCATGAATATTGTTACACTGGCACTCTCTGTCATGTGACTGTTACCTTAGACAAATCTCCCTTTTGCTATTTTTTCCTCTCTCTGTCTGTCTGTCCAGCCGTCCCTGTCTCTTTAATTTTGAGCCAAGATCTCACTCTCTTCTGGGACTCAGTATGTAGCCCAGGCTGGCACTGAACTCAAAGTAACTTTGCCTCAGCCTGTTGAATGCCAAGGTTATAGACATGCCACCATACCCAACTATTTTTTTCTTCTTTTCTTTTTTTTCAACTTTATATTGATTCTTTGTGAATTTCATATCATGCATCCCATGTGAATTTCACATCATGTACTCATCTCTCTGTGCCTTCATATCTACCCTCTTCCCTTGCAACCTCCCTCTGGAAAAAAAAATAAAGGGAAAAAAAAGAAAAAGAAACAAAACAAACAAAAATGTGTCACTGTGGAAGCTGCAGTGTATCATGGTGTGTCACACAGTAGACCCTTTTGACCAAACAGCTTGACTTTGTAACTGTTTATTGCAGTCATTTGTCTGTTCAGACCCCTCTGGCTTCTGCTATACTATCAGTGCTGGATCCTCACATGACTCCTCACAGATATCCTATTGTTGCCCAGTGCCATGGAGATCCAGAAGATTTGGTTCTGCAGGACCGACCCTGTCATGCACTCCAGCAGTTCACAGATGGGTTGGGCCAACTCAGAGCTCCCGATCTTGGCCTGAGTGGTACTTGTGTTTCCCAGCCTACCAGTTCTACTGCACCCACACCAAGGCTAGCTCTCCTGCACTGCCCTGGCTAGCTCACCCAATGCTGCAGCTGGCAAGCGGTGAGCCCAGCTATCCTGCACTCACCTCCTTGAGGCCAGCTTACCCACACCCCTGCTACCAGGGCCAGCTCTACTGTGCTGCTCAAGTGAGGTGAAGTGCAGGGCTCCACTCTCCTGAGTGTTTTGTTTGTTTGTTTGAAATCACTTTTCAGGTTTGGTGTTTTAGTTTAGTGGCAGGGTGCTTCTGGTCCTTGGGTTCACACCTCAGCACAAGAGGAAAAAAACATTTAAAAACTTAAAGTTTTTAATGAACATATGTATTTCCTTAGTTAACTTTAATTGTCAACCTCACGCAGCCATCTGAAGACCATATTGAGGACTTTACCAAATCAGAAGGCCTGTGGTTATATTTCTGGGATTGTCTTATTTATCAGTTGGAAGGTCTAGGCCATCGTGAGTGGATACTATTTCTAGGCAAGGGGTTTGGGGCTGTATCAGAAAGCTAGGTAAGCATAAATAAGCCTGAGTCTAGGCCAGCAAGCAATGGTCTGCCATGGTTTCTTCTGTCCAACCTTGACTCTAAGTTCTCTGATTGAAAAGGTGTGGAATAGTAAGCAGTATTGCCTTCTGGCTCCTGCTCTGACTCTCTCAATGATGACCATGTGACCTGGGAGGATGCGACATAGTAAACTCCTTTCTCGCCTAAGTTGCTCTTGGCCTGAGTTTTTATCATAGCAACAGAGATGAAAACAAAACACGTCCAAAAATAATTAAAGGACATGGAAACTGCCTGTCAAGCTGCATGTGCATTCCCATTAGGAGAGGCCGTGAGTGTGCTAGTAGACATCTCCTTCCAGGTAGGGAAATATTTAAAAAAGGCCATGATTGTATTTGAAAGACGTGGTAAGGAACTTCGAAACTGAATCAGTTTGAGCTGAACTAGGGAAAGTAGGCGTTTCTACTCACAGCCAATTAGAAGAGGGGGACATCCCAGAGTTTTTTAAATTAAAAAAAGAAGAAGAAGAAGCTTCTGTTGCATTCTGGAATATTTCCAAAAGTGTTCCTGTTGTTGTTGAACTCCATTTGGGATCTGGAGTTATGAGTTTTCTAAATCTTGAGGTGAAATTGTGTATTTTTTTTATTTTGACAATGAATAATAATGATACCATAAAGTAGAACTGCGTAGCTATAGAAACCAACATAAAAGCAGATGCTTAATTTGAAATGGGATTGGATATTAATGTGTAGGTGGTATATACGGGTTTGGTCAAAATTGGATTTCCTTTCTCAGCCTGGGTAGAAAAAGAATGTCTTTCCACTCTCCTCATTCGCCTATGCTGATTGACTGTAGGCGAGATGACACAAGCTGTGGTGTCCTGGGTGGAAGCAACACTGGCTGAGTGGACAGTAGAGCAGTACATTCCAGAAGAGGTGCAGCTTTGTCAACAGCAGTTGAATGGGAAATTTCAGATGGTAGCCCTGAAATTTTTACTGTGAGCCTAAACCAACAGAGCAGCCTTGTGGAGCTTGAAGAAAGCAGATCTTCTGTTGTCCTCCTAACTAAACTCTGCCATTCTATGTATTTTGTCATTGTTTCTAGAGTCAGTGGCACTGACTAAGCAAACCTAGGCTAGGAGCAAGCACGGAAAGAATCCTCTCCGTGGTATTTTAGTTGGGCCTCTGTTGTCTGGTTTTCCAGCTTTTGTGGGTTCTTGATCCTTCGCTGTGTGATGCACTGTATGCGTTTGTAACTATGCTTGTGCAGTACGTGTAGGTGTGTGTTGTAAATGCTGTGCTTGCCCTGTTGATAGCCCTGGAGTCTTGAGGGTTGGACACACATTCACTGGGTTCTGGACACCAGTCTTCATCATTCCACCTGTTTGCTTTATAGTTTCCCTATAAAAGCCTGATAGTGGCTCAACTCCTGTTTTGTTGTAAATGAGGAAACCAAGGCTCAGAGAGCTAGAAACTTCCACTGATGAAGGCAAGGAATGAGGTTCCATCTTGTGTCTGGTAGACTTCCCAGGCCGATTTAACTTCCATGACTGCAAACTTCATTCCTAAACTTTGAGTTGTCATAGAAGGAATTTACTGGCAAATTGAGCATTTTGAGTCAGCAGTTGGAATGAAGGCTGTAAGTGCTGGCAGCTTTGTCACTATTTAGTGCTCTGGACCCGTTCTCTTCAGCTGCTGCCAAGGAAAGAGGAAGCAACACTGACCAAGTTGACAGGTGTGTCAGGATAGCTCAGAGGTAGTGTTCTTCCTCTGTAGGCAGTTTCCCTTGATAGTTTGCCTGGTTCATCATTTTTATCACAGCTCAGTGTTGAGCCTAAAAGCAAAGTGACACTGTGGAGTCAGCCGACCTTTTAGGGTGTGGCCTAGTGATGGGGCCTTCCTTGCTTTTGAAACAGGAACATTCCTCCAGAGCCCTACAGTCCTGAGATTTAAGATTAGTTGACATTTCATGTGTGCCTGCTAGGTTCTGTTTCTTCTGTCTGTATACATGGGCACTACTAGCCCTGTTCTGCAGCAAGGGGAACTATGCATTAGAAACGTTATCTGAAGAGGAACGTTTTAAACCCAGGTCTAAATTAGGTTATAGCCCATTTTGGGTTCAGATCCCCTGGAACTGAAGTTAATGGACAATTGTGAGCTACCATGTGAGTACTGGGAAAGCAAAATGGGTCCCTCTGGAAGAGCAGCCAGTTCTTTTAACTGCTGATCCATCTTTCCATCCCCCAGACTAAGAGTTTTTATGAAGCTAGATGAGACTATATTTGAAGTACTTGTGACTGTCTCAGAGTTGAAGAAGTGCACTGTGAGCATCCCTGCTGTGGCCATGGAAAGAGATAGAGTTAGAAGGCAACACACCTACATGTCCTGTCCTGATCTGCGAAACTGGGATGATTTTAAATAGTTAAGGCTTTTGCTCCTCCCCAGTCCTGGGCATAATGACTTTGGTGATAATTTTGTTGTTATTTATTTGCATTTATATTTTATCCATTCAGAGCACAGAGTTTGATGGGTTTTAGCATATTTTCAGAGTTGTGCAGTTAATTTGAGAACATCTTATCAAACTGCAAACCCACGAGCAGTCACTGCCTATTTATTATCTTCTAATCCCTTAGCCACCATTTCTCCCCTCCCCGACACCAGTCTACTTGGTATCTCTATGAAACATTGCTTTCTGGGCCCCTTTTGACTATACATTTTAATGACTGCTCAGTATTTTGTTAATGTGTTGTAGCTTAATTTAGTTGTCATCCCACTATTGCTGATTTTTAAGTGACTTCACTATTTTAGGCCAACTCTCTTGAATTCTTTTGCTACTGTTACTTGGGAGCCCTATAATTAGGTAAGAAGTAGCATAAAATCTTAACTGCTCTCTACCCTGTTCCACATTGTGCTTGGAGCATTTCTGAGGAGCCTTGGGCTCCTGGAGCTGCTGAAGAAACCTGGACCCAAGACCCCGGCACACCCCTGCTGTAGCCCGGATATAGTATTCAGGAACAGCAAGCAACTGACCTGACCACCATGAAGCCACAGTGCCCCCTCCCTAGGACGTTGGACAAGCTGTTGAAAAACAGACTAATCACAGGGCTGTATGTTTTACCGACTGTAGAATTAGTCACATGTCCAGATACAAATGATAGTGGATCCAGAGTGTAGGGAGAATTATTCATCACATCTGCCCTGGAAGATACAGCACATACTAGCTGCAGTGTGATCCATCTGAGTCTGAAGGGCTTAACTGGTAGACTTGAGGGAAAAGGACTCCGGAAGCAGCAGAGTGCTCGTCATCTCTGGAGATCTTCTTCATCATTCTCCAACCCCAGGGCTGGGAGACATGCTGTGGAGAAACACATTAAGTTTATCTTTGCTCTTACATGTTGCCATTATCCCAGGAGAATTTTTTAGCTCCTAAGATGTCTGGTGATCCTAACACTCTCAAATGTAGAATATTTGCATTCACTTGTTTGGGGTATTCATTCTTTGCTGGACTCAGCCAGGACACACTGCTCATTCACTGTGATTAATATCCAGTAGGCTGCTCAAGCCTCTTTGAGGGAAGATGAAACTGAAACTCAAGAGTGTAGTGACTTACATTATGTATACCAGGTTCTTCATGGTTTATACCAAAACATATGGTTTATTTGCATGGAAAATTGCTTAAGGCACGTCAGCATCTTTATGTTTAAGTGGGGGCTCCTGATGTAGAAATACGTTTTATAAAACAAAAGGAGAAAGAATAGACACAGGCTTTACACACTAGTGCTACTACTAGGTAGACACACTAGTGCTAGACTAGATAGCTTGTCAAGAGCAGACTCCGATTCCTTCCTGTGCTACTGAGCTGGGCTCTCTCATCCCTTTGTCCCTTGGTAGTGAAGGATGATGTGCCTTGAGAATCAATCCTGAGACATTGTATCTGTGTCACATCACCCCGCCGGCCCCACCCCGTAAGCCTTGACTGGCTTCTGGGAGCAGGGCTTAGGAATTTAGATAGCTAGTTAAGGCTACATGCTGTAGAGTTTCAAAAACTTACTTCCCCCTAGATCTCCAAGTCAGCCCCTTTAAGGTTACTTAACTTTTACCCATTCATTTCCTCATTCAGTGCACATTTCACCAGTCTGTAGTGGGGTTAACACCTTATAAGGCTGATTGAGGTTACTGTAACTAATTGCAGGGCTTGAGATCAGTTAACCTTTTTGAGCCTTAGTTTTGTCATCTACAAGGGAAGGAGAAAGCATCTGTCTCAATAGTTTTTATACAGTGGAGAGAGACAGTGCTGGAAGTGTGTTAGTCTAGCTGTAACTTTGGGCTGCTGGCATGTCCAGCATGTGGTACTTAATATTTCATGTAGTTGTAACACATGATTCTGCTTTGTGTGCAGTAGCTAGTTGATGTGTTCTGGTGCTGAAGCTGTAATGAAAGGCTGTGCTTTTTGTATACCCCCATCCATATGCCTTGCCTGGAAACTAGAGGATTTGAGCCTATAAGATTTAGTATAAGGACAAGCATCTTTAACTTTGCCAATAGAGTAAGGAAAATACAACAAATGGTACCAGCATCTTAATATGTATGTTTGTGATGTGGCTACCCAGGTCACAAACCAGGTATGCTCAGGGCAGTGGTAATCTTTTCTCACTGTGTGCTGTCTGAAGTTGGTCTCCCTTCTTCCATGTTACCTGAGATTTTATTGAGGCATTTTGTTTGTCTTTGGAAACTTCAAGAATGCAATTCTCCAGTTTGCCCAGTTCTCTCATTTAAAGGGAAATTAACAGATTGAGTCTTAAAAAAGAAGCTAGGTGCAAAGTCCTGAGTTTTCAGAAAAGGGAAGGATGCAAACCCACTTATTAATTTTTGCTGCTTCTGTTTTCTCGGCTCCCCCCCCCCCTTGCCTGTTAGGGGTATTCTGTTTCCTCACTCAATGAAAGTATTTGAGTTAGGATAAAAAACACTGCTTCTCCGTTGGCCTGCAAGCAGAGTTATCAGAGAGCAGCTGGGATCCTGATTTTGGTGGTTCATCATTTGTCTGTAAACAGGTGTGTTACGGGTTTGATCGCCTTTGCTTGGCTCTTGCAGAACTCAGGACTACATACCAGAACCTTCTTTTGCTTCTTGCAGTAGATGTGATTTATGCCAGCATTCTGCTGCCACTTTCTAAGGAAGCAAAGATATGCTTTTGTTTTTCAAAATAAGTGTTATAAAAATGAAGTGAAAAATGAAGATGGGCCATGCAATTGGTTATTACAAGACTTTTTGTTTGGTTTTTGGTTTGTTTCTTTGTGTAGCCATGGCTGTACTGGAATTCATTTTGTAGACCAGTCTGTCCTCAAACTCAGAGATCTGCCTGCCTCTTGCCCCTCTGCCCCTCTGCCCCTCTGCCCCTCTGCCCCTCCCCTCTGCCCCTCTGCCCCCTCTGCCCCTCTGCCCCTCTGCCCCTCTGCCCCTTGCCCCTCTGCCCCTCTGCCTCCTGAGTGCTGGGATTAAAGGCGTGAACAACCACTGTCCAACTATTTCTTAAGCATTTAAATAAAACAGATGTTGTAACTCTTGATCTTTCATAAGTTGTGTGTGGCTATAGAATTAGAGACTTCATACTTCTACTAATCTTATGAGTTATGTATGCTTCCTGTGTTGATACATAGCAAAATCAGAATATAACAAGTTCCTTTGAACAGATCTGAGTTTGTTATGCATATGTTGGCAGCTCTTGGCTACCTTATGTCCTTGCTCCATTAAGTGTTTATCCAAGTTAGCTCACCTCACTGTGCCTCAGTTTCCTCTTTGGCACAATAATGTGTCAAATGTAGATCATCATGAAAGCCTGTTACCTGCAACTTAAAAAAAAAAAATTGTCACTAGTAAATGGAACTAACTCTCCAGTTACTATATTCAAACCCTACATGCCTCTAAGACACCTTGAGGTGCATTAGGCCAGTCTCCCAGATCTGTTATTTTCTTACTGCAGAGGTTTCCATTCTCATTACATTAGAGAGAAAACAAAATAGCCTGACATTTCTGGATGTTCAGAAAAGGTCAGTAGTGCGCCAGCTTGGGGTAGAGCAAAGTTATGCTCTTCCCTTCAAGACATGGGAACATTGTGCCCAAACTGGCCTCCCGTTCCTAACCAGACATGTACAGCCCCCTGTAGAATGTAGGTTTCTTGTTTAATGCTTGACTCAGAGGATTTGGCTAATGGGTACCTAACAGAGCTGATGAGGCAGACAGGAGAGAGGTGATCTGACATATTTGAGCCTCTAAGGGAAGAGGGTGATAACTGGGGAGTGGTATCCTCATGAGTACCCAGGCAGCTCTGAAGAAAAAGCAGGGAGGGAGACACTCTTCTGCATCCACTTGCCTAGGCAGCTTAGCAGAGATGTGTTTCTGTGCCTTGTTCTCCACTAATCAAAGGCCTCACAGGAAGCTCTTTTTACTGTTTACTGAGCATTTGCTTAGTGTCCAGCCTGGTGTCAGGTGCTTTGCATATGTACATACACAGATACCTGGTGTTGGTGTCGAGACTTTAAAAATTGTGTCTGCAAAGACATACAGGAACACACACCACACACACCACAACCACCACCCACATCTGAATGCAACATTATAGTTAGAGGTAGGGATTAGGGACAGTAGAGAGAAGTAGAAAATGTCTTACGTGAAACATGAATCTTATAATACATGGTCTAATGTTCACTTCCTTGCACATTACAGCAACTAGCAAGAAGGAACCTTTGCCTTGAGATGGTTTAAAGTCAGGTCTTGAACACTGCCTTCACCCACTTGTTAGTGTTGGCTTTAGCTTCTACACGTGGTGGCCCTCTAGACTAATGTTTAAAATATCAAGGTTTCTACTCCTCTCTCCCAGTTACATCCCCACAGAGTGCCAGGGTGTAATGCTCCTGCCAGAGTAGAATAGCAGAGCAGCTCCTTTGCTATAGTGCTGGGAAATGTGTCTTACAAACATCCAACCAACCAGAAGGTGGAGACTCCTGACACTGCCCTAACCTGGACAGCAGAAATTCTGTGGTGTGTAAGCCATGCCAGGGTTTTCTCCTGTTTGTGTATTTGTCATCAGTGTCAACATAGATGCCAGTATTCCCTGTATTTGGGTCTTGGATTTCCCATGGAATTTGACTATTCAAAAACTACTTGTGAAGCCTATGTAGAAGTGACCCTGTGAACAATTTTGCAGTAATACCCCAGCTCATGGGCTACCTTGGTTTTGAAATGTTCTCGGTTTCCCTGTTCTGAAAGTGAACTTTTACTATTCTCTAGAGCATTGTCTTTGTATCTCTCCTTGCCATTGTTACACTTTCTTCTTGGTTACTTATTTATAGGAGCCCCTGTCTTTCCTACCCGATTGTAAGCTCACTTAGGCAAGGATTGCTCTGTTAACTGCTTAGGGTGATGGTTTGCCATAGCAGGTGCTCAATGAATACTTTTTGGGTTAAATTGTGTCCAGATAATATGATTTGTTTTTAGTTGAGATTTCATCAAGTACAAGAGAAGATATTTTTAGAAAGGTTCATAATACTTCTCCTGAGACTTTTGCCTCCACTTTTATAGTTACATATATGATATATATATATTAGAGGTATACAGAAGAGTATGTGTAGTAGCCTAAAAGTGATCAATAAAGATCAGCAGTATCATGGGATCGGTTAATGTATCTCTTCAGCAAGGAGCAGCTGCGGTCAGGCCTGGCTCCAGTAAGACTTTGGAAGCATGTTTGACAAGAAGCCAGTCCAAATCAGGCCTAGCTTCTTGATCATCTATTGGAAGCCAAGCACAGTGCTAAATGCTTTACATTATTACTTCATTTTATCTACCAGGACATTGGGATATGTTTTGTGATCATTAAAGCCTTACATCCTCAGTAAGCTGTGAGTTCTCTTGGGTTTATGAGATGATGGGAGATTACTGTTTCATTAAGATTTATTTGTATTACTTTGTAAGTGTGTGTGGTGTGTGGTGTATGTATGTATGTATGTATGTATGTATGTGTGAGTTTATGTATATGTTGAGTATAGGTGACCCTTGAGTCCAAAAAGGCTGTTAGATCCCACGGAGCTGAAGTTTACCTAAGTAAACTGTAGCTGAGTTGTAGGCTGCCCAACTTGGGTGCTGAGTATTGAACTTGAATTTTTTTGCAAAACCAGTATGCTTTGTGAACCACTGAGCCATTTCTCCAGACTTGGATAAAGATTATTGATGTGTAGGCAGACATACTATGTCTTTCTGGGCTATCAGTTTTACTCAGATTTAGATTGGAGGGTGTAGATTTATTTAGATAATTTAAATGACTATTAATCATTTCTTATATTTAAGAATTCATGAAAATATTAGAGAAGTATAAGAAAAATGGATAAAATATGGAAATAAAATACTTAAAGTTTAAGTATTTAGAAATGGATGATATCTTAATTGGTAATACAAGCATGAAGACCTGGATTTGCTACTCAGAACCCATTTTTTTTAAAGGCAGATATAGACCCCATTCATCTCATAATGGAGAGACAGAGGCAGGCAGATACTTGGGGCTTATAGTTAGCCAGCCTCACCAAATTGTTGACAAGTTGGACTGCACCTGCGGAATGACGCTGGTAAGTCCGTTTTTTGTTTTGTAGTTGTGGAAAATGAGCTCCCATGATTCGTGTCTCTGTTGACTACAGTGGGACTTGATTTCCCAATATACTGACTGTCCTCTTGACCCTGCCACAGGCCTGCTTCTCCTTACCTACCTGATGGTTTTATGCTGGATCAAACATCTAAGCTCAGATGGACAGACAGAGCTGAAAATCAGTAGTATCAATCATGCACAAGGTCACAGTGGCTGTGAATGGCAGGGACTTAACTACTCTTTAAGACCCCCTAGCTGCTTTTCTGGAAGAAGATTGGATAACATACCAGAGATTCAAGTTACTGTCTTATAGTTAACAGAAGTTTGAATTTTTCTAAATACGTACTATTGCTTTATCTATATGATTTTTTAAAAAAGATTTCCTTTTAGAATTAGCTAATTGACCTGTTGGTTATTTACCTATTTACCTGTTGTTCCAGTGCCTTAAACTGAAGCCTGGATGTATTGCGGTCTCTGACAAAGTGAACTAGGGCAGTGGTGTTGATGTCTGCTACCTAGTCATGGCTTTGGGCAGATAATTTTACCCTTTTCCATAGGTGAATTCTACTCTCAGAGTAGTAACTGAGAAGTCCTGTAGTTCTGTCTCCATATACTAGGGGATACAAAAAACTAAAGGCCCTTGCCCTTGGTACTATAAAAAAGCTAGGTCTAGGTTGGTTATATTGTTGTTGTTTTAGTTTGTTTGGATTTTTGGTTTTGGCTTGGTTTTTCCCATAGTTTTTCCTGCCTGATAGTGACATAACTTGTCTTTTCAGGTTTTAAATAAATCTTAAGTGTCAGGCCTTATTCTCTCTCTGTCCTCCCTCCCCTTCCTTTGAGAGAGAGCCTTTCATGTTGTCCAGATAGACTTGAACTTCAGGACTCATAAGATCCTTCCATGTTGTGGGGACTACAGATACGGATCCAGCTCTCCCTATATTCCTCATGATCACCAACCTAGAGATCTGTGTGTGACATGTGCTCACTAATACTTTCTTTTTTGTTTGTGTTTCTTGTTTGTGTGTGTTTTGTTTTGTTTGAGACAGAGCCTCTGCATAGCACAGACTGTCCTGGAACTTACTGCCTCTACCTCCTAAGTGCTGAGATAAAAGGAATGCACCACACACCAGGCTTGTTATTTCATGTTTTGCAATGAAACCATTTGAAAAGCATGGTAAATTTAGTATTGTATTTATATAATTGCTCTCTGGTGTGAAATAATGCCTCATTTTCTTTCAATTCCACGACACAGTTTTGAGAATTCTGTGAGATGAGAGCATATAAAAATATCCTTTCATGAATTTCATAGTGACAACTGATATTTTATGCATGACATATAAAGGATGTATGGAGTATAAATGCTTGTATTGCTCTATATTCTGCATTCTCCATTGTTAATGTGGCTGTCTTCTCAGTTGCTAAAAGCCTTTACCCTCTGCTTGTGCTGCCATTTTACTTATTTTTATTCTAATTATTAATGTTGGTTTTCTCCATTCCTTTTTAACTTTTTTAAACAAAAATGTGTATATGTTTGTGCCTACATGAGTTTATGTGCACCACAGGCATGCCCGAGCCCTCGGAACTGGAGTTACAGGCAGTTGTGAGCCGTTTGATGTGAATTCTGGTGCTCTTAGCCACAGAGCAATGTCTCCAGTCTTCCTTTTGTTTTTGTTTTGCTTTTATTTAGTTTTTTTTTTTTTTTTTTTTTTTTTTTTAGTTTTTACGAGACAGGGTTTCTTTGTGTAGCCCTGGCTGTCCTGGAACTCACTCTGTAAACCAGGCTGGCCTCAAACTCAGAAATCTGCCTGCCTCTGCCTCCCAAGTGCTGGGATTAAAGGCGTGAGCCACCACTGTCTGGCCACTTTTAATGTTTCTTTACTCACTTTTTCTAGCAAACTTTTAGGAAGGGACCTTGGAAATTGAGTTGCTGGCTCTAAGGTTTTTGCACAAATCATGTTCTTGTGTTACATGAGTTACTGTTCCCACTGGTGGCTATGAGTGAGGTTTGCCTTCCCGGGGAGAGTAAGCTGTACCTTCCATGCCTGGGTGTGTAGAATATTTGCTCATTTTTGACTGAGCAGGGTTCTCACATCCACATGGAAGACGCCCACTACTTCTCCAGGGCCTGGGGCAAGACCTCACTACCTCTTGATCTGGGTTCATTACCTTTCATTCACTGGTACCACAGTCTGTTAGATAAGTGCCAGGCATTTTCCTCAACATTTTTTTTTATTATTATTCCTTTTTAGTCTTATTTTCTTATAGTACAGACAAGGCTGTCTTAAAATTAGCAGCAGCTGTAGGCTGCTCCTGGCTATGTGAGTCAATGCCACAGTGACTTATGCAAGGTACCATTCTATTTCTGGCTGCACAGGTTTTGCTTTCCATCTTTTGAGCATTTCTACCAAGGTGTTCATCTTCCTTTGCTGTTTCTTCTCTGAATACCCACAATTCTTCCTATAGAGGACGTGAACACAGTAAAGCACTTTGGCAAACCAACAGTGGCATCCTATTTCATAGGATCTGATAAGTGCTGTCAATTTTCTTACAATTTTTATTCAAATGATGCAGAAGCCCAGCTTTCAGTTCTGTATCTATATTTCAGAGTTCCCCTCACAGCTTTCTTGATGGGTAGTGTTGGGGTCACAAATTGTTGTTGAAGAAAATGTTTGTCTTGATAAGGTTTCACATTTCCATGAACAGTTTCCTTCTTTGTTTTCTCCTGTTCTGTCTGTGTCTGCACTGCCTCCTCTTTCTGTTTTTTGGTTTGTTTTTTTTTTCCCTGAGATAGTTTGTATAGCTCTGCCTGTCCTGGAACTCATTCTGTAGACCAGGCTGGCTTTGAACTTACCTGCCTCTGCTTCCCAAGTGCTGAAATTAAAGGTATACACCACCACCTGGCCCATGAACAGTTGTGGTTTTTTTTGTTTGTTTGTTTTTTTGGTTTTTTTTTTTTGTAATTTCTGAGACATGGAAAAGGTTTCAGCCATGTTTTCTGGCATATATCAGTTTTAAGGTCTTGAAGGTTTTGAAGGCAGGTGATAATATTATACCCTTCCTGGTCTATTAGAATAATTATCTGGGATTGGTATGTTGAAAGGACAGAGAGGTAGTTAAAGGGAACCATGAGTTTTCGTTTGCCATGTGGATTGCGCCTGGCCAGGTTGTTTGACCAGCTGACACAGACACACCATTGCTTTGAGAACACAAGGAGATCTTCCTGGAAATGTGTTTCCCTGTAACCCCACAGCATAGCAACGTGCGTCTCCAGAAAACACCATCTGGTCCACGGTTCCATCAAACTATTAGAAAGTGCTTTTCTGTTTTTGTCTTGTCATAGAAACCACCAGTGGGTGATTTTTATACGACCATTTGTGAAGAATTTCCTGTTCCTTATTTTAGCATTTCTGTAGAAGTAACTTGGAAGTGTAGCAACCATTTCTGTGGCTCTTCCCCAGCAGATCCAGTGTTCCCTCTTCTCAGCAGTTCAGTTTTTGTTGCTCCCTATTCCTCTCCTGCCATCTCAGAGTTGCTCTAGATACCTATACAGCTTATCAGAGAAGGGTAACCTCTGACCTCTTCTGCATCTCTTTAGCCAGCATTACATGGGTTCTCAGTTGTCATTGTAGATTGGCAGATGATGCTTAAAGGATGGGTTAATGTCTTAGGAATATATATCTATATATGTATATGTAGAACTACCTGGGTGGCTTCCTGAGTTACTTCCATGAATTTGTATAGAGACCATTTACTAATCATCTGCTCTATTCTAGAAAGCATTAGCTCCAGTGACAAAAACAGTGTGGCAGGCAGGACCCAGGCCTTCAAAGCTCACAGTGGAGTTAACTGACATCTAGCTGCAGCATAATAGATAGAGACAGGTATCTTGTCAGTGCCTATGGAGGCTACTATAGAGACATCAGTGGTAGGCTTGGCTTGATTTGCTCCAAGACTCCAAAAAGGCTTCACAGGGGACATGGACCATTCAGATTCAGAGAGGAGCAATCCTCATCCTTTTTTTCCAGGGTGAAGTTACATTCACTGAGAGGAGTCTAAGAGAATCAGAGTCTGGCCCTCTTCCTACAGCATCAGCAAGCTGTGAGAGTGTCTTGTGACATTTTGGCATATTGAGATGGTTTTCCCTGCCGGAGCCATTCCCTCTCAGCAGATGGCTGAGAGGTGGAGAATACCAACCAGCAGCATCTTGGCTGTGTGGCATTTGCTGATGTGGGAACAGGCGAGTAAGGAATAAAATGACCCCCATTCTGCTGAATTCGTCTCCGGAAGAAACCACTGTATACTGTTTTTAATGTTATTTTTTCTTCTTAACATACTTGTGTGATACTTTCCTAAGATTGTTATGGACAGTTATGGAGATTTATAGGTAAAAGCAATTGCTGGGAAGCCAGAAGAAAAGTCATTACTCATCTCGAGGTGTATGATGAACCAAATGATGGCAGGACCCCCACCCCCAAGTGTCTTACGCTGACAGCTCTTTATTAACATTTGCCATCCGGTCTCTGGCAATGAATGAGTCATGCTAGAGACCTTGTACCGTCTTTTATTTTATTTTTGGCTTGATTTAATTGCGGTTAGATAGAGCTGCATATCAGAGAGAGGAAGAGCCTCACGTGAACTGAAGCCTTAATGTAACAGGTCAATTCTCTGGCAGTCTGCATTCGTCTCCTTTGCCTTTCCTTGGTGCCTAGCTTACATCTTTATCCTCACACATTGGCTTAAGATTGCTGCCAGAGCTTCAGGTATCACTCACGACATACAGATTCTGGAAAGAAAAGAAAAGCCACCCCAGCACTCACTAGGCTGAGATGGAGTGATTTGGTGTGAATTCAAGGCCAGCCTGGGTTATAATATAAGAACTTGTCTCAAAAAAAATCTTTTTCTGAGGTAAAAAAATTTATACCTCAGAAAATTGAACATAGTGTTACCTGAGGACCCAGCTATACCCTCCTGGGTATATACCCAGAAGATATTTCAACATGCAACAGGGCCACATGCTCCACTAGTTTATAGCAGCCTTATTCATAATAGCCAGAAGCTGGAAAGAACCCAATGTCCTTCAACAGAAGAATGGATACAGAAAATGTGGTACATTTACACAATGGAGTACTACTCAGCTATTAAAAATAATGAGCTCATGAAATTCTTAGGCAAATGGATGGAGCTAGAAAATATCATCCTGAGTGAGATGACCCAATCACAAAAGAACACACATGGTATGCACTCACTGATAAGCGGATATTAGCCCCAAAACACACATTACCTAAGATGCAACGCATAAACCTCATGAAACTCAAGAAGAAGGAGGAAGACCAAAGTGAGGGTGTTTTGTCCTTTTTAGAATGAGTATCAAAAGATTCAACCAGAGCTCCCAGGATCTAAACCTCCAGCCTGAGAACAGACAGGGGCAAGCTGTCCTCTGAGAGGCTCTAACCAGCAGCTGACTCAGACAGATACAGACATCCAGAGCCAAACAGTGGATGGAGCTTGAGGACTCTTATAGAAGAATAGGCGGAAGGACTGTGGGCCCTAAGGAGATAGGAACTGCACAGGAAGATCAACAGAGTAAACCAACCTGAACCCTTGGAGCTCTCAGAGTCTGAATCACCAACCGTGGAGCATACCTAGTCTACACAGATCTACCTCCATGGGCTGGACCTAGGCCTCCCTGCACATATGTTGTAAATGTGCAGCTTGGTTTTCATGTAGGTCTCAAACATCTGGAGTGGGGCTATCCCAAAACATGCAGCCTGTATATGGAGTATGGTCTTCTAGCTGGGTGCCTCATCTGGCCTCAATGGGAGAGGAAGCACCTAGTCTCTCAGAGACTTAAAGTGGCAGAGTGGAGGATACAGGAGGAGGGGGCACTCAGAAAACGAGATGGGAAGGATTGTGGGAGGGGGTGACTGGGACGGGCTATAAAGTGAATAAAGCAAAAAAATAAAATTAAAAAAAAATTAAATAGATAGAAAAGCAAAATTGGACCATCTTAACGGAGTTGGTTAATGCTGGAACCATCTGATCCATCTAGCTGCAGGAAACGTTTGGAAATATGTTTCTGTGCCCAGTGGCAAATGTCCTAGTAGAAACAGAATTCCATTGTCAAGGAGAAAAGGAGACTGGATTTCAGGGTAAGAAATCATCAGACTCTTACATGGAGTAGAGAAGAGATAAGCTCAGTACCACTCCACTAAGGGGCATCAAGTCAAGATTGAATGTCACTGGTACAGATCCCAGAATTTCCAAGAGTGATGCTGGGCAGGAACAATTGCCAGTTAGATGGAAAAGTCATTAAAGTATTGGTGTCCTGGACCTTAGTAGGGGGAGATGGTTGACAGGAAGCATCTCTTCCCATTAAGAAGAAACTGCTAGGCAGTTCCAGTGACACAGGCCTTTAATCTTATCTACCAAGGAGGTCAAAGCAAAGGAATCAAAAATATCATGCATGCCCTATGTGGGCAACAGAGTGAGTTCAGGGCCATCCTGGGCAAGTTAGTGAGACCGTGTCTGAAAATTATGTAAAAGAAAAGGGTTGTAGAGAGAACCTAGGTTCAATCCCCCTAAAGGAGGAAAAATGAGGGAAAAAGCACAGGTGGCATGGGAAAGAGCTTCAGTAAATCAGAAAAGCTGCTTGGGTTCTAGACAGACTAGATTTGGTACTTATTATCAGGAGCTCTGTTAGCACAGAACCATTGCTGGCATTCTTCTCATTGCATGAATAGCATCAGAGCTTAGTACTGGTTCACTTGTTACTTCCACATGCCTCCGTTTCC
The DNA here is from genome assembly GCA_021653895.1 of Mastomys natalensis. Lineage (NCBI taxonomy): Eukaryota > Metazoa > Chordata > Mammalia > Rodentia > Muridae > Mastomys > Mastomys natalensis. The sequence continues at coordinate 140,942 of JAJTUV010002290.1, read as the reverse complement.
CTCCATCTATAAGGTGAGCATGATAGACGTAGTGTGAAGATTAAGGAAACTGCTCTAAAGAGGCCCAGCCCCACTTTGACAGTGCAGCTGGTGCTGAACAAATGATCTGACCCACCACCCCCTTTCAGTGTGTTGAGTACCTCATAAAAAGGGGTCTGAGTGCTGAGGAATGGTTAAGGATATCACAGTGTGAAAGGTCTTGCTCACTTAGAAGAATTAATGCGTGAGGCTAAGTGGAGAAGTATGCTTACCTTTGTGACCCAGGGGGGAGAGCTTTGCAAATGGCCTTTGTGAAAAGTGACCCTTTTCTGACCAAATTGAGGATGGCTCATTCTTTTCTTCCATTGATAATGATCATTTGCATGGAGTACTTGTATTTTAGAATTGACTTCCTGAGACACTGATTAGTGCCTAGTGGACTGTCTGCCAATCTAAGGGCAGATTGTATAACTATTTATGCCAGTGCTCTCTAGGACCATCTGAAGGGAGAGAGAAGAATGAGGGTGTGTCATAGCTGGGGAGATGCATCTATTTGCAGACAGAATGTCTCTTTGGAGTGGGTGGGGGATTCATTGTCTTCCTCTGCACACTGTTAAAATAGTTTGAGCTCATGGTGGAAAGTTCTGGGCTTTTTAGTTCATGCAGAATGTGAACAGTGTTTAAGGTAAAACTGCTTAAGCTTTGATTATTCTGGGTTGTTAGCATTTGGCATTGAAGTTAAGTTTTCTTTAGCTGAAAGCTCCTGATGTCCTGTTAGGGTGTTGAGTACAATTGTTCTGCTTCCAAAACGCTGCCTGCTTTGACATTTCACTGGAGTTCCAGAGTACCACAAGGCCAGACTATGGCTGCAGATAACTGTACAGAAATTTTGCATAAGTGTTACTTTAAAACTGTTAGTTTCTCTGACCCATTATTGCAAATCGAAATAGCAGTTTCCTTTTTAATACAGGAGATGGGGAAGGAAAACAAATTTACACATGATCTCTTTGAGGGCAACAAAGATAGAGACAGTAGTAGTCCTTTAAAGCATTTCAGTATAAGGTCACTTTGTTTTGGTGAAGACAGTGGATATGTGTGTGACTATCCCATCAGAAAATACTTAAGAGTTTTCTGTAGGCCATAGGGAATTTTGCTCACTGGGTTGCTATGGATTTTAGACACTTGGTCCTTCAGACCACTTCCCTCCTTTTCCAAAATGTACTACATCTCCAAGAGAATTTGATTAATGAAGATGTATTCCTGGTTCTTCCATGAAAACCTATTAGACTCTTAAGGGAGGCCAGGCATGCTGGTAGACCTTTAATCCCCAGTACTTCAGGGGCAGAGGCAGGATCTCTAGTTCAGGCCAGAATGGTCTATAGAGAGAGTTTGAGGACAGTTAGGGATACACAGAAAACCCTGTTTCAAAAATCAGAAAAGAAACTCTAAAGAGAAGATTCAGAACACAGTGTCCATACCTGCCCAGGATGTGTTCTTTCCTAATAGGTACGTGCTTGCTCTCTGCCTAATCTTAGTGACTGTGACATTGCTATAATTGGATCAAATGTACTGGACACCTAGCATTTGATGTTCTCCTGTGGTGCTCCTTCCCTAGTCTCTTTGGTTGAGTAATAGAGGCAAACCCATGTCCAAAATCCTAGGATCTGACTGAAAGCTGAACAAGCCAAACTACTGTCTCTACCAGAAGAATGTCAGTGCTAGGCCTTGTCTCTAGTGTAGCTGGGCATCTGCTTTAGGCACTGACAGATTGAGATTCAGACCCCCATGTTACAACATAAATATATCACCAGGATTTAGTTTCCCTTTACCTTATTTTCCTAACCTGCAAGTTGAGATCACCGTAGCATCTGGAATGTCTGGCCACCAAGATCAGTGACAAACATGAGTGAGTGCCTGACACAGCCTGCACCCATGTCCTTGCTTCCCTGTAGTTTTTCTCTAGCCAGCCCATGTATTTTACTGAGATCTAGAAAGCCATTCTGAACAGGCAGAATAGCCCAGTGCTCCTTAGACTTTGTTGTACCTTAGACTCACCTGAAGGCCTTGGTAGAACAGATTACTGGGCTCCACCCAGGGACTGACAGTCAACAGGCCAGAGATGCAGCCTGAGACTCTACGTGCCTGCATTCCCCTCCCTTTCTTCTCTTCTTCCTCTCTCCCTCTCTCCTCCCTCCCTTGCTTCTCATTTATGTATTTGTGTGTATGTAGTGTATAGTGTCATGGTGTTCATCTGGAAGTCAGAGTACAACTGGCAGACGTCAGTTCTCTCCACTGTGTGGGTTCTGGAGTTTGAACACGGGTCATTAGTCGTGGTGGCTTTACCTTCTAAGCCACTTGAACTGGCTGGAGAGAACTTGTAGCTGATGCTGAAGCTGCTGGTGCTGGCCTACTACTACATTCTGAGGGCCAGAGATAAATCAAGCTCAATTCACGAACATTCTTCTAGCAATGAGCAAGCACTATGGAAGATCCAGAAGATCCTGAAAGGATTGAGTCTTAAAGTCTAGACAGAACAGAGAGCTGGATGTTTGGGGTTGGGTTATACCAGTTTTCTTATCTGTAGATACATTTAAAGCCCTGATGCCCATGGCTGTTACTGATCCCTGTATGTTTCTTCTTCATTCCTTTGGTGACATTTGCAGAGCCTGTACACCTGCAGTCCATGTCAGTTATAACTAACATTTTGTTAAATTTGGTTTCTTCATTTTCTTTATTCAATGCTGAGGATCAAAATAATGAAACTTTCAAACCATATGAATGACAGGTTGGTAAGCCCCGTTTTCAGCATCCAGCTTCAATAGTCATCAACATACTGTTTCACTTACTCACATGCTTCATCCTGTTCACACTTGAAGCAATTCCCATCATATAATTTTATTGATAGAAGTTCAGTGTGCATCTGTAAAAATAAGAGCTCTTTCCAGCACATTGCCACTACCACACTTAAAAACCTAACAATAATTCATCAATACTGTTACATATTCAGTGAAGGCTTAGATTTCCCAGGAGTTTCAAATGCTGATTTATTCAAATAAACACCAGAATAAAACTCCATGGTTTTGCTTAATACATCTCTCTGCTTCCCTTCCAGTTCCCCTAAGAAAGTGAAGGCATTCTTCATGCAGAGTTAATGCATTATCTGCAGTGACTTTGATCTTTAACTTGACCCCTCATTCCTCTGTTTCCCCCAAGCAGTTCTTCCTCACATTACAGTTTAGTTTGTCCTTCCTCTTGCTTTAGAGAGATAGGACAGTATTTATTTGTTTCAATAAGCTTGTGAGAGATGGATGGTATGCTCTGTTGGGTTCTCTGTCTTTGAAGTTCACATCAGCCAGTGGATTCAGGTATTATAAACCACGTGCTTTTTGTTGCCCTACCCCCAATATATCCTCTAACTGAGGAAGTTCTAGGAGTAAAAATAATAGGGAAATATCCATCATCTAATAATTGTATTGGGTGAGCATTTGATTCTGTAATATACTGTTCCCACTGCACAAAGTTACTTCATCAATCTGCTGATGTGTTTAATAGGATGGAAGTCTTCCACCCCACCCCCTTCCCAGCCTTCCTAGTATTAGAGATACTTCTCTATGAGTAAGTTTATTTCAGCGATATTAGTCTTTCTCTGCAAACTGTCTATTTTATGTGCTTTGGGGGAGGATGTGAGATACAACATAAAGTCAGGAACCTACTAATTCCTCTTACACTAGGACAGGGCCTTGCTTTCATGTTATAATAGAGTATTATTTCAGGCAGAACTTCTATCGACATGTATTCTATTCGTTTTGGGCCTGAGAGGATGTGACTTCCACATGATCACATGTGAAGAGCTCCACAGTGGGAGCAGTGAATAGGCCTGGTGTGATGGTTTGTATATGCTTGGCCCAGGAAGTGGCACTATTAGAAGGCGTGGCCCTGTTGGAGTAGGTGTGTCTCTGTGGGTGTGGGCTTTAAGACCCTCATTCTAGCTGCCAGGAAGCCAGTCTTCTCCTAGCTGCTTTCAGAACAAAAGATGGAACTCTCAGTTCCTCCAGCCCCGTGTCTGCCTAGATGCTGCCATACTCCCACCTTGATGATAATAGACTGAACCTCTGAACCTGTAAGCTAGCCCCAATTAAATGTTATCCGTGATCTTGTTAAGAGTTGCCTTGGTCAGCCGGCCAGCGGTGGCACATTGTAGCTCCGGAGTCTCTCCCAAGTTCGAATCCCCGCCCGTGCCTGTCAATCAATGACAGGGGAAAAAAAAAACCGTTGGCCGGGCAGTGGTGTCGCATGTCTTTAATCCCAGCACTTGGGAGGCAGAGGCAAGTGGATTTCTTAGTTCGAGGCCAGCCTGGTCTACAGAGTGAGTTCCAGGGCAGCCAGGGCTACACAGAGAAACCCTGTCTTGAAAAAACAAAAACAAAAAAAGAGTTGCCTTGGTCATGGTGTCTCTTCACAGCAATGGAAACCCTAAGACACTGGTGTCTCCTGTCAAGAAAAAGACCACTTCATTTTATATAGAGACATGAAGATCTTGCTCTTATTCAGAATCCCAGAGGTCTGTAGATTTGCCTTCTAAAGCCATCTGAACTTGACCTATAATTGAAGGGTAAGCTATTTGGCAAGTAAGAATTGTCTGGAGTTGGCATTCAGAACATTAGGAAAAAACTGACAGTAGTGTATAGTCCCTGAAGACAAGAAAGAGAAGTCTGCATGACTGTTCCTCAGGTCAGGGTGGCTGCAAGGACATAGACCTGGGATTCTCTGTTCTCTACTCAAATGAGGTCAGAGCAAGAGCCAGCTGTCCCTGTATTGGTCTGTGCTTTCCACCTTCATCCACTTCACTGGGTATTCTTCACATGCAGAGCTAGGAGTTGGTCAAGTTGTGGGTTTAGATTCAGACCTTGCTAGAGTACTGGCAGGGTGCTCTGGCCTTCCATATGTTGTCTGATTTCTAAAAGTATGGAAATGGAGGCACTGCATGTGTATTGCAGGAAGTAAAATAGAAGGTAACTGGCAGGGTGGATCTTCTTGATCATCCATCTCCTCACTGCTGCTGCTGCTTTGGCCCCAGGCTTCATCACAACTCATCGTTACTTCAGAGGTAAAAATTTAAACTGGAAAAATGGCCCTGAGCTAGAACATTGGTTTTTGTTGTGAGTTTTCACTAAAAATGTGCCATGAGGAAGGGGTGGTGCATTTGTTGGTGCTGGAGGAAGCCAAACTCTGCTTGGGTTGTGGGCTAAATTGTGAAATACACCAAAAAGAGAAGGACAAACGGAGGCCATGCAGACCATGCGCTTTACATGTTGAGCTTGTTCTGCAGGTGGTAGTCCTAGTCCTGAGCTCTGAGACTGAAGCACACTTGTGCTGAGGAAGAGAACTGGAGGAGAGTACACACTCCCCAAGGGAGGGAGAGTTGGGCGCTAGAGTGCTGCTCTTCTAGGACTGAGTGGGTTCAGGAGAACAGCAGAAAGTCATGAACTTCCCTCAAGTAGAGCTCAATATGGAGGAGACTCCTGTCCAAAGAGGAAGAAGAATTTCTGGTATTGTTCATATAAAAATAGATGGTTCTTCCTTGTTAGATGTCATTTCACAACATTGAAAAAAGCTAACAAGTACTGTAAATTAAGAAATCACAAGTACTGTAAATTAAGAAATCCACACCACTTAATTCCATTCTAACTCTGATGGGTTTATGCTGCCCTACACGATCCGATAACATTTATCCAGAAGGATGGTTAGAATAGCAAGCCTTGTGGTTGATGGAAAACTCCCTCCCCTAGACAAGAGGCAGAGGTACAGATGCTCCTAGTATTTAGCTTCATCTCGGGATGTAGCTTTTTTTTCAAGGAACTAAACTGAGATAGAAGCAAAGTCCCAACATTGATCAGATTACTGGTAGCCTTTACAAGTGCCAGGTGTTTTGTGTGGTGGTCTCTTGGATTCACAAACACAAGAACTGTCTTCAAAGTGACAGCTGTAAGATGTAGCCTGTTTCAAGACCCTACTTATTACCCTTCAGCTCTCTAATGCTTATCTGCAGGAGATCTTTTGGGCAAGTCTTCAGGACAGTTGGGACAAAACACTTTAATGTGGTGTTGATGGCAACCTGTATGTTTTAGTGCTGGAAACATCTCTAACAAAGAGGACACTGGCTGTCAAAGGAAGAGAGGCGTCGTCCCCGAGGCGTAGGTGTGGGTTGCAGTGTTCCTTTTTAAAACAAAATGTCAACCCACACCCATCCTTGAGTACTGCTGTGTTCTGCTTAGGTGTACTGAGTGAAATATAGTACGGGTTTGAGTCATGTTCTTGATCTTTTAAAGGTGCCATTGGTATCCTGCAGGAGGGCCCCTGCAGCAGTGGCCGCCACCCCCTTTAGACACCCCAATTGGCTTCTTTGTACTGGGTAATGTCCATTTAGAATTTAGTGAGAAAAGCAAATGTGTGCTTCCACGCACTCCAGTGAAGTTCAAAACTGCTTTGGACCCCTTCTTTGGAGGAAGTATAGTGTGTATCCTTGTGGTTTGAATTTAGATTGCCATTGTTTCAGTGCTTTGCTGTTATCTGGAGTTGTTTTGACGTACACTAAAACATATTTTTAATCATTGAGTTTGTCTTATGTTCCCTTGACATTAGATGATTGCTCTCTCAAGTAATGAGAAACCTGTAATGATGTATATTTTATTTTTTAAAAAAAAATTTTTATTCTTTCTAAATTTCACATCATGCACCCCAATCCTATTCTTTGTTTCCCTTCCCTTCATGTTTGCCCTTTACCCTTGCAACCTCCCCTCTAAAATAAAATTAAAAAAAAAAAAAAAGGAAGCAAAAAACCATGTCCTCATGGAAGCTACAGTGTGTCAGTAGGTCCCACAATATACCCTTTGTTCACACACAGCAAATACTTGAAGTGTTCATTGCACTAAGTCATTGGTGTGGTTTGAGGCCTCTGACTTCTCCTACACTAAGACTACTGGATTTTCACCAGGACTTCTCTTGGACGTCCTGTTGTCCTGTGTCATGGAGATCCCATAGCTTTGGTTCTGCAGGACTGGCCCCTTCGTGTGCTCTGGTAGTTCATAGATGAGGTAGGTGTTGATGTGAGCGAACTCAAAGCCCTGGATCTGGGCCAGCTGCAGTGGTAGGGCAGGCTACTCCCACGAGGCTGCTCCTCTCCACCCTTGTGTCTCCAGTTCCGCTTCTCTCCACAGTGCTCCAGCCACTCAGCTTTTCTTTCTCTCCCATCTCTCCTCCACATACTTGCACATTGTGGTGGCTCCCGCTTCAGGTGGACCACATGGCAGGCAGACCTCTAGGTGCCTTTCGCCACTTATTTTGTCTTTTAAAAATAATGGCTTAACAAATGGAAAATTCATATGCATTAAAAAATTACCAGGAAACATACACAGTATCAATATAGCTTTTTGGGGGGCTGGGGGGACAGGGAATACTTATTCTCATGTCCTGTCTCATATTTACCCATCACTGTGTCCCTGTTTTTCTCTCATTTAAACATTTTTATCACATTTGGTTCCTGTGTGTGTGTGTGTGTGTGTATCCAAGAGCTCATGGTAACTCGTTGAAGTGAGCTCTTTCTTTTCTGCCATGTTGGATCACAGGGTTGAACTCACATCATCAGACTTGTTGGCAAGTGACGTTGCCTACTGAGCCATTGCCAACAGCCCCCTTTTGAGACAGGGTTTCACTCTGTGTCCCTGGCTGGCCTGAAAGTCACAGTGATTACCTGCCACAGTCTTCCAAGTGCTGGCATTAAAGAAATACACTATACTTGATATAGTCCAAGTTTACCTACAACTCAGACTCCCCCTGCTATAGCCTCCCAACTGCTGAAATTACAGCATGGCCTACCATGCTAGATATTCTAAAATCTCAATATATGTCAGTATATTCATCTAGCTATATAAAGTGATTATTCAATCTAGACTTTAAATTGTATGTGTATGTGTTGTTTACGGATCATAAAGCTTGAAAGAGAACCATGAGACGAGAGAAAAATCTTAAGGTAAGGGGAAAGGGGGGTAATGGCGTACATGTGACATGAAATCAGAAGGGAAGCCTGAGGGAGGCAAAGGAAACAGCTGGAGTTGGGTGGGGCTGAGTGGGACGCTGTCAGAGAGGGGGATGAATCAGAGCAATTAAAGAGACATATGCACACACATATACACACATATGCACAAGTGCACACACGTGTAAATACCGTAATAAACCCATTATTGTATATTTAAGTAAAATACGTGTATGGGAAGAAAACTAATTTAAAATTTGTTTTAAAACAGCCACTGGGGAAACTTGAACATAGGGTAGACCATGGGAATGTAAACCTCAGCAATTCCTAACTCCATCACTCACTCCAACATCCGTATCACCTCACTCAGACCACAACTAGCTCTCTGCTGTGTCGTGTGTAAGAGCAGAGGCCTTGCTTCCTTTCCCAGGCCGGAAGTTTCTTCCTCCTACAGGCAGATACTTCTGACAGTCTACCCTGAGCCCCCTCCCTCAGAATGACTGTCCTCCCGGCAGCAGCCTGAACTAAGCCTAAGTAACAACTTAGTAGGAAAGTAAATATCAATATCATCTCTTAATATCAAAGCTATGATATCCCTGGCCCAAGTTGGTCTTTCAACCCAAACTTTTATGGTGTAGTCTCAAGTAAAGTATAATCTACAAGTGCTGGTATCATGAGAAGGTGTTGATTTGTGTAAAGCTCAAGTGTATTGGAAGGGGGATTAGTGTTACTAAGAAAACTTACTTCCAGTTATGGGCAGGCAGAACACAGACCCTGTCCTTTGACAGGCATTCAGTGGCCCTACTAAAGGAAGCTTTCAGATCTTTGTTTTCTTTTAAATTAAGGGAAATCTGGCTTTATGATAACATTTATAAAGCATGTGACCTATTTTTTCATGAGATTGTGGATGTGTTTTTAGCAGGATTTTGTGGTTTGGCTAATAAAATCTTTTCAGAGCGGCGTCTCTGACTGAGCCTTCTGTCTAGTTAATATCTCTACTGCTGCTTTTATGACTTAATTGCCTTTGTGGTTAATTCACTTCATGACACATCCATCACCATGAAGTTTACACACTTCCCCCATCTGCCCTATCTACACAATGACTCTTGGGGTCAAGGAGAGGGTGGTGGGTGGATGACTGTTATTAGATAAGTAGTGTGGCTAATCGGCCTTGTTTAATTAAAACAACCCTCTTAATTAATACACAGGAGCTACTGTTTCCTGATGATTTTCTGTCTCACCTGAACCTGTAAAGTTATTCCATCCTTTGTAGGGTTAAGCTTATATGGTGCTGTCCTTTAGTTGTTCTCAGGAGCTCTCTCACTGTGGTAAGTAATGAGATTTCATTTTGTAGACAGGGAAGATGACACAGAACAGTGACTGCACCTCTGCCGTGTCACTGCAGCTAGTAACATGGTGAAGCTGGGATCTTGGTCAAACAGAATCACAGCTGTTTCAGTACAGTTTCATATAATGTAGTTTTCACACTCGTTTCTTGCTATTAGCATTACTCTGCTGTCTCTGTTTCCATGCAGATGCCTCACTGTCGTCTCGAATACCCTCTGCTTACTAGTTGATAGGTATTTGAACATGAGAGTTTCATCTTGTATCTGTCAAAATCTATTTAAAAACTGAAGCTTGGCTGAGAAGACTACTCTGGAGTTTTAGAATTCCTTTGTTGCTAAATTTAGCAAAATTGACATTGTGCTACTTAACAAAAGACCCTGCACTTGTGACACTGTTCTTAAGACACCACCATGAAGATCTGTGGGTTTTAGTCTGTTTGCTTTATATCTTATTTGTTAGATAGTCTGCTTCATCCCTGGTGTCTGCCTGTGATTAGAAATTTCATTTTAACCAATAATGCCTCCCAATAAGAGTTGGGTTACTTTTAATATGAGGTTGAAAATGTTTAATAATTCAAGAGAAAACATTTTTTTTAAATTTTAAAGAGATTTATTATATATATATTTCTGCCTGCATGTAGATGTACCACATGTGTGCCTGAAATCCATTGAAATCAGAAGATGGTGTCAGATTCCTTGGAGTTATGGGTGGTTTTGAGCCACCATATGGGTGTTCGGAATCAAACCTCTGGACCCTTTGCAAGATCAACAAGTGTTCTTAACCATTAAGCCATTTCTCCAGCCCCAAGGGAAAATACTCTAATGTCTTACATTTCAAACTAGACAACTGAAAATCATTGTGGAATATCTTTCATCTTTGGAGTACAGTTTTGAAGCCATGCCTCATAGAACACCACTAACTTAATGACATGGATGTAGTTCATTGGCATAGGGCTCCCACCCACAACATTGCCTTGGGTTTGGTCCTCACTCAGCACTGAAAGAATAGATAGTTAATAGATTCACATTTTTCTCACTATAAGAAAGTGCTTGTGATTGCATTCATATTCAAGAATGTTATATGCTAGTGGCAAATTTGTGCTGTTGGCTTTAAAATGTAACTGTTTCCTCAATTTTACTCCAGAAAGTGGAGGCAGCCGTAAAGGAGGAAGCTGCTCACGGAAGCTTTGCTGTGCAAATACACTTCCCTCAAGTGTCTCTTAGTACAAAAGCTTAAAAAATGTTTTAGGAAAATCAACTTACTGTAGCAATAACATTTTGGAGCCATAAATACCTGTCTTCAAATTCCAAGTCTAGAACCCTAGTCCCTTAGGATTTCCAGCTGCTGTTTTGACTTTCCTACATCAGATGGTTTCATGTCTGGGATATTAAAGCATGGGAACTGGGACGAGAGATGCTTGGCCCTGTGCTTTCTATTAGAAGCTCACGTGAGAGTTGAGAAACATGTAAATTGTGAGTGAAAAATGTCTTTCTGCAGGGAAGAGAAAGTTCTCTCCTGAGTGGTGACAGAAAAACACTAAGAGAATAACTGCAGGCATGTGGCAGAGAAGATTTTAGTTCCAGGACCAGCCACTGTATGCAGAAGTGGACATCACTGGTCTACTTGGTGTGGGTGACCTGGACCTAAATCTCTGAGCTGATCCCTAGAACTTATGCATGCCATAGATCAAGAGCATATACAGTTTTTGTGACCGTCATTTATTTTTTCACACAAGAAGATGAATACTTTTGGCTTGCAGTTAGTTAGATGTTATTTCCTGAACACTTGGTGTATCTCTTTTATTTATGTGCTCAGTGTTTGATAGCAGTTGTTCTAGGTGGTAGGAATTACAGTAGGGGTAGGGATGTGTGTGTGTGTGTGTGTGAGTGTGAGTGTGTGTGTGTGTGCGTGTAGAAAATACATCATAGGAGAAACAGCCAGAGGTAAGGAGATGTATAGGTAAACGGTAAACTCAGGTAGTAATGACTGCTAAGAAGAAACCATATAGGTAGCTGAACATGGTGGTGGGTGTCTGACCCCCGCCATTCCCAAAGTAGGGGTAGGAGATTCTGAGATATTAAGCCCACCTTGTGGTCATGTCTTTTAGAACCATGTCTCAAGAAGCACTCAGCCAAACAGGGAAATGGATGGAGTAGGCATGGGATTGCCCAGAGAATGCCTTGTGGAGGAAATGACTTTTGAGCTTCATCCTGAGGTGCGAGCATGGCAGAAGACAGACGTGGATGCTCTAGTCCAAGAGGCCCACTGGTGCAGAACCTGAGCTGGCTGCACTTGCTGTTCCATTTGACTTTCTATATCTGGCCCAAAGACTACAACTTTAATAGGACCACAGAGATAAAACAGGGATGAATATGAATAAATGTTAAGGTACATGTGGCTGCTGAAGGCTTTCTGTGCTTTGTTGGAATTGACTACATACACACCCTGAATGTATAAATCAAATGGTTTCCCAGGTCCTTTCATCATTGCATCTGCTAATTTAATCTTAAGGAAAAGCTGCTTGTTCCCTTTGTGCTCTGAGGTCATTGACCTCTCTGTCTTTTGGTCTCTGGAGTAGAAAGTTTAGGTGGAGATGAAGGACTGATTCTCCTCAGACCTTTGACCATGCGGATCCTTGGGGGCTTTGTGCTAATGAGGATGGATAAGGTTTTCTTTCTGCTTCTGAATTGATTTTGTGGCTTAAAAAAAAAAAGAACATTTATCAAAGGCTAAGGGTTGTCAATGTGGGGAGGGAGGCATTAAAAAAGAAGCCATTATCCAAGTAGCTGCTCAAAGGGAATCACTTAGGATATACATTCACTTATAATGACTTGCGTAAATAGAAGACAGCAAATCTGGTGAGCGAATCACCTGCTAAATAATAGTACTTACAACAAGAGCTGATGCCTCAAGAGCTCTTGCTGTTTGCCACGTTTCCTGTGGAACAGCGACCTTCTAGGCTTCAATCTTCTTCCATCTTCTTAATACCATCTTTCAGATTGGTATTGTCATCACTATTCAGATGAGAAGCACCAGGTGTAACTAGTTTAACCTCATAGTCACTTGGGTAACCAAGTGCAAATTAGACCCTGGTCTTCTTGATCCCAGACTTTTAAGTTAATGAAGACAATGCATGGTGTGCCCTGATGATGGTAGGATGTTGTAAAGGACACTGATGCTGTCTGAGAAGTAATGATTAATGAATAACCGGAGTAGTGCTGAGCTGGACCTGCACTAACATAACTCTACTAATTTCCCACTGACAAATGGAAAATGAATGGTTACATGAATGAGTAAATGAATGATACTCCATATTGTGAGTATCTCCAAGGTGGAGATTGTCTAAAAACAAAGTACAGGCTAAGGAAATCAAATAAGTACTCACGTAATAGGTGAATTAGGTGGTGGAAGGTGCTGTAAGGGAAAAAAGGTGGGATAGGGAAGAGGATGGTGGAAGGAGGCTTGGGAGCACGGGAGAAGGGCTCAAGAGCTGTGATGGAGATCACTATGGGTAAAGGGACCAGCAGTGCAAAGACTGAGGCTGGAGCATGGCTGATGTGTTCAGGAAACAAGGAGATCTTGTAGCCCAAGTGTACGAGGAAGAGATTGGAAAAGTAGTAAGACCAAGTACACTGAGTCTTTGTCTTGTGAATATGGAGTCTTTGGAGGTTTTTTTTTTTTTTTTTTTTAATTTTGAGTAAGGACAGACAACCTAATAGAGTTCCATTTAACAAAGATCCTTCTGTCTATTCTGGGAAATGGACTGCGACGGTCTAGCATAGGAGGTGGGAACTCAGTCGACAGGTAAGATTCTCTCCCAGTTAGACACACGTTCTGCATTAAGATGGAGACATCCTCAGACAGTTGAAGTATGATAAAATTAAACATGAGCTTGTCTTAAACAGAATTAGACAGATGCTTATGTTCATAGTCTATCCCATACGACTGAAGTGTTAAGCTTGGCTTGGGGATGCTACTGGACTTGATCACATTTATGAATTAAAATTGTTCTTACCATCTTCTAATGTATTTATAATAGCAGACTGGAGAAGAATGGAGAGGAAACTGGTGCTCCTTTCTTCAACTGACTTAGGACAGATTTTTAAGTGCAACTCTCAGTGTTGGATATTTATTCCTATTTGAAACTGCAACCATGCAAGGTGCTTTCTCGCAATCACCATAAAAGACCAGTACTCATTTATTTTAATTTTCATCTTTAGCAAAATGTTGAGGGAGGATGATATACCTAAGCAGTGTTTCTCAACAGAGCTGGGATACCTTTTGCCTTTTCCTTTCTGGGAGAACATTTAGGATTGTCTAGAAAAATAGTTATCCCTTTGTTCAGAAATTTACTGATAGCTTTTTTGAATGTGCAGTTTAAACTTTAAACTGGAAAATTAAGCTGAAAATACAGAATCATCATGTTATTGATTCCCCCTCCCATACTGCCTCCATGGCTTTCAGTTCACAGTGTATCAATGTGTGGTGTATGTGTGACAGCTAATGAGCCAATACCATAGATTACTGCCAAATGAACCCATGGCTTAGCACACACTTGATGTTGTACATTCCATGGAATTCTGACAAGTATCTTTTTACTGTCTTAATTCCAGTGCCCTAAAGTCCTCTGTGTTCTGTGCATTCATCCCTCTGTCCCCCAAGCCTCAGCAGCTACCGACCTTCTTACTGTCTTCCAGAGTTAGGCTTTTCTAGAACACCGTATAATTGAAGTCGTATGGTTAGAAGAGCTTTTCAAATTGATCTCTTCACTAAGTCTTTTCCTAGCCTGATAGCTCATTTCTTTTTATTGCTAAATAAATCCTATTACATCCTATCAGAGTGTACCGGTTTGTTTAATCTATTCATTTAATGAAAGACATCTTTTAGTATATCCCTGGAGCCATTTTGATGTCTCAAAGATGTAAGAATGTATTGATAACTGCTAGCTCAGATATGTGCAACACACCCTGCTGTACAAAGGACATGCACCTAACAACGAGTCATCCCATTCAAAATATCACTAATGTGGAGATTGTTAAGCTCTGACCCAAATCTGTCCTAAGTAGTATAGGGGAAATATTCTAAGCAGACACTTCCATTTGAAACCATTAGTCTCTCAGTGCTCTCAGCACCAAAAATAATCTAAAGTCCATTTTGTAAGTGAAGGGACAATTTAAAGCTAGGTTCTGTGCATTCAGAAGGCCAGCTATTTATAGTAAATCGTCAAAGACAGAATTCAAGTCTGGACCTTCTGAAGACATAGGCACCTCAGGTATTATACCTGTACTTTCTTTCTGTATTATGTGTGGATTCTTTCATTTTTAACAAAAATGCAATACACCTTTTCTGTGGTGACCTAAGTTTTTTGTAATATGGAATGGGTGTTGTACAATTCTGTTGCAAAGTGCTTGCCTAGCGTTCACAAGGGTCTTATCTTGGTTTGATCCCGAGCACCACAAAAATGAAAAGCAAAACCACAAAGTTCCTTGGAATCTTTTACCTTTTAGTTCCATGACTTTGAACACACAGAGTCTGCCAGTGTTATGAGAACCACACTGCTGAAGGAGCCCTGCACCCTGGCTGAGGAATTTGAGTTTGTTTTCCATTCCGAATGTCTTCATTGTTCTCGCCCTCTGATGTGCTAATCCCAGAAGCTAAAGGTGCAGAGATACAGTGATTCATGTCTCCCACATTCTTAACTCTACAGAGCTATGCTTGCTGTTTTAAATGAAGCCCTAGGTGTCCCTCCTTCTGCTGTCTCCTAGCTGGTGTCTGGCTTGGAGGCTTGTCTGTCACCTTTTGTCTTTCCTGTGGCCATCAATTTCTTCCTCCCACTGATGGCAGCTGATCCAGATGAAGAAGTTGCTTGTTCTTTTCTGTGCCCATTAGCGGCCTGCCCTCTCGATGTGTTCTTCCTGTTTGCCATAAGGAACAGCTGGAAGTGCAAACTTAAAAGCTAGCATTCTATTTTGGGGGATTTTGCGTCTTCATATTTTGCTTTTCTCGTATCTGTCAGCTCTTGAGATTGCTGTTGTAGCAGCATGCACTGTAGACATACACACACTCCTAAAATATTTACTCTTTTATCAGCCTTGTGTAGCTTTTATTGTGTTTATCACATTAGAGAATTTTTTATTATGGGTGATACAATTCGGTTTCATTGGTTAAAGTGAAAAGATAAGCCACAGTTTTCTAAAATTCTTTGCACATATTGTATGTAATGTTGGACAGCAGCTGTAGGCAAATTATTTATTTACACATCTGAGACTTTTAGAATATTGATTCTCAGAGCATAAAAATTTAGAAATTACTAGTATTTGAATTCTTTCCAAGTAGTGTGGTCTTCTATGATTTGGAAGAGACTTGGCCTTCATAGAGGCTAAGTCTTCTCATCAGAACTCTGACCCAGTCATTCCATTTCTTTGACGTTGATCTTGTGTGCAAGATTTGTTCTAGAACTGCAGACACCTTGAGACACCATTACTGGGCAGTGAATGCTAGGGAAATCTGTAAGTGGAATATGCTAAACGGTGCATACACATATTTGTTGGCATGGGAATATGGTTATAAAACCAGGGTAAACAAGACGTTCTATGAGCGTGTTGAAAGAATGAGGTTTCTTTTTTTCCAAGACTGAGTTTTGGTTCTTATTAACTAATGGACAGTGGGGAAAGTAGCCTCATAATTATCTATACATTATAGAGGTCTGAGTACAGTACAAGGTGCTATTGTATGGTTCTTTTTCATATAGTAAAATCTGGATTTTACTACTGGCTTTTGTGGCATCATTTCTTACAGTGCATCAGAGGGCATGGATTTCTGTACTAAGAAACCCTACTATAGCCTAGTCCGACTGTTTTAATTTAGCCTTAGCACACTGCTTGCTTTGCAGACAAACAGGGGGGAGTAGAAGGGAAGGGATGGGGAGAGGTAGGGTAGGATAGAGTGGGGTGGGTTGGGGCTCTTGCTGGTCCTGGAGTGCAGGCAGACGTTGATCCACAGTGTGACTGATGTTCTGCTGAAACCTAGACCAGACAGGAAGTAAAGGATTAGTTAATAGGTCCTTTCCCTTGTCTTAACTGAAGACATGCCTCTCTTTTTAAGGACCCAGGTGCTTTGAAAGAGGAGAGCAAAAAAAGTTTTGTTTTTCCTTTTTTAAATAAGAGTAGTACTTTATGATCTAGCCTTTGAGTCTGTTTCTTCAGCGTCACAATCTTTTCCAGATAATAAGGACTTTCTATTAATATGAGAAATGGTGGAGTTCTCAACCTTTGCCAACTGTGTATTAATCTAGCTGAGGAACTGCGAAAACGCTGGGAGCTTTCCAGCAGGTAAACCAGAAACTCTTAAGAAGGCAGGAGGTGTGATTTTAGTTTAAAGCCTAAACTGAGCTCTTAGGGTATGCTTGCCCTGAGCTCCTTGGAGCACAGGAGTCTTACCTCCTGAAACACAGAAAGTTTCAGTCATATAAAAATTTTCAGTCTCCCTCCACTTCAGACAGGATTGTGCTGCATAGCTCCGGCTGGCCTTGAGCTTGTGGAAGTCCTGTCTCTACCTGAAGTACTGGGATTACAGGCCTGTGCCACCACTTTTCATTAAGAGGAGAAACATGATGGTGATCTCATTTAAGTGTCATAAACCTGTTTGATTTTAAGATACCATACTTAATTAAGGTTGAATGTCACATCTGTTGTTTGTCTCTTTCCATGGCCTGATCGCTGTGAATTCTGGGAACTTGTCAACCTTTACATGCATGTAGTGTTCTTCTGTGAATTTTTCTTTTTCTTCTTACTGTTGGGACAAGAAACTGTATGTGTTATAGCTTGTTTGTTTTTCAATTTTTTTTTTTTTGGTTAAATTGTTTTCCAAGGAACTGCTTGACTCCTTGCCTAATTAACTTCATAGCCTGCACATGTGGCTCATTTCACAGTCCTGTCCTTTAGTGGATTTCTGGTCCATTGACTAGATTTTTTTTTTCCAACGAAATAGCCACCTAATCTGTTTATACTGTTTACTTATCTTAATGCAAGTTTTCAGTATTTTGCTGACATGCACGGTTTCTCATATTATAATGTAACATTTTTAAGTGTGTTTTTTAATCATTTATTTTTCACTGTTTTAAGTTCAACATGAAGTCTGCCTTTCTGTCTTCTTGCAGTTTACAGGGAGTGACAGCAGCTTATTGTGTACATCACATGTGTTTCTAGCCAAGCACATACCTGGATCCCTGGTGTATCCAAAAGGAGATTGGAGGAGAGACCATGCCAGATGAAGGGGGTGAGGACAGGACTTGAGTGGTGCCAGTCACTAGCATCTCCAGTCGCATGTATGGCACTGTGACGTCGATCCTGTACACATGCACCACTCAGGCAGCCTTCTCTTGTCACACTTCAAACTCTGGAAATGTAACTACCTGGTTTTTGGTATCCTACTTCTTCATGATGCAGAATGGGCCCAACCTTCATTGTTGCCATTTTGTCCTACACAGTTGCTGGCTTTCTCCCTCAGCTCTTGGGCAGACAAACTGAGGCAGTGAGACACTGTTGGATACCCAGCCTGGTCTTGGTGCCTTCTGGTTTAGCTTGCTGCCCTTTCCTATCTTCTGTAGTCCTCAAAGTTCATTTCATTAAGAGAGATGCTTGTGTATGTTTCAAAAGTATATAGGCTATGCTTTGTATGCTACCATGTACTGTGATGTCCCAATGTAAAAAGACATGTGATTTCTGCTTTGCAACCATTCTGATAGGAGGAACAGGCATATGGTTAGTGATATACGGTGGAGCATGATTAGTGCCATGATGGACTCCCTGCATAGGTCAGTCTGAGAGGCCAGGGCAGGGTACCCAACCTTGACTCTTGTACTAGAGGAGACTCACCAGAGAAAGGGATATCTTATCTTGGGGTCAGACTAGAGGTTGGTGATAACCCACCTCTTTTGAGGAAGTAAGAGGGTTGTTGCAGCTGATACTTGCTGGGGAGAGAGAATTTTAACAAACCTGGAAGGACCACAGGGCTTTAACCTCAGAGCAACAGAAAGCAAACCCCTTAGAATCTGAAACAGGGATTGGCATGTTCTGATTTGCTTTGTAGACATACTGTTCTAACTATAGCATGGAGCATGGATTGAAAAGAGCAACATATGTGGAAGGTATGCTTCCAGGAGTGTCTAATCTTTCAGAATCATAGCAGAACATTGCTGTCTACAGAGCTCATACAGCACAGCTGAGTTGCCAGGGGAAAAACAAGATAATCTGAGGTTTTAAGTGAATTTATATAAGAAATGCTTAACCCATAGCTGCTTTCCTAGGACAGAAATAATGTTTGGCCCTTGAAAAGGAGTTCTGTCATTTAGGGCCTTCCTTCTAGTCAAAACATTGATTAATGTAGCTGCTCGCATTAGCTTTTTATGGCTGCCGGTCCCTGGGCTGGAAAGCATTGGTTTGGTTCTGCATAGCCACCTATACCAGCAGTTCTCAACCTGAGGGTCACAACCTCCTGTGGGTCATATATTAAATATCCTGAATATCAAATATTTATGTTAAGATTCATAATAGTAGCAAAATTTATAGCTATGAAGTAGCAACAAAATAATGTTATGGTTGGGGGTCGCCATAACGTGAGGCACTGTATTAAAGGGTCGGAGCATTGGGAACGTTGAGAATCATTGACCTATACTCATTTACTAGCTCTCTGACATTTATTTAAGAGCCCAGCATCCTTAGAACAAAGTGATTGCTTAAGAAACCTCACATTTTAGAAGTGACATCATGTCCATCCAAAAATAGGAATATTTGCTTAGTCTCCCACATGTCTCTGTTCCTAGTTCAGTGGTTCTTTGAATTACCTAATAAGTAGCCCCACTGACCCACTTAGCTAACTGTACGATGTGCCATTTTTCCCAGTGATACTTTCCCAGTTAGTCTTTGTCAGCCACAGTTAGATGATTGGGTAACAAGTGCCAGCTACTTTCCCAGTAATACTTTCCCAGTTAGTCTTTGTCAGCCACAGTTAGATGATTGGGTAACAAGTGCCAGCTACCTAAGTCAAGGCTGATCTTGAGTGTGCCCTCTCTACGTGTGGATTATGGACTCCTCCAGAAAGAACGTGTGTGCTGGCTTCTTCCATCTCTCTTTTGGATGTATCTTTTTATAGTTGTCTCAGAACCTGAATTCACCTCTATATGCAACTTAATGGATGCATATGAGCAGCAGAACTGGTGACTTGTAGAGGATGGTTTGATTATGCTAGCAGACTTATGGCCCCACTAGTAACAGAGGAGCAGGCTGCAAATGAGAAAGAACTGGTATTTTAAGATCTGGCACATAGTTGAGAATAGTGGTAGCCATTTCTATAGATAATTGTTCTCCCTCTACTGTGGTTGTCTAAGCAAAATGTGTTTATCCACAGATGCCTATTATCAATAATACTGTGTCAGTAGTCCCTTGAGATTTTTAGGGCTTTGGGGGAGGGGTCTTTGTTTCTGTCCTCCTAAGTGTCCGGTATGAATTCTTAGTGTTTTCTCTAACCTGGTCAGTTAACGTTAAAAGGTACTGTACTTTACTATGTTGTGGAATAGTAAAGAGCCAGAGGCTAGGGAAAGGATTTGAGCTTGACACAGTTATAGGAGCCTGAAGCAAAGAGGTTGTGAGTATGTGAGAGCAAAGTTTAGCTGCCTGGGAAGTGTCATAGTTTTTCTTCTTCAACTGGTTATGTAGTCAGTCACTCTGTGTTCAGCCCAAATATGAGTGATTCAGACAGACAAACAACAGGAGCAGTGTTGGGAGAGCCAGAATACATCAGGTCTGTGCTGCTTCCTAGGTTGAGAGCCAGCTCAGCTGAGCTGTCTTACAATTGATAAACTGCATCTCGGCCCACAACAAAAGAGATGTAGCAGCAACAAAGGGTGAAGGAAAACTAGGATGTTGAGAGCAGTTAAATAAGCACAGGCGTGCACACCTCTGTTCCTGTCCCAGCCAACCTCTGAGAAATTTTACTTTGCTGAGTAAAATGATGATGGGTTGGATACTAGCCTCCTGTTCCCTTCCCTAGCCTAGGTTTTGTATGCCTTGGCTCATGAAGATTTTCACAGGGATCAGGGTAACTGTTATGAATAGAATCGCCTAGGGACATACTCCACTTTATCTGGACCTCAATACTAGGTAAACCTCTACTCCTAAGAAGCCTTCTTCCTTATAACTCCAAGGCAGTAGGAAGAAGTTAGTATTGACAGGTCTGTGTTTCTGCAGAGCAGTAAGTGATGAGTTAGCAGGTTTGAAGGATGATCAGCTCCCAGTAATGTCTATAAAGCTGGGATTTCAGATGGTATCAGTGTGGCGGTCTCCTCTCTCTCTCTCTCTCTCTCTCTCTCTCTCTCTCTCTCTCTCTCTCTCATACACACACACACAAATCTCACAAATCTAACAATCTCTTTGATTGGATAGATTTTTTTTTTCTATTTAATATGGACCAGTTCCTAAACATAGTAAATTTACCTTTTAAATATAGCACAGTATGGGTTTGGTACACAAATGTTCCTGATACCTCCATGAAATATGGTTAATGGAATTATTATTATTATTATTATTATTATTATATATACACACATAAACACATACTATATCTATATATATAAATAAAATAGTGTATATATAGTGCCACATTTCACAGTGTTTTTAGAGGCCTTTTTGAAACCAGTGGTTACAGAATTAGAGCCTTACATGAACTCCATCTTATGGTGGTCATTTGTAGCGTGGTACAAAGCTATTGAGTATGATAGTTAGCCTTCCCATGGCTAATGTGTAGCTGACACCTCTGCTAATTGCTGTGTGTTGTATAACATTCCACATGAACGTCATAGTAACTGTGCTTGTCATCCTTGTTTTACTTTTGTATAAAGGCTCTGTAAGGTGCTAAGCCCTCCACACTCTTGTGAATTGACCTTGTTCATCCTTTTAACTTGCAGCATTTCATCCATGGTCATTTAATAGCTTCTGTTCTCTCCCCAGTTAAACCAAGGAGCCACTTGTAATTTGTCTCAGTAATTAGAATGTGACTTTAAGTAACTGCTGGAGTTGACTTTTAGCTGACTGTACACTTGTTTGGGTATTTTTCTGTTCCATCAACCAAAATTCTGTTCTGTGAAATGAAAGTTCTGTGACAGTTGCTCTTTCCACAGCAGAAGCAAAGCAGTGGCCAAAAACCAGAGAACTTAGACTTCTTCCCAAGCCCCACATGAAGGCTCCTGCTGCTATCTATCTGTATAGATACCGAAAGAGTTAAGGGTCACCACACAATTGAGAAGTTGAGGAGTGGAACCTAAACCTGTCCAGCTCGTCTTGCCTGTATCACACTTGCTGCTTCTATGTGATGTATGGTCAAGGATGGTGTTTAGGAACACTTTGTTGTATGATACAGAAAAGTTAACTGGGACAGTGGGAGGAAGTTATGTCACCTTTATGAGACTCTGCGTCTTTACTCTCTTTCAGAACATATTACTACATGCTTCATAGTGGTACCCTGAAAATCTTGTTAGTCTGTTTACAGTTAGTTCCAAGTCACAGAACTGTTACATGTAAAAGGCAGCTCATTATGGCCATGGACTAACGTTATCCTCATTGTTGATGGGTGATGGAGAGACAACTTTAGTTACAGCAACTGGGTATGTGTGTGTTATACACCCTGAAAATCTTGTGTGTGTTATACATATACGTATATATGAAGGAAGTGTTGCTTTTTTTCATTTCATTTAATCATGTGCAAACTGCCTACATCATGTTCACTGTGATTGAGGCATGTGACATGAGTCACACAGATGAACTGTTAGCTGAAGGCCTGTCTGGTGCTTATATAGGGAAGCAAAGAACATTAGTGGCTATGAAGATCTGTTTTAGTCATTTCTGCTTCCTAGGCCATTGCAGAGCCCTTTGTTGCTAGATGTACATTCAGTGACTATGAATAGCTTATTTGTTTTCTCCTTCTTTATGTGTTGTAGGTATTTAAACATCCAGCCTTGTACCAGAAGAGAGGGCAAAGGGAGTTTCTTATGCTAGAGGCATTTATAATCTCCTGAGTTATATGATCACTTATCAAAGTAATCCTGGGAAACTGGCCCAGTGATGGATAATGGTTGGTGACCCTGAGGCTATCTTATACAAAGCTGGTTTTCAAATCTCTCCTTAGCCCTGGGCTGATGGGTAGGAGTAGGAAATGTCATTCCTCCTCTGAACCTGGCTGTCATTGTTGGACCTTGTGTTATCATTCTGTGCCAGGTTGACCTGAACATTCTGACCATTCTTTATTTCAAGAACTAACTGGGACATAGGAATTTAGACACAGAAATAAGGAAAGAGCCAGAGACCTAATGACCTTGGATAAGACCATGAGTCTAGGAATGAGAATGTTCCTGTGTCACCACGGAGTGGCCATTGTTGAGCAGGATTGCCTAGGACTTATTGCTCCCACTTGTTAGACTTGCTAAATATCTTAAGCAGTAGTACCCCCTCCCCGTCTGAGCTGGTCACTTCATAGAAGAAAACATCTCTTCTGTGTAGGTTGTTTCCTTGTGAAATAGTAGCATCTCTCCTTAATAGCTGATAAAAACTGAAGCCTATAATCATGCAGACATCAGTAGCACATTTGAAACTCTCATACTGAGATTTCAGAAATGCCCCATCAGTGTCTTGCGTTTTTGTAGCTACACTTGTGCACAACAGAAACGGAAGACTGTGGGTGGGAGAAGAATCTGGAATAGGAGTGCAATTTTATGGTAACTGAATCTTGATGAAGTTGACCTTTGCAGTGTTTCCCTGGGGTCTGTTACTTATGGCCTGGAACTGGCAAACCATGCCCCCTACTTACCCTTTGTTCATCTCCTCCGTAAAGCCCAGTTCAGATGGTTCATCCTTCTGAAACCCTTTCTTCTAGAATGGACTTAAGGGCAGGGAGGCAGATCATTGGTTGCTTTGGTTATAAAGCTGACCACTCCACCTTATTACCCATCATCTATCCAGACAGTATGCAGAGTCCTCCAAGACCCAGAAAGAGTACTGTTCCCAAAGTAGCCCTGTAGCCTGACATGCAGGCCCTTCATGTATGTTAAGTGACTGTATACATGCATTCATTCTTT
Organism: Mastomys natalensis; assembly: GCA_021653895.1. Taxonomy (NCBI): domain Eukaryota; kingdom Metazoa; phylum Chordata; class Mammalia; order Rodentia; family Muridae; genus Mastomys; species Mastomys natalensis. The sequence goes on along the minus strand of JAJTUV010002290.1, from coordinate 117,459 downwards.
GCATTTCTATGTCTTTTACCTGTCTCCTTTGTGAATTACATCTAGAAGGAAGAGGAGAAGTAGGAGATAGGACTCAAATTTTGAGCCTGTCGTCTATTAAGAGCTTTGTTGAAAGCACTAGAAGGAGGAATGTGCTTCTGGATCTGTATTTGAGCTGCCCTTGACAAGTCAACTCACAAGGTCTAGAGTTTATCTTTTTTCACTGCCCCTTTATAAGCACTGAATGTAACACAAGACTGTAGAATACTCAGGAGTGGTCAGGCTTCCCCTTAGAAATCAAACATATGGGAGCTTCAGTACCAGACCATGTAAATCAATGAACAAATCACCTTCTGCTGCAAAATGAGAGCTTTGGCCGCCTTGTCCAGGTGTGAATATTAGCCCATTGATTTGGGCCATTTGTTAATTGTCTTGATTCACTCTGATTTGTCACCTTTCCCATTGTCTTTTCTTTGCTGCCTCTTTTCTTGTTGGGGCCCCATGGGAGACAGGGGATAGTATCATTATTATACAGTGTCTCACCACTCTGTTGTTCTTTTCTGAGGGTGTGCAGCTTGGGGACAGAGGGCCTGCAGCTGGGGGACAAAAGGGACTTCAGAAGATGACATTCTTTGATGAGGACTGCAGTGTTGGAGCTGGAATGTGTGGAGGCAGAGGCGAGAGTTGGCTGAAGTCTTAAGTCATCATTCTCTTTGGACCTTTTCCATTCTGTGTGTGCACAGAACAGTTGTCCATTTCTACACCCGACATTTTCTTGAGTGTCATTCCTTGTCTTGTCAGGGTTTTCCCAACTCGAAGAGATTCTGACACACCCCTCTAAGTTTGTCCTGTCATGCTTCCTTCTTTATACCAGCCTTCCTCTTTTCTAGCTGAAGGGGTATGTATGTACAAAATACAGAGGTTCATTTTTAGCTGCAGTAGAGGCAGGCCTCGAGGGAAGTGGCGAGATAACTGGATTTCTCAGAAGGTAACTTGGCAACTCATACTTTCAGTTCCCCTGCAAACTGTTGTTTGTCTGTAGAAGATGAACTTTCTACTTGTGAAAGTTTTCTCCATGCTTTGACAGCCTGTCACAGCAAGAAAGGATGTAGAGGATAGGATAATAAAATTAGTCAGGCGGGATTTGATACAGAGAAAAGAAGGCTGGGTATTAGCTTACTCACTAACTACAAGTTGCAAGAAACAGTCCATAGGGGATCACTGAACAGTTTGGGATTACTGGGAGTGGCTTAGCTTTGAAAGCATCAGATATGTGGCAGCAGCCTTGGAGGCTTCCTAAAGGGACTAAAGCATCCTTTATTATGTCAGGCACATGATTCCATATAGATTGGGTCGGGTTTGGGCATCATTCTACGTTTCATTGAGGGAGGCATATTTGTTTGGGTCATGAGAACCTACTAGAACCAGGGAAGAAAGAGGAACCCAGGATCTGTGGGTGAGGCTGGCATAGCCTGTACTTTTGGACATCCCTGTTAGAGTTTGGTGGGTTTGCTCAACAAAATTAAATTGACCTGTGTTTTTTGGCATGTACCTCTTACTCATCTCCCCACTGCTTCCTTCAAGGTCTATCCAGGTTGGCCTCGAACAGTATCTTCCTCTTGTTTCATTTGCTTGCCCTTTGATCTCTACAAGTCTCCATTGTCTGCATCACTCACACAAGTGTGTTCCCCTAACAGGATACCCTATTGTGGGAAGAAGTTGTATCTATATTCATGTTCCAGGGGACATTTCATAATGATGAGCACGTTGCTGTAGTTTTGATGTTGACTCTTCCCAACTCTTCGAGTTGGCCTTGGTCCTAGGGTAGAGCTGTTTGGAAGTGGTGAGCCATGCAGGAGATAAGCCTGGTCCTTAGGTCATGAGACAAGTGTTTTCCAAGGGTGTTAGGGGACAGAAACCCCTTCTCATTTTTATTGCTTCTTATTCAGGAGGTGTTCAGTTTTGCTCTCTCACACATTACCACTTTGCCACAAGCGCAAAGCAATAGGCCAGCTGATTGTAAGTTAGACCCTCTAAAACTGTAGACCAAAATAACCCTTTTACTTTCTAAGTTGATGATATTTTGTTACAGTACAGAAAGCTGACTAACATACCTTTAAGGTTATTTGTGTCTGTTGAGGTGGACAATTTGCCCAGCTTTTAAAGCTCAGCAGTTATGACAGAGACTAGTATAATTAAAGTGATCCTTAGCAACACAAAACTAAACATAATACAATGGCTTGAAAAAATGGGGGCATCTATTGAGCCATTTGCTTTCTATAAGGCATTGTTTTTATTACTATATATGCTTTAACATATAACTCCACGGCTCCTTGTATCCACAAAGGGACCCTAGGTAAGTGATCTAGTTCAGCCACATATGGAAACCACACATCACAGTAAATTAAATGCCAGCTCTGCTGGTGGTACGTTAAGAATATTTGTCTCCTTTCTTTGCACAGCACTTTTTAAATGTGGTCCCAGTTTCACCAGAGCTGGTCACTATTTTGTAAGAAGCAGTGTGGAGAAGGTTTCTAAGACATAGCTTGGTTCTTTAATATCTTAGGCCTTGAGAAAAGTACATCTCCAAGCCTTGTTTTCCTCATCTAGAATATAGACCTGATAGTTTTCCCTTGCAAGTCTGTTGTGAAGATTGTTGAAAATGACACCAGACATGTGGTGGATTCCCAGAGACTAGGAGCTAAAGGAAGAGGAATTTCAGAAGCTTCCTGGACAGGCAGTGATTTCTCTAATTGAGGACAGGTACCAAATTATACTATATCTCTGCAAGTAAGCTCTGAGCTCAATATTTTCTTCTGCTTACTTGATATAGGGGCGGCCTTGCTCCTACTCCCTCTCAGCTGGAACTAAGCATCAGGACGTTCAGCAGAAAGCAATGGTTTAAACCCTCCCTGGTAGGCATGAACAAGCACTTAATGTCGTTAAGGAAATTCTGGCTGTTGCATATGGAAGACAAGAGCTAATCCCAGCCTTATTGTTGTTATGTTATTGGAGTACCAGCCTGGCGCTGACCCTGGATACTTGCCTATCCAGAGCTTGAGAAAACATGTTTGAACATGTTTGTTTAAATTGCCAAAGAGGTCAGAGATGCAGTTGTCTGGGTATTCTAGCAATTAAACATAATAATTCTCTTCATGTCTTAAGAAAATAATGCAAGTGGCTCTTGAATAAATGTGATTTCAATTGCAGTTTCTTTGGTTTTGTGTAGACCACTCAAAGTGCTCCTAAGTATAAGATCATTTTATTTTGGCTGAAGTATGTAAGCTTCATTTGTGGAATTGTGATCATTGGTGTCCAAAGGCCCACACTGGGTCCAGTTTTTCCTTGATAGTATCCTTTGTTGAATATTACATTTCCTTTCTTGAGTCTGAAAGTCCTTCAAGGAAGGTCATATGTTGAAAGTCATCACAGGCAGAGCCTGGTGTTTGTTTTGCTAATACTTCCCCTCCATGCTTACTGTACTAAAAATGAGTGTGGACTGCCAAGTCTTCCTTGCTCTTTGGCCTAGTGTTCCCTGAAGTAATCCACTCTAAATTTTGCAGTCAAGAAAATGTGCAATGTCAAGGAGTCAGTGGGAGCACAGTTACAAGTCGTAGGTCTGCTAACTTGCTTGGGTTTTAGTAGGGGTATCAGGTCCCCCAGTTTCTCCTTCACAGAAGTTAGCACTATCATTTTTTGGGCCACCATCTAGTGGATATATAAGATATGAGTCCCATTGACTCCAAAGGCGATGCCATTTATTTTTTATGGTAGGAAAGGATTTTTTCTTCTCCACAGATCTTTCATGCTTTTTAGCAATTGAAAAATTGACAAATTTGACAACTTAAGCCCCACTCCCCAGTATTCCCCATAGCCACATTTTGTATCAGAGTCTGTGTAGTTCATTGTCGTGGGTTCCCAAACATAACCAAGCAAGCCATTGAGTTTGTTCAGTGGTGGCACGTGTCTTCATAAATCTGCCTTTACCTGGACTCCTCCTCAGACCCACCCCCTCACTTGCACTCTATTACACGCAGCTCATCTTGCAGCATAGCATCTCTGGATGCTTCTCTTGAAACCATCAATCTAATATGAAAAGGTTGCACCACGTTTAGCCCTTAGTCTTTGTGGGATTCATGGGCTGCAGAAGAAGCAGTAAACAGTGACTCTGTCGTACCTGGTTGTTGGTGAAATGGAATCTCTGTGCCTGCCTTCAATGCCTTCCATTTCCTCACCTGTAGCTCACCTTCACCTTCCTCTTTCCAACAGAGGTGTTTGATCTTCCCTCCGAGCAGTATTCCCACAGCCCCTTTCCTTTGCCTGGAGACACTGGATGCTCACAGAAGCCTATGCTGCCAACCACATGGTCCCTGCTTCTGCACTCCACGTGGAATGTTTCCCTTCTTTCCTATAGTAGTATCTGCAGCACTCACAAATTTGTGGCCCACTTGCCATGTTGAACTAACAGGTGTTTCATGGGTGTTGCCCAGTTTGGCCTAGTTATGGTCATTTAAATTTCAAGCTATTTAATTACTGGTGATTTTCTTCAAATGATCAAGACCTTTGTCTCTGTGTTGCTGTCATGCCCTCTTCTACTCCATTAGGGCAAACTGTTTCTCTTTCTAACATCATTTTCCCTATTTGGAACGCACTTGTTTTGTGTGTGGTAAGTCCTTTGCTTCTTGTCTGTGTTGTACTTACGTCTTCACATTGTAATTTCTGTAGTTTTCATGTACCTCATGAAAAGGGCATGAGATCCTTTAAAATAAAATCCCAAGGGTGTTTGTATTCTTGATAATTACCTGATGAAGAATAGGTGTTGATACTGTGGCTTGAATGACATGCTTGGTGTATGTGTGCTACCCTGCCTGCCTGCCAGAAGCAGCAGCCTTTGAAAACCTTAATTGCTTAATGTGATCATGACCAAACTGCAGAACATCTCAGCCTCTCTGAGACTCCTACAGAGCACAGAGCCATGAGGTTATAGGCTTTGCAGAGAAGGAAGGGTAGGGGGCCAGGGAGCCTTTGACTGCTTTTTTTCATACACTTCTGGTAACAGCAGCCTTACCCTCTTTTATAAAGGTGGAAATGAAGGCCAGAGATAAACTGGTGTCATACAAGTAGCTTGAACCAAGCTTGATGTTAAAAGGTAAAGGTTTTGAGCATTGTTTATACTGTACCTTTAGGCTGGTGGGCATGGTGACAAAAACCTTTCACCCCAGCATTTGGGAGGCAGAGAGGTGGATCTCTGTGAGTTCAAGGTTATCCTGCTCTATATCCAGGGCTAGTCATGCCTAGAGTGAGATACTGTCCACAAATACATGCATGCATGCATACATACACATATATACATTCATTCATTCATTCATACATACATACATACATACATACATACATACATATTTCTAAGCTATGCCTTCTGTACAGCCTGTCCCCCGGACTGGTGCAGTTAATACACAAGCTTGTGCTCTGCCTGTGAATTTTTACAGTTCAGGAAATGTGTGTGTATTTTTATATTCCTAATGCTTAAAGCAAGACAAGCACGGAAGAGATGTGTGGTAAAGGAAATGTGCGTGAACTGTTTCATCTCACTTAGAGCTCATAGTCACTCTCACACTCACTGCATGATTGACAGTGGTAGCCGAGCAGTGATGCAGATGATCCCAGCTGTATTGTGCATGGTGGGCCATACACAAGTTCAGTTGAGGTGTCAGAAAGTTTCTGTTTGATTACTGTTATAAGCAGACTGAGGATGATTGTGCTGTGTTTTGAAAAGGAGGGATCAGTACCTAAATACAAATAAAGTTTATATGCAGCCACAGTATAGTTTTGCGTGTGTTTTCTTTTTTCCTATTTGTTAAAATTACTAGAAATGATTAATTCTCTACTTAATAATCAGATTCTTTGGTTCCTAAAACACCACACAATTGCAGGTTATTAAAATCTCTGCTTTGACTATGTGATCAAATCAAATTTATCAAGTCTCCAATCAGTCATTTAACTTTAGAGGCAGATAAAAAAGGTAAAGGCATTGACTATTAGGAGATTTGTGAACTTGGGAGCCAGGGAGGGAGCCAGGGATGCTAGGGAAATGCAGGGCCTATTGGTTGATGTATAATGATGGTACTTACCTTTTATTGAGTTGTGGCTTATTTTTCTTTCTGTCAACCCTTTGATTATGTATCATCACACTTGCAAATGAAGTCATTGAAATCACTTAGATGAAGTCACTTATCCACATGGCTGCAGGCTATTGGCCCCTAGCTCTTTCTTCTCTTCTACCTGACAGTGTGTGTGTGATACATGTGAAGTGTGTATCCATACTGTGTATCCCAAACTTGTTTGTTACTTGGAAAAAACCCTGTGGTTTGTTATTTGATTATTCATCTGTAAATGACATGGTCACCTCTTCTCAAACAACTTAGTGGTTGTCCCAGCCTCTGTGTCACAAGTTAGGTGATTATTAATGCCCAAGAACAACAGAATGACAAATTTCCACTCCCTTTTTATATTTAAGTGTCATAAAAATGTGGTTAATTCCATCTTCTTCCTTCCCTTCCTCCTTCCTAACCATAAGTTAGCCCAGACAGGCTTTGAACCCATGACCCTTCTGCCTTAGCCTCCAGGTGCTGGGATTACCATCACACATAACTTGGTTAAATTATAAAGTAGAAAGTTAAAGTCACTGCTGGCACTCTAAGCAGCCCCACAGCTAATCGTTCCAAATTTTAAGTACTTGGATGATTTTCATTTTGTTAGTCATTTTCGTTCTTAAATGGGATCATTAATGAATATGTATGGATTACTCCTCTTTTTCTCTTGCCTTTTATTAGCTTGAATAAATAATGCTACAGCTCAAAGTTGGGAGAGTCAATTGTGTGATTGTATTGATGAATCATATGTTAATTGGCAACTACATTAAGAGTCAGTCATGTGACACACCGCTTTTCTAAGCCTGTGTTCTCAGTCAAAACCACCATTTAATCCTGGCTGGCTTCCTTGAACTCTATCCCTCCAGACAAGGCACAAAGAAGGTAAGAAACAGACAACCAGGGAAAGAGTGCTAGTGTGTCCGGTCATTTAACAAGTCCAGCTGCACTCTGCCTGGGTATTGCCATGTGTTTAAAGAACTCCTGACATCTCTGGACTAGAATGTTCTTGTCAGCAAAGTATTCAAGAACATCACCTCGTTGCCTCTTTTTGATGGTCAAATAAAATAAGGAACATGCAGATACCAGGTGAAGATATTCTGGTAACAATGCAGAGTGGCTGAACTGGGACACAGACCATACGTTCCCCTCACTCATTGGTTCAGTAAGGAAGGGTGCTCTAGGCATAGACACCCCTAACTGCTCTGTGAAGCACTTAACATCCCACGCCCTTCCCGCTTGGCCTTGACTTCTCTTAACCCTTAGAGAATACGAGTTGAAAAAGATGTAGGAATCTTCCAGTCAAACCAGTGTGTTTTATATAAAGGGAATTAAAACTGAGAGATTAGTTTTGTATTTAAGATCACACAGTTGTTTGTTAAGCAGCTAAACTTAAAGGAACCTGCATGCTTGTTACAAAAGCAAATTAGATTTTACCACACCAAGGAGCTTTTATGTATGCCAGTGGATTGACACTTCCCATGACCATTTAAGAGCATCATTAAACAATTCCACAGGCATGGATTTCTAACATTTGCCATTGAGACACACCTACAACCCCACCCTTAGCCCCCACCCCAAACTGTGACACAGCCTTCCTATTGCCTAGCAGTTGAGAGAGAGCTGATAGGCCATGTAGACAAGCAGTTTGTATTGGATTCACGGTCTTTAAACCTCTCATCCTGGGCATATGCGCAGTGAGAAAAGATAGGTTCCACCATTTGCTTCTGGGCTGTAGCAGTCAAGCTGTTTAGAGGAAGGTGTGGGATTTATGTACTTCCCTCAGGTTTCCCCTCGGTTTCACTGTGAATCAGCTGCTTGACATTTGGAGGTTTTGTCCTTTCCTGAGAGGCTGATGGGCTGAGAGATATCAGATTTGTTCGTTCTTTGTTAGTTGTATGACTTTCACTAACTCCTGTGTTGTTTCTATCTAAGGAATGTTTTAAACATGAATGAATATGCAGTGAAGAAAACATTGAAAACAACATGGGTTGATGTAGTTGCCACCGTGTGGAAAGTAGGTACGGTGGATAGATCGTGAATGACCCAGAAACAAGAGATGCTCTCCTCTGTCCCAGGCCTGTGTGTTTATGTTTGGAGAAGATCAAATACTGTAAGAAATATGCAAACCTCTGTGTCCTGTATCAGTTACCTCATTTATCATGTGTCTGAGTCTAATGTGTACCCTACCTACAAAACTGGTGTTAAGTATGGAAAAGGAACAAGAAAAAATGTTGGCTTGTGTGGAAGTGTCCTCAGAGAGGATTGTTGCTTTCATGTGTGTCTAATGGAACAGAAGCCAGTGGGTCTCTAGTTTATTTCTTTGTTTTCAATCTGACATTGTTGATGTCAACAACCACAGGGTGATTGAGTGGTTGTTTAAATAGGGTTATGGTTTCGTTTTAGTTTCTTTTTCTCCCTTGAGTATAGGAATGGTGAATTCTAACTGCCACGTCCCTCTAGTTTAGTAAGGTATTTAGGGTATAGGATGTGATTTAGCTTTTTGTTCCTGGTGGGTGCCTCCTTAGATCAGTCTCAAGTGTCTTTTGAAGTTATAATGAGGAGTATGTATGAAGTTTTACTTCATTTCCTTCATGCTGTCTATTTAGTGCCATGTATCGTGAACCAGCCCTGAGTTTGAGGAGGTGTTGGTGCTAATTTCCATGGCTGACTTTTCCATGGCCTATAGTGATAGGTTCTTAGTGCAGTCATATGGGAGGGAATCCTCTGCCTCACAGAGCACTAGTCTGCGTTGGGTTCCTCCTGCCGTGCCGTCCAGGGTCGGCTCCTGGCTCCCAGCACTCCTCCTACATTTCTGAACACTACTGTGGTCAGAAAAATGCCCTACTGAGGTCAGTGTGATGGCCCACACACGATGCCCATGATCATAGGACAGCAGAAGCTGCCGAGCATTTATGTAATCTGAGGACAAATGTGGAAACTCCTGTGAGATCTCACAAATCATTTGAGAACTTGAGCTCGTGGCTGCCTGTCTGTGGTGTCTCCTTAGGCACTTGAAAGCTATTTCTGTAGCCTGTACTTCCTTTGTTTCCCACTCACTAGCCTCTTGGGTGCCATGCTACATTCTGAGTTCTGTGATGCTAATTTTGGATTTTTTTTTTTGTCATGAGAACACTTAACATCACATTTTTTGATTTTTATTTTCCCGCTTTTGCTTCCAGTTTTAAAAGATAACACACCTAGACATTTTTACATGTGGTAAAAATAGAATTAATGTTTTGAATTTGGTTTTGTACTAAAGTTTCTGATTCTCTGACCTCAACTTCATATATTTTATCTTTTTTTATTGCCTTAAATTCTGCATACCAAGTGAGTTGGGTGGCTAATTATTGTGGATGGTTTTCTGCTGTTGCTTGTAGACACTGTAAGCATTACAAACTGGCTGTTACTGGATCCACCTTGTTGGGCAGGTTGCTAGATGAGATGAGACAGACACAGTTTGGATCCTTTTCCTGACCCTGTTGCAGCTCCTCTGTCCTCATTCTTCCTCTGGTTACCATGGCCTGCTGTCCTCAGCCAGAGTGTGCATCACAATCAGTGCGGACATTGTCACCTGGGAGGTCTCAGTAACGTCCGGTGTCTATGTCTGCAAAGAGTGACTCTCCTGGGGAGGTTAGCTACAGAGCCAGTACATAACTGTTAGCCAAGTAGGCTTCACCTAGTGAAAAACTTGGTTGAGGAACTGAGAGAACTTGTCTCTTCCAGGTGGGATCTCACAACAGGCAGGATCCTCTGTCCCCTTCTTCAGGGCAGCTGGGGTCTCTGTGTCTGTAGGGACCCTCAGGCCCAATGGTGTACTGTGGTCCCTTTATCTCCTACCCAGTTGCTTGGCTTCTGTGGACTCGGGTTCCTCTCAGTTTAGGGTCACATGTGTTCCACAGGGCATTGAGGAGGACTGTATTGTGTTTCCAGTTTGGGCTCACACAGTCAAGTAGCTGTGTACTTCATTTTCTTTCATTTGAGTTTGGCCTGTCACTTTTCATCACAAATCTGTTTGGTCAGAATGTGGGTCAGGTGCCCCCTCAGATATTCTCAGCTGTGACCAGAGTGCTTTTCGCAGAATGCCATGGGGATGAACCTCTGCAGGACTTCTATGCCAGCCTCTCTTGTTCAGGCTATCTCTCAGTGGTCAAGGACATCAGGTGTCCTAGGGAGCTCACTTGTTGTAGTGCATAATTGGCTGTGCCAGAAAACAATGGAAGTTTTGATTTTAACAATTACTAGCAATGTAATTTTAGAGACATCATTGAATGCGAAAAAAAATCTAGCTTTTGTCACAGTAATAAAATAAATTTAAGTTGTATATGAACTTGCTTTCTAAACTTTACACAAGTAAAAGAGACTAATAGTTGAAGTTATGTACACATACATACATATATGCACACACCCCCAAAGCACACAGGGATCCTTGCTCTGGGAGTTTACTATGCCTAGGGACTTCATACTACATCAGCGATGCCAGACTTAGCTACTTCTTGGAGTTCTTTTGTGTTACATTGCTAGCATAAAGGTATCTTTGTAGTACTGGATTGAGTCTTCTGTTGCAGAAGGTTGCCTCTCATAAGATCCAGTCATTTTCAGTACCATCACATTTACAAATATGACTTGAAGGGTACTTTGAGCTTGATCATAATTATCTCTTACAGTTGTAGTGTTTGTGAGGAGAATCAGACCAAAAAGCAAGAAAATAGCTCTGTCTGGATTCTCACATAGTTCCTGTAATAGACACTTTTCTTCTGTAGGTGATCCTTTAGCAGTGTCAGTAACTCTATTTTGAAAGTGCTCTCTGGTTCCCAGGCTTTGGGTGAGGAGAGTCCTTAGGGAGATGGAAATGGAGAGGGTATTGACCCTGAGTCTTCCATTTGAATGTGCCTAAGTGCTGCCACATAAAAGATATTACTTATGTTTTCCAGGAATGCTTAATAAATGCATTAGTGGGCTGCCTTTGCTCTCTGATCTGCAGTGAGCCCTGCTATAGGCATTCTTTATTCACTTTTGAGTGATTTCCTTCAGCTGGGGTCAAGAGTATAATACAATTTCCCACTGTGGGCCTCAAAGCATGTAGAAGGCAAGGAGGAGTACCCTCTGTGAGTGCCTTCTTGGTGCTGACAGCTTTATGTACTCTCCTTGCACTCTCACCCAAACTCCATGTGGGTGTGGTTATTTATTCCTACTGTATTGGTGAAGTGACTAAGTCTAAGAAAATCAGAGAACTAGCCCAGGTCCTCCAACTACAGCCTGACTGTGGAGCCACAGTATCCAGAGCCTCTGCTCCACAAGCCTCACTAAACAGCCTCTTCTCGAGCTAGGGTGATAAGTAGTACAGGACGGAAAGGAGTTCATCCTCCATCAGCTTCTACGAGAGTATGGAAATAAGAGCGAAAGTAGCTATGACTAAGAACCAGTGAGATTGTGTACTGCTGGGATTGATGGGGGCTTTCTGGGGGCAGTACCCTAGATGAGAACACAGATTCCTTCATTTAATTTCATCTGTGCCATGCTGGTACTCTGCTAAATAAAAGAAATAAGACTCCCAAAATAATGAGCCCTAGTTGATCAGTCAACTTTGGATGAAATAAAATACTCTCTCATTAAGTATTAAAGCTCAAAGGCATGTGCCTGGCAGTGAAAGCTTTGGGAGACAATGAGAAGAAAGTCTGAATTCACCATATCACATGACAGTCTGTGGCACAAGTGGGGAGGGGTTAGGCATCTCTTTCTGTCTTTCCATTTAGGATTGACAGTGGATTGAGTGGTCCAACAGAAGACTTCGGACAAGGAGCCATAGCTTTCTGATTCTGCAGCCTGATTTTCGATCACCTAGATATTCTTATTTTTCTACCAAAGAAAAGAAAAGTCTTCTCACCTCTACATTTCTGCCAACACAAGACTCCTTCATACAGTGGTACCACCAAGAGCCAGTTGACTACCATCTTCTTCCTTGTCACTCCTCCTATCCCCAGCATATCAAGTCCTGTCCCTAGTAATCTCAAGTCCTGTTGTCAGTTGGAGTTGGTACTTCCTTCTGGGGAAGTAAGTAGTGCGAGCAGAGAGGTGTGTGTTGGTACTGGACAGAAAAGAGGTGACCCTTCCTCCCAAGGTGTTTAACCTGAAGGAGTATCATGCAAACATTTCCTTGTTGCAGTAAGAATGGGGACTCAAATAAAAGAGGCCCTCCAGTGTTTGAGAGCTTGTAGCAGCTAAGCCACAGCCTCTCCTGTGCCTCCCCTGCCGTCTTTATCCAGTGAGATTAAAGGATTGGAGGAATAAGAATGAATGAGTTCTTTATCAGAATAGGAAGATAAGCCAGTTTCTCCTGGGTGTCGACTGTGATCATACAGGGCAGCTCCAGCTGTCTCCTGTGGAATCACCTGGCAAACCTTAAATATGTGCCAATACCTGGACCCCTCCACAGACTAGAGGAAAGTGTGTCCACGTCTTCTGCGTAGTAACTGCTCCAGCTTGCTCTGTTACCAATGGTCCTAGCCTTGTAAGCCAGGTTTTCTCCATTGCAGAAGACCCCTATGAGGCTCCCCAGGAGTACTGGTTAAGAAGCAGATACAAGGTCCCTAGTCTTTCCCTTTATGACCACTTCCTGATTGTCTGAACTGGGATTCCACATCATGACAGTCTTACAAAAACCAGGTAATTGTCTTAAAAACAAACAAACAAAAAACCCAAAGCACTTTAATTCTCTTCTGGTTTCTGTTCCTGGGTCAGTCCTTTGCTTCCCTTCTACCACTTTGCTCCTATTCCACCCACTCTACAAGTCCCTTTGAGTGGAAGAAACAAGGCCTAATGTGGTCTGCCATGGCACATCTCTCTGACTGCAGAGTGGGTCTGCGTGTTACTTTTATCCGTTTTATTTATTTATTATTAGTGTTTGAGAGCCAACCCAAGCTAGGCAAGCATTCTACTGCAGAGCTGTAGCCCAAACCTGCATTGCATGTGATGCTTTTCTCCCAAGAAAGATCAAGTACAGATGTCTTAATGTTAATTTTCAAGTGATAATGCCACTAAAATCAACTTTTTAAAATCCGTTGATTTGCTGGTAACACCGTTTTCCATTGGCTTTTGGGGATTAGCTTATTATCTTGCCCTTTGTAGCACTGCCAGAAAGGTGAGTGTTGTTTGGTGTCGGTACTGAACTTGACCTGTCGGGAAAGATTATTATGTAGAAACTCAGCAAAGCAGTGATTCCAAAACAGCATACTTCCAGTTACAGCAGTGTTCTCAGAAAGAGGAAAGAGTACTTCCCGCCTCCTCTTTTGTTTTTGTTTTATTGCTTTATTTTTATAGCACATTTAAAACTTCATAGACTTCTGTGGTTCTGGCCCTGGGATTTTTTTAACAAAAAATAAGTATTGTGTAAAATAATACTCCACAGATATTAAAATTTGAAATGGAAAGACAAAGCAAATGTACAGGAATGCACAGTCTCAAAATGCATTTTTATCAGTCTCCTTTTCAAGTCTGAAATTCTCATGTTTAATCCTTAGCTGGGGGATTTACTTGATGTTTATATGTGTCTCTTGTCTCTTTTGTTTGTATTTTTTCCCCCTTCGCCTCAGTTTTGTGAGACTTAGTGGGAAGATTAGAGATGTGCTAAGTAGTCAAGGAGACAACTTACAGAGCTGTGGACTGGGAGGCTTCCTCCTGCCACAGCCCTGCTGGTGAGTATGGCCCTGAATCCAGTGTTGAGTATGGGAGTAGCTACCCAACCTGGTCTTTACCTGCACTGGTCTAAACTTGTATTTTCTTCTCTCTAAGACCTAGGCAGTACTGAAACCCAACAGATGCATTACAGCACCATATAGTGGGTAGTGTAATTCAGTAGGGTTTTCTAAATGTTAGGTAAAGGGACAACTTAATATTCCTAGGAAACTGATACTTTATAGATTTCTTTCATTACTTTGCTTAATTTCTTTGAATGAAATCTAGCCTTATTACTTTAGCTGTTTATTTATTATTATGCAGCTGTCTAGAGATTGGGAATGTTCATGTAAGGTGCCTGATGGGTGTATCATGCTTGCCTACCATGAGAAAGGTGCTGGATTTGATACTAGTGACACACAGACACACACACACACACACACACACACACACACACACACAAAACAAATCAGAAATGTTGGGGATAGGATAAGAGGAGGAGGCTGAGCTTATTAACAAATACTGTTTTAAGTATGTTAGTCTGGCATCTACTCTTCAAGACTAATATAAATTATTCTTTGTACATCGGTCTCAATCCATGTCTGGTGTGGTCAGGCTGGTGGGGACATTTTCTCAATTGAAGCTTTCTTTCAAATGACTCTAGGGTGTGTCCGGATGATGTAAAACAAGCCTACACTTCTGACCCTAATGCTGCCTCCTATTATTGGGAAACCTTTCTTTAGTTGGACATGAGTATCCCTGGTTCACAAAAGATGAGATGGGTAATCACACAGTTTAAAAATCTGTGTTTCTACACTGAGCACAGCAAGACGAGTCTTGGAAAGGGACCCCTGGGAGGTAGCTTCTGTAGCATAGTTTGGTGTGTTTGCATGCAAGTTTCATATTCTTTCTTCTCTCCTCCTGTTGACCTGTAAGCACATGTAATTAGCCGTTTGGTCTGTCCCAGAGCATCTTGCTAACAATTTTCTTACCTACAGTCCCCTCTCACAATAACCGTTTTGTGTGGAAGCTATATCATTGACATCTGCTTTGCCATTGTGTCTCTGACCAGTGGGTGATTCTGACAGTCTCAGATTTTACTTTCAGATTCACCACGGCTGAGCCAGCCTCTGCTTTTCCCCCTAACGCTGAAGAATGCTTTCTAGACAAAAGGCCAGTTTTAGTTGGCCTTAATTCTCCCTCTTCGGCATTCCTTTAGTTCTGTGTGCTTGAAATTCAAGGCCTGTTCTGGTTTCAAGTACACTTTTTAAAGTCTGAAACAGAAATGTATTATTGACTGATAATGACTTACGGAGGCCAATGATGGTTTTATGGAGGAGCCACAGTGCTGTTTTTGTTAGTGGCTTAAGTGCCTTTGACTGTTCTGTCTCCTCCACCTCCTTCTCCTCCCTCAGGTTTCTTGAATCGTGTTAAGTAATTTGATATTCCTCTTGTCCTGCATAGTGTAAGCTAACATTGGCAAATTGTTGGGAGAGTGCTTCAGGGAAAGAATTCAGCTCTGCACACAGCAGTATAATTTTGTGGCGATTGTAAATGGTTCTTAAAGTGCAGTGATCAAGAGGCCTTGAATTTCTTTTATTTTTTTTTCCTTCACGTTTAGCATACTATACAATACTGGATTTTAAAAATATTCAGAGCTCTCAGAGACTGAATCACCAACCGTGGAGCATACCTAGTCTACACAGATCTACCTCCATGGGCTGGACCTAGGCCTCCCTGCACATATGTTGTAAATGTGCAGCTTGGTTTTCATGCAGGTCTCAAACATCTGGAGTGGGGGCTATCCCAAAACATGCAGCCTGTATATGGAGTATGGTCTTCTAGCTGGGTGCCTCATCTGGCCTCAATGGGAGAGGAAGCACCTAGCCTCTCAGAGACTTAAAGTGGCAGGGTGGGGGATACAGGAGGAGGGGGTACTCAGAAAAGAAGAGAAGGGGAAGGATTGTGGGAGGGGGTGACTGGGACGGGTTATAAAGTGAATAAGCAAAAAAATAAAATTAAAAAAAGAAAAAAAAATATTCGGAGAGAACAGATCATCCATGATGCCACTAACCCAACTATTTTTAGTTAGAATTTTTAAGTCTTTCTTTTTTTTTTTTTTTTTTTTTTTTTTTCTAGTTTTAAACAGTGGCCTTTGCCTTCTTGCTTTATGGTTTTGCAGTCTTTTGTTAGTATTTTTGAGTAGCATAATATAACTGCGTGGAACTGTTCGTTACTTTCCCAAACCGTTTCTGTGTTATCAGCTCTCTGGAGATTGCCTAAATGTTGGCTAATAACCATCACTGCTCTGATCCACTTCTGAGTCATTAGCCTTTTTTTCCAACTGAGCAATTTCCTTGGCGTGCATTCCCAGAAGGAAGAAGCTAAGACAGGAATAGTGGAGTGCCAACACTGTGGTGCTATCTGATGCTGGCAGTTGCTTTGTCAGTGGTATATGGCACAGCTGTCCCTTAGGAACCATCACTATAGAATGGGCTGCTCCTTAGTTGCTTTAGCTGTCTCTGGGCTGGTGGCTCCTGAGTGTCTCTAGGCAGGAGCCATTTGATGTCCATTTTATTTGATGTCCCTTTTAGCAGACTCCATGTGATGTACTACCAAGAAGAAAAGGTGTCAGTCATAGCTGACTGTCCCATGAAGGAAGGAGGAGGTTCCACTCTGACTCACTGCCTCATAAGAATAAGATCAAGGAAGCTCTTCGTGGCACATTTTCACGATGGTTAAGACCCTAACTCCCCGTTTACCTACTGTTTGAGTTGGGTAAGGTGCTTAGCATTCTCCTGCAGAGAAAGTGTCATCATACTCTGACTTGCCGTAGGCTTGCGTACTACTCTGCATACTCAGACCTTTCGGCTCTTCCCTTCTGCCTTTGCTCTTTATTCTCTGAGGCCAGGTGAAACACCCATCTTCTCAGTCACCTTTGCCCTGCCCAGCCAAGAAGGACTTCTGGAGCCTTCTGGGTAGTACATGTGTTGTTAGCATTTTGCTGTCTTTGTGGCTTAAATGTGTGCTAGCACTGCCATGTCCTGTATTTCAGGAAGGGACTTGTACTCATGTTCGAGGGATGGGTAATAAATGTATTATTTGGCCTGAGTCGGTGCTTAGATTCCTGACATGAAGTAAGACAAGATAAAGTGTGGTATGATGAATCTCTGAGTAACTGCAGGAGAACAATTTTTGTAAAGTAGTCTGTATGATTGTTGTGCAAACTAAGCAGATTGGCATGGTGAGAGGCAGTGATTGGACCAGGTCCTTAGAGAAGGTGACAGGAGCCATACTGTCTCTCAGCTGCCTGGTCACACCAATGGTAGCATTGGTAGACTGATGAGTGAAGGCTGAGCCAGTATCCGTCTTGCCTGAGTGCTGGGGATCACAGGATCATGTCTAGATCCTAATGACATCTTTCTACCAGGTGAATTGTAAAAAAGGGGTGAAGGAGTGTCCATACTTTATCCCTCCCACCCCTTCTCACTGGGTGACGTGCTGCCTGCTTACCATTTCTGATTGAATCTATATGCTTTAAGTCCATCTCTGATGCTTCAAGTCCTCTGTCTGGAGGTAACACAGGCAGTTCATACACACTTTTTTGTTGGCCTTCATACCATACCACGTCCCCATCATGTTTAAGAATTCTCTCCTTTTTCCAGTTGTGTTGTTTTTTCTCCTCAGTTCTCACGGGGTCTCTCATAACTGCCACTGTCTTCTACACAAAGCAGCAGAGCAAGAGAAGCTCGTGTGGATTGCATTTGTTAAAATGGGACCTCAAGACAAGCCACTTGAACCTCAGATTCCTCGTTTATGAAATAATTAAGAATGCCTGCCTCGTTAGATAGTGTTTCCTTGTGCCAAGCTCATAGGAAGCACTCAAAATCAGTAATAGTGAACTTCAAGTAGCTTACTAAAGAAGGTCAGCTGGACTTAGTAGCAGAACTTGCTGAGCTGTGTGCCTTGATCTTGTTTTTTAATAAGTCTTTGCCCTGCAGAGGTCAGTGTGCCTCAGTTTATAGGGATGTGTAAGTTGTTCATGAAATAAGGAAGGCCATTTCACTTAGGCCTCCTGAGCTAGCAGAGGCTCAGTTCAGCTCGCTCAGAAGGAGGGCTGTTGGCTTTCCCACCTCCTGACCCTTTCTTGTGGTCCCTTTCTTGTATTTATTTTTTCTTTTCTGTCCAACATGGACTTATATTTGTTTCATTTCGTTTGTTTCTTGCTCATAGTAGTGTTTCTTCCTCAACATTTGTTCAACACCAGTTGTATCACTTTCCCCACCCCTTCTTTCTAGCTCCTCCAGTGGGATCTGATAGGCCAGCTTGTCCCTCTTCTGCAGCCAGATAGACATGTCTAGGTTGCTGGGTCAGCCTGTGTTCCCTGGTGGTTTTAGCAATGCAGCCAGAGGAAAAGTGTAGCCCCTGGCTACCCTTGATCTCATCTTTAGCTTCAGACTAATTGTCATCAAGCACTATACACAAGCAAATGATTTAGGAGCTATTCCTATTCACGTATCTATCACTGGGCATGAGAGTCTTGTTCTTTGGTTCCATGTTACACAAAAGCAGAAATATTTGAAAGAAAAGTGGTTAAGGAAAACTTGTTTGTGGAGCTAGTTCTCTCTTGAAAAAAGTAGATCTTTGTTTGGAATGAAGCAATCTCTAGTACGATGAGTCAAGCCTTCCACAGGTTTGCAGTTTTCATTAGTGTGTCATTTAAGGAAATCCTGTGGTCAGGGCCTTGAAACAAGCCTGTGTTTATTTTCTGCTAAAATAAAAAAAATTCAAAACACTTAATAATGTATGTGAAGAGAAAGCTGTGTTTCTGGAGTTGTTTGCATAAACCTTGGAAGGGGGACAGTTTTCAGTGCTGCCTATTATAAGTCTTTTCAAACTTTGGGATGGCCTTTATTCCGGTGTGGATCACAGAAAGTGGGAGTTTCTTCTAGTTTAAACATTACAAATACTAGAAGAACTAGGGGTGGATTCCATTACCCTTCAGTGACTTTCTTATTTAATAAAGGATTGATTTTTAGCCTAAGTGTCTACTGAAAAAGACCACACAGAAGCTTTGTTTAATATATCTAATACCCCACACGTATTGTTTTATTTAGCAGCTCTACAAATAGAGTATAAAATACATTTTTTCTTTACATGCTGAGTATTAAGAGAAAATTATGACGGTTTATAGTGTTTTAAAGTTACTCTTATTTGAATTTTTGAAGTAATAACATTCACCTGACCTTTTCTGGCTCCTAATCATATTTATTTTACTCATTCTACAAGTGTTTATTCTGTAAATACAGTACTAAGAATGTGTTAGTTTCTAGGAGTAGAGGTCAAGCGTCAGTGATTTCAGTTAAGATGAGATCTGTGACTTTTAATCTTGTCCCTTCAGTCCCCTGGTCAGTGACTTGGCCCCCTTCCATATGGGCAAACACGTTAGGTTGGTTGGTTCTTAAGAGAGGAACTAGCTGTTAGCCCAGTCTGGCCTCACACTCACTGCACTCTCGCCACAGCTTCTTTAAAAGTGGGAACTGCGCATGTCACCACTAAATAAAATTCCCAGGGGCACTTCCAGACTTGAGGGGTTATCAGTTCCAATTTAACCACACCAAAGTGCATATGGCTCTCCACACCCATGATCTCATCTCAACGTCTTTCTCCATTAGAGATCCCTAGTCTCCAGGCCTCCCACCATCCTCTTTAGTCCTTTCCAAACTTGCCTCTGGAGCGTGTATCCTCTCAGAGGCCTAATTGGCCCATGTTTTCCAAGCACTAGGAGTTATCTCAGGATCTGCCCTCAGTTTACTGAGCTTTTGAGGAACCAAATACCCTCATAGGCCATTGGAGCCAGCAGTTTCCTTTGTATCCTCCTCATAGAAATTCCCAGAAGAGGCAGCTCTGCATTTAGTTTTTATACTAGACTGTCCAAACTCTGGACTTGGTCAAGTCGTTTATATTCTCAGGGTTTTGTTTTTGCTTTTGTTTTAAATAGATATAATAATTAGGCTATATAATCCACATGTAGGATTCTTCTAGTTCTGTAGTACAATAAAATGACATTAATCATTGGCTATTGGAAACTGGAGTTTTTCCATTTCATCTGAATCTTGGTTAGCATAGTGGATGATGAGCTTCATTGAGCACAGAGGACCTCCTGGCCAAAGCTCCTGGTCTAGTAGCCTCACAGTCAGAGTGGCTTGATGAGGTAGACATAGCACAGAACATTTACCTGCTGGAATTCAGAGTGGATAATTCACCACCACACACTGCTCTGCTTTCCTTCCTTCTGCTGTGATAAAATACGAGTAAGCTTTATTTGGCTTATACTTTAAGGTTACACTCCATCGTTCAGAGAATTCAGGGTAAGAAATCTTGACAGAACACCATTTGCAGGCTCATGTTTAGCTTATTTTCTTATACAGCCTGAGACTACCTGCCCAAGAATGGTGTCACCCACAGTTGGCTGCCCAAGAACAGTGTCACCTATAGTATGAGTCAGTACTGTCCCACAGACATAACCATGGTCAGTTGAAGCTTTCATCTCAGATGACTCTAGGCAGTGGCTGGTTGACAGTTGAAGCTAAGTAGCACGTACACCTTACACTACAGGACCTTGTAATGCTGGAGAAATACAAGAGACATTGGAAGTACCTGCTGAACTGAGGGGAAAGAGAGTTTTTTTTTTTCTAACTGGAAAATCTGTAAGTGACCGGTATTTGTCTTTATTTTTTTCTTCTCCCCATTTTATGTGACTGAGTGTTTGTCTGTGCACCATATGAGTGTAATACTTAAGAAGCCCAGAAGGCAATGTTAAATCCCCTGGTGCTGGAATTGCAACCATACACTGTAATATGGGTTGTGGGATTCCAGCCCAGGTTGTCTGAAAGAGCCAGTGCTTGTAAGTTTTGAGCTGTCTTGCCAGCCCCTTTTCTTTACATTTTTTTTGGGGGGAAAGGGAGCTAGATAGATATTTGATCAAATATCTTTTCTTTTTTCTTTTTTAAAAGAGAGAAGTCATAAGGTACTTATAAAAACAATTCTTAGGCTAGTTAATGAATAAATGTGGGTGGTTAGTTTGAAAACCTTAATATATCTTTATCCTCAGGAGAACGTTCCAATATATACAGAAATTGTGGAATTCTTGCCCTATAAAAGAGGGTCATTGGACGAAGAGCTAATCCAATGTTGTACAATGTGTTTCTCAGGTGAAGACATATAAATACAAGTAGTCTTCAGCTCTGTCCAGTCTATGAGAAATTCCAAAATGCACCCAGGTCACAGGCGGCTATGGTGCCTAGTGAGTCGTGAGCAGGAGTGCATGGACAGTGAGCATTGGTTGGGCTGTACCCTACAGAACTGCATTCTGGTTATGTGAATCTGCACGATGTGTTAGAGTACTTATAAGCAGCCCAGGAAGAAAGAGCATGTCTAACTAGAGCTCTGCTTCTGTTTTGCCTGACTGCCCTTGCTATGAGAAATCAGTGGGGTTTGGGAGGCCCCACTCCCAAGGCAGAGTCCATGTTCCACAGACAAGAGCTGGCAAAGGTTTAAAGCAAGTTTTAAGTATCCAAGCATCCACTGCAGGATTTTCTTTCCAGAGTAGAACTTAAAGAGAAATTACCCCTACTATTAGCTGGAAAGGGGAACAGGTTTCAATGGGAGTGGAAATAAGGAATTGTTTGAAGCTTGTGGGGAGCAAGTGAAGGCTTTGGGGGAAATCCCAAGGGAAATTCTCTGATCTTAAGCAATCTCAAGGCATGGAGGAAAACTCCAACCTTTTTTAGTGAGTGAGTCATCAGGTCAGGATCCTGAGTTACACAGATCATTGTTTCTTTAACCAGTTCAAGTCGTGGTTTTTGTAAATGATACTCTGGGGAGACTTTTCTTTCTTCTTCAGAATTTCCTTTCCTATATTCAGTCCTCAAAGAATTAATGTGGGATTGTAGTTGGGGGTGGGGGGAGGCAGAGAAGAAAAGACACAGGTGCTTTCTAGAAATTTGGGAATTGATGGAGCACATAGGAAAAAGGCCTCCTTGGTAATTACTCCAGAATTGATACTGGGAGGAAGTAAAGTAAAAAGTATCAGAATTGAGACAGAGGCATTTCTGGATGTTTAGAAGAGACAAATCAGTGTCTATTACAGTCACACACCAATCTATCAGAAGAGCCAGAAGCTATTTTACTCAGACTAGAAAAGAACTGTGAGAAAGACAGTCATGTATGAAGGTAGAGTCTAAGAACTAACAGGTGCGGTTTATGGATCATCTGTGTACACCTTCACACTGATAAAAAGTGTGGGAGGGAGACCCTGATCCCACCAAGTATGGAGGTATACATCTGTAATCTGAACACTTAGAAGGTGGAAGCAAGAAGAAGAATCAGGAGCCCTAGGCCATTCTCAGCTACACAGGAAGCTGTTGGGCTACGTGGGACCCTCAAGTCAAAGGGGGGAAAAAGAATCCTGAATCCCCAAGGGATTAGGACACATGCCTGATACTCAAGAGTCCAAACCCAATCCAGACTATGCAACCCCACCATACTGGTAAGAAATAGTTGTTTAGTTTTGTTGCAGCAAGATCTCATGTAGATCAAACTGGCATAGAAATCATCATTTAGTCGAGGCTGACCCTTATGATCCTCCTGCTTTAGTCTTCAAGCACTAAGATTGTAGTTGCATATTACCATCTTCTGCCAAAAGAACTGTTTCAGAAGAGGGTGTTGTATGGAGCTTGTAACAGACAGGCTGAGTTTCCTTTTCATTAACTAAGCTACTTGGTACAGGTTTGAGAAAATATTCATCTAAGTACGGCTTTCTGTACGCTCAGCTTCCATGTATGTGAATTGAAATTTGGGTTGGGGAAGGAGAAGCTTTGGATCTAAACTGAACATGTATATCCTGTTTGTTTGTTTGTTTGTTTGTTGATACAATCTTGCTCAAGCTGGCCTCCAATTCAGTAGCTGGAATGACAGGCTTGTGCCACCATGCTCTGTTCAAATAACTATTTAAATAACATTTACACTTTTGGGGGCCTTACAGTGATCTAGAGATTTAAAATAAATACAAGAATGAGCATATGGTATATGTAAATAGTATAGCATTTTTCAGAAGGGGCTTGAGTATCACTAGGGGTCCTAAAACCAGTCCCCCTTGGGAACAAGGAGGGAGTTGTAGTTTTTAAAATTAAGGTTGCTCTAAATACATAGAAACAATTAACCTCATGCCTTACCACAACTATCAAACAAAAACGTGTGGAATGAACTCTTCAGTAACAAGCACTGTTTCTCCTCCAGAGCTTTGAGAACATGAGTCAGACCATGTATAATATTGGAGCTGGACCATAAGCTTTGTCTGTGTCCGTCCACACCCCAGTGATTGGATGGGGAGGGGACTCCTAGCTCACTTTTGAGATGTAGATCTCACCTCACTGTGCTGTCACTCGCCATGGTGCTGAGTGGCACCAAAGTAGGTAGATAACATTGAGAGGTTCCTAAGGCACTTCAGCTCTTGAGTGTGTTCTCCAACGTACTCCTTTACCTTGTCCTGAGCCTGGATATTTGTAAAAGGGATGGCATGGTTGCCATGAAGTTACAGCTTTGCAGAAAGAGCACTCCCTCAGCACCCTTTAACTAGAGGGGTTCCATTTTCCACTCTTAGTATCAAAAATAGAAGCCATTTTTAAATCATTGTCAGCCCTTTAATTTTACTCCCAACTGCAGAGAAACGATTGAAAGGAAGTTTGTCCCCTCTATACAGTATAACTCAGTCTACAAAGTGTAACATAATAAAAGTCTTCCTTTATCTCCCTGTCTTAAAATTAAATGTTTTCTAAAATTGACTGTACCTTTCTGAGTGATTACATCTTTCTTTAGATCCTCATATGTCATACAATAAAAGAGCACTCATGTTTTCAAACACTTTGTGTCTAGAGACCTAGTAATAAATGGGATTAAGGTGGCCCATAGTAACCCTGATGTCAGGGATCACCCCGAGGATATTATGTCCCACTAGGGGCATTTGTCAAGTGAATTAATTGACAGAGTGGGGATGAAAATTTTTTGTGTGAAGTGCTATATGGATGTGCACACACATTCCTAGTCAATTAATATCCTACTAATCTGCACACATATAAGGGCGCAAGAATGATTGTGCACATTCTAAAAGGACTCATCCCATAAAATGCAAAACCTGACATCTAGTGGGAATGTCTCTGAAGTGCTATTATGGATCTTGAAGAAATAGGGTTTGATTCCAAAGATTTGATTTATAGAGAATTTAAGTACTGTGAACGGGAAGATTTTTACCTTTAAGGGAACCACACCCAGTGGTGAGTGGTATTCAGTGCTTCTGAACAAAGACTGCAGCGCCCATCTCTGTCTTCTGTAGTTCACTATCCCAGGGTCCCCTGTCTGGGAATAGCCTCCTCCTAGTAAGGCATTGTGGCAGCTGATCCTCAGAGAGCATTATCTGAGAGGGGGCCTGCTGAGAACCAGCTGCCCTGTGCTGGGTAGGGGCAGGCATTTCATATTAGCCTTTGAACCCTTTTAAGAAGACTGTGCTTTAAGTTAACCGGTGTCCTAAATTGCAATGAAATGTAATTTGCAAGAGGATTAGCTAGATCTTTGTGACATTTATTTAAGACTTTTTATCCGTATAATAGCTTAGGGACATCATGAATGACTAATATAATAAAAATACCATTGGTATGTACCCACACATAATTGTCTGTAAAACACAAGTGCCCAACTTGAGAGTGTCTTCAGTAGAAGCAACTTTTTGCTTAAAGTTCATGCTGAAAATTAAACTTTAAATATAAAAATCCTTGCAGACATGGGAGATTACATTAGCTTTCAACAGGAATGTTTAGGAATCAGAAGATGTATCAGAGTGATGAAAGGCCATTGTCACCTGCTCAGTTAGTAACACCCAGACAGAAAAACATAGTGATTTGCAACCTACTAGTAAGTGAGAAAAGCTGAGTGCAGGCTGCATGTAAGACATTGCTTATTTAAGTAGAGATTGTGTGTATGTACTAAGAGAGGAGGTCAGCAAGACAGAAAGTAGTACTTTAGAGCAGTGGAACTATAGCTAACATTTAACTGAATGTTAGCCTACAGGATGGCTTAGGTAGTCAGGAACTTGCTGTCAAGCCTGAGAGAACCATTGAGCTACTAAAAGTGACAAGAAAATGTGCAGGACTTTTTATTTTAAGTAATATTAACACCATTTGATGTTAGCCAGTATTCTGAGTTTAAAGTTATTAGATTGGTTGCCAGTGCTTAAAAGCCCACTAATGTCCTGGTAATGCCAAAAGGCTAAGGATTGAACATGTAGGCAAGTACTGTACTACTGGGTTACATTGCCAACCCAGGAATGCCTTTTAAATGATGTACAAGAGTGCCTTCTTTCCACACATACAACACACATATAGCAGGCAGTCCTAGGCATGCTTCATGCCAACCCTTACTTTGCCTGTGCCATCATGCTGTGAGCATGAGTAGTATTCAGGATATACTTGGTTTTTTTAGTGGTCTTTAAACCACTATAGTGTGTCCTCAAATCTGTCTTGAGTATGATTCCAATCTATGGGCATACACATAAGTATATTCTCTGAGTGATACTCTATAGCATAAAGACTACAGGCTAAAGTTGTCACCTTCTTTCATCTCTCCCTATAGTAGACTGTTGTATATATCCTAGAGAGATGAGCAGTCTCAAGGAAGAGTGACTCTGAATGGGGGTTTGGTATATGGTAGCTCTACCATCTCCATAAAAAATGTTTTTACTAACTATTCATCCCTTGGGAACCTTGGAGTAAATAAATCAAAATGGCCTTTCACCATCAAATCTAGATAATGCTAGCTGAGAACTCGCTTTCTTCCAAATATCATTAAAAGCACTTTATTTACTTCGATTTTTCTTCACTTAATCTACTCAAAATTGCCTATGGTAAATATTCTGTTTGCAATAAGGGAACTGAAGCGCAGCTGGTTTATCTAACTAGGCCCAGCTATATAGGTTAGTAAGTTTCGCAGGTAAAATTTGACCCCATGTAGTGTTGCTCCAGATACCAGTCACTAAACCACTGTTGGTAAATTCTGGCACCTGCTGGGTACTTACTCTCTATCTTGACTAAACCTCAATGAGTGTGAGCCGTCGCGGCATGTTTTCAAGCATTGGGTCAAGACCCAAACGGTATATTTACTAGAACACTGTGGGATCCTAGAACTCAGAGGAGCTAAAAGGCTAACCAGCTCAGTAATTTACTGTCTGTTCTCCAGCATAAATGCGTGTTCTGTTGGGGTAGCTCCTAACACATACAAATTGGGAACCTTGTTCTGGTCGAGGTTTTACTTCCTTCAGGAACTCTCACTGTTTTATAGCATGGAAATGGTGTTTTCATGACTTTTTTTTCCTTTAAATACCTTGCTGTACCTATAATTATTATTTTCCCAAGAATGGAACAGAAATTGCTTCTAGATGAAAGAGCCATGGTACTCGTGGGTGGGTGTGCTACTCGAAAGTTTGCAGCTACAACAGAAATTAGAGGTTCACAAGGTAATTGCTGTGATTACAGTTTTCTCTTGGCCCCAGACAGGAGCTCTTGAAACACAATATTCTACTAATTTTTTAAATGTACAATTTGCAAGGCTACAGGAAATTACCATGAGTATGTGCTATTTCTCCCCTATTTTCTATGGAAGTTAAACATGTCATTGGGTCTTTTGAAATTCTGAGGGCAAAGTAGGCATGGTGAGAATTAGAAGGTATTGTTAAAGGGCGTAAAGTTTTTAGATAATCAACCTTGTGATAGGGTATACAAGAATTACTTTAAGCCAAGTGGTGGTGGCACATGCCTTTAATCCCAGCCTTCGGGAGGCAGAGACAGGCAGATCTCTTGAGTTCAAGGCCTGCCTAGCTAGTCTACATAGCAGAGTTCCAGGACAGCCAGGGCTACTCCCAGAGAAATCAGTCTCTCTCTCTCTCTCTCTCTCTCTCTCTCTCTCTTATATATATGTGTGTGTGTGTGTGTGTGTGTGTGTGTGTGTGTGTGTATATGCATACATACATACATACATACATACAAAATATTTCTAATCACATCATAATGACAGCTATGGAGAATTTCTCCTTCAGTGTCCTAGAGTTTTAAAGCCATTGAGTGACATGATCTGATTTACAATTTAGGAACATTGTACCTTGGTACAAAAATGAATGGGATGAATATGGGAACCATCAGGAGGCTGTTAACAGACCTACCTGGAGAGTGGGGAAAATCATAAAGCAAGAGTCAGAAGAAGGGCTTAGGCAGTGCTGTTGAGTGGCAGCATTTTCTGTCCTGTCTGCTACAAAGGGCTCAAGAAGGAGGAGTTTGAGTGGCTTCCTGCTGAGCACCTTAACCTCTCAGCCTTCCTTATCCTTCCCAAGTTCTGGGATAACAGGACAGGCTTCCTTGATATGTAACAACAAACATAGCTCTGCTTAGATTGTTGGCGCACATTTGCTGTCTGCCTCATCACGTCTTGATGGAGAACAGTTCTGTCTTTACCGGGCACCTGGACTTTTAGAGGTAGGCTGAACGCCTGGGGACGAGTGAAGGATCCCTATTGTAGGTGTCATCCAGATGCCATTAGCTTCCTCTGCAGGCTAATCTTGAGTGACCTGTCCGTGCGTGTAAACAAATAGAAAATGCCAAAGTAGAAATGTTCTCTCCTTTATAAATAATATCAGACTTTGTTGATTCAAAAGGTAAACACACTAATTGTATTTAGTTTTTTCTGTCATTCAGTGATTTCTTTCAGCAAGTCAGTATTTGAAAGCATCAGTTACTTTTCAGAAACCTGTATATCTCTAGTGCTACTATGGTTGGTTATATTAAGCAAATCTATTTCCATGAGCATGTGCTCAGTTCACCTGACAACATTAGTTTTAATGAATGTGGTGGCCATTGTCAAAGATGTGATTCTGTTTAGTGGCTTCTAAAGAATGCTCAGTTCAGAGTCAAGAGGCAAGCCCCACTGTTGTTTTGACTAACACCCATATGCCAAGCAGAATGTTTAGCAATGAACTTATATATAGCTATGTTTCATAGGCAGCTCAAGTCTGAACCAATAGCTAGTATAATTCCAGTGAGCACCAGTTGACTCTTTCCTATGTGTTGTGGCCCTTACCCTTCCCTGCCTCAGAAAGCTGCTTGGGACTCTCAAGGAGAGCACCAATCTTGGTCTCTTTTAGTCTTCTTCATAGAGCTACCTAGAAGGGAAAGGAAAGGGTTTTTGGACCCATCTTGCTACTGTCCTGATGACTGAATTGTTGTTCGTCCATTTCTTATTATGTTACAGAATAGCGGTATCAATGTGACATCTCCATACATGCATGTAAAGTGCTTGCTTCATATTCACCACCCATTGCCCTGTCCTGTCCCCCTACCTCCCACTAGTTCCCTTCCTGATTGACCCTCTCTGCAGGTCAGAAGGTTCACAGGCAATGTAATGGCTGTGCTTAGGCTTCCGTTTCAAAGAAACTTGGCTTAGAACTTGCCTTTGTCCTTCACAAGTTGCACAATCGTGTGTCATCTGAGCTTCAGTTTTCTGAAGCTTTAAGTCTGTAAAGCAGATGTGGTGGAAACCCCCTTGTACATTAAATGTGAAGGTTGTGTAAAGTAATGTATATAATAGATACTAGCATTTATTATCAGTCTGGAGAAGGAAGGTGTCCTAGCTAGGGTTTCTATTGCTGTGATAAAACAATATCACTAAAAGCAAGGTGGGGAGGAAAGGGTTTATATGACTTAGTCCATCATTGGAGGAAGTCAGGACGGGAATTCAAACAGGAAGGAACCTGTAGTCAGGAGCTGATGCAGAGGCCATGGAGGGGTGCTGCTTACTGGCTTGCTTCCCATGGCTTGCTCAGTCTGCTTTCTCATAGAGCCCAGGACTACCAGCCCACAGATGGCACCACCCAAAATAGACTAGACTCTCTCCCTCACTATTAAGAAAATACCCTATAGTTGCATCTTACAGAGACATTTTCTCAACTGAGGTAACCTCCTTTCAGATGATGCTAGCTTGTGTCAAATTGATATAAAACCAGCTAGCACTGAAGGCAAATTGGGCTGAGATAAGAGTTTGAGGCCCTTGGAGAGGGGAAAAGCAACCTCAACCTGCTGTATGAAGATAGCGTCAACAACATCATTTAGTATCTGGTACTTAAGCTTACTGTAGTCAGCAAGCCAGTAAGTGATAGTCAGACAGGGAGTGCCCGTGGCTAGATGGCCTCTTTTCCTGTGTTCACAGCCACAGCATCACATTTTTTTTCATAGTTGTTCTCAGCTGCATAACTAAGATCTTCTGCTTTAAAGACTGGCACTATCAGCAGCTGGTAGAATTGCTAGGACATTGAGGGCTCCTCAGCTGTGGGCGCTGCTGCTGGTGATGAGACACTAGGTAGCATGTCCCACAAGGTAGGCCACCAGTGCAGAGAGTGAGATTTCTTGAGAGTTCAATCCTGCTCTTTCCTCTAACTAGGATTAGATTCTCTTTATAAAGTCCACAAACTGGCTGAACTTGGTGACAAGTTAACCTCAAGGGCTCTGAAGAGGATCTGTTGTCTACTTTCTCTCTTCAAGTTGGTGGACAATGCTGTCCACAAAAATGGCAGTGTGGTTTGAACTCTTGCCCTCTTTGGGATTACATTCCCATCTATAGAAGTGGACAGGAAGGGAGGGGCAGGCTCTTCACTCCATGCAGTTTCCATTGGTCTGCGTGCAGTGCAAGACTTGTACAAGAATTTCTTTGCAACCTCAGTAGTTGTTCCTTGGCAATATGTTCTTGGCCTTCACCAGGGAAAATGAAATCATCTTATTATTGATCCATCATAGAAATGACTGACCTTTGAAAGGTAGTATGAAACTTTGTCTGTTGTGGCTATAATGAGCCTTCAGGAAATGATTCTACATATACTCCATGTACTACCCAGCCCCTACCTAATGTTATTTTATTTATCTTAGAAGGGGTTTCTTGCATGTGGTTAGAATAAAACCCAGGATTCTAAACCTGCCCATGGGAGAGAAGCATCAATGTCATGGAGTGCCAGTTAGACTCTGCAGAGCTGTCATTTTAGATGCTTTCAATGCCAAAGCACGATGTGTTATCTGCTGAACATCTAGCCTCATTCAGAGTCAGTGTTGTCCTTCCCCTCGGAGTATATGCCTAGTAGTATAAACGATGCCTGCACAAGAGCACATACTTCAGTTATTGTTCTGTGTTGCACCTTGCTTTGGTATAAAAGGTTGTTGTTAGCCTGGTGGTTATTTTCTAGCACAGGATAGTTCTTTGGAACCATTCTCAATTTGTCAGAAAAATGATTTGTTGAAACTTTGTCACGGTTATGAACTGGGAAATAACTCGTCAAGTTGGGGCCCAGAACTTTGCATTGTACTCCCTACTAATCTATCCCTGGGCCACATCTCACCCACTCTGAGCAACCATTGCTGTAGGCACAACAGAGACTATTAAATATCTGAAGAGCTTGAATCTTCAAAATTCTTTTAGTAGTCTCCAAAAGTGAGATAAACAGCTTAAAGCCTTTATTTGTGTATGATACATCAACTTTCCATTTTGGGGGTGCATTATGCAAATCAACTTTTATTTTAGGTTGATAATTTTCCCTTTTTTAGCGGCCTCATTTGACTCCTAGTAATCTTGAAACTAACAAATGATAACATCTTTTTGTCTTCTCACAGAAGCTGCTCTTGCCCTGTGTCTGTCTCCTCCCCTGTAGTCAGGTCTTCTGGGCTGCTGCTTCCTAACTGAACCTTCCCTCTCTGCCAGGTGTCTAGGTGATACAGGAGCTGAGTCACAGCCCCCTAGGCTTCACCTCAACTAATGTAGTCCCCGCTTAGCCTCCTGTGTCTGCTTGCTGCCTTGGCCTGTCTTTGATGCCTGCTTCCTTATCTCACTTGCTGCTTAGCTCAGGAACAGGGAGGGGTCCCTGAGCAAGGCTGGAGGTAAAGGTGCCATGGGGGAGTGCCTAGCACACAGCAGACCCTGGGGGGGGGGGTCAGTTGTCTGCTTCTCCCTCACTCTCCCCATCTTTTGTATCCAGGAACCCTTGGAACTGAATTTGCTATTCCAAAGTCTATCTTATATAAACTGACTACATCTCACCCACTTTGGGGCCTCTGTCCTTACACATAATCTCCACTTACTAATGCATATGGTTGAATGAATTCTAGTTGTTAGAAATGATAAGTATTTTCAGACTTGTTCGGGTTTTTGTTTATTTTGAGGCTACTGCATTTATTGTCTCAGTGGAAGGGGCAGATGTACCTCTGGCATGATTCATGTGCTCCCAAGGTCATCTTAAATTCTCTCAAGCCTCCAAGTGTAGATGTCTTAGTTGACAAACTACTGTGACCAAAAGCAGCTTGGCGAGGGAAGGGTTTGTTTGGCCCATTTCCACACCAGCCCATCATCAAAGGAAATGACGGCAGGAGCTAGAGGCAGGAGCTATGGGTGCCGCTTACTGGTCCACCCCGCCTGACTTGCCCTGCTCTTACCCTTGTGATGTGGTTAGCTTCAGATGTACAGTAAGAAATGCAGGCATGTATCTTGTCACACATTTATGCAGCTGCGAGTCTACCCTGTGCTATAGCTTTTCTTTTAGCTCTCATGTGACATTTCACAGACAGTTGTTTGCCACCTGAGGGAATAGAACCTTTTAGCACATCTAGAGGTGTTGTTTGTGGAGGGGGCCTGGTTTAACTGAAGGACAACGCCATCTGTCTAGCTCTCTCTACAGTATGGGACTCATAATAATACTTTTACTTGGCTGTTTCTTGCCACTGGCCAAGTACAAAGGTTCCCCCCTCCCCGAAAAAAAAAGCATCATTTAGATTTAGCTGTGGGAGTACCTGACAGATGAAATACTTAAAAAAAAAAAAAAAAAAAGGACATGAATGTACGCTGTATGGGTGAGTTCTTTGCCTGAGCGGATGAGGTGAGAAAGCATCTAAAATGAATTCTGAGACATTGCCTCACCCCATAAGAAACTACATGGTGTCTCATACAGTGTTTTGAAACCGTCCTCGTACTTTGCTCATTGGAGTAGATCACTCCAAATACGCACAGGCACTGCAGTCTGTGAACTGATTCTTTCTGCTTAGACCCTGGAGCTGAACTGCCAGGTGAATTGAGAGTGCATCTTGTCTCCTTTTTTTGAAATTACATCGAGGTCCAGGAAAACACAGACACGCTTCCACAGCAGATGGGAAGCACTCTGGGAAACACATAGGCTATTTCTCCTCTCGATGTGGGACGATAGATAAATCTTTTTCTCTCACCTGGGGCTTTTTCCCCCTGGGGGAAAGTCAGTAATATCTATGTAAAAGTATATGCTGATAATGGTGAGTGGGTCACACAGTTCATCAGAGGGCACAGTCTCCCCTTTTCTTGTATTAGCACTGTATTGGTTACTTTTCTTGTGACTGACAAAACTTTTGACAAAAACAACCACAGGAAGGGAAGGCTTGCAACATTTGAGGGAACGTAGTCCATTGCAGGAGCAAGAACATGCCTCAGCTGGGCACGACGTGCCTGTAGTCGGAAGGGAGTGTGGTGAATGCTAAGCTCCCTCCGCGGCTTTTATGCTGCCCATGACCAAAGGCCATAGGGTGGTGCTGTCTGCTTTTAAGGTGGGTCTTCCCTCATTTAAGCCTCTCTGGAAACCGGGACAGACATGCACAGAGTTTGTCTCTTAGTTATTCTAAATCCCATCATGTTGATAGTCAATACTAACCACACTCAGAATCCTAAAGAGCTTACTCAGGGTTCCTCCCTTGAAAATGGTAGGTTACCCCCTCCCAGTGATTACTTGCAGTTTTTCATTTCATGCAGAACTGGGCAGAGTTGGAAGTCAGGTTCTGTTGTCAGGACTTTGTTCACATTCCAGCTGTGTCACCCCAGACATAATGGGCTTCCTAAACTTCTGTTTTCTATAAAATAGACATAATAGGATTCATGTTACAAGTTATTTCTGAGAATCATGTGGGATAATTAATGTAAACTCTATACTAAGTATTTTTTAAATGTGGGTTATCTTCCTTCTGTTTCCAAATCTTTGCAGTGCTTCATTTTTAACTCTATCCTAAACCCAGCTGGTACAACATGCCCTGACCTCTGCACCACAGTGCACATGCTGTTTGCAGTGGCTAAGGCTCTGGCCAGAGGAGCATTGATGAGTCAGGCAGACGGCAGTCTTCAGGCTGTCATCTGGTAGTGACAATTGGCCCTGGCTTCCTGCTTATTGAGTGTCAGCCAGTAGCTGGGTGTGGTGGCACATACCTGTTACTTCAGCACATGGGAAGCTGAGGCAGGGAGGATTTCAGTTTAATCACCAGTTTCGAAAATCTTTGGTTTTTATAAACTTGAATTTTTAAAAGAAATTGTCAACTTCAAAAGCACTATGAAAAAATTATACTTCATTAAAAAAATTTTTCTGGGCGTATTTACACCAAATACTAAGAGCAGTGTAGTTCCCTAGGTATCATGTCATTGTACCTTAAGGGTGTTTTCTCCTTAACAGGCTATGCACTTATAAGGGACGGAAGCAGTTTCTTAAAGTTCACTACAATTTCTTTGCATGGTTACTGACAGGCTACCAGACTGACCATTTCACACAACACTGAGCCTTGTGTAGTGACCCAATGTTTGTCACTACACAACAGGCACAGATGGCTGTTTTTAAGTGTGCTGCCTCTCTGGTGCTCTACAGAAGTTGTGAGTGCATTTTTTTTTTTTTAATGTATCAAAAATTTTAACACCCTTTTCCTCTCTTTCTCTTTTAGGCTCTAGACCAAGATAGAACAGCCCTACAGAAAGTGAAGAAATCTGTAAAAGCAATATACAATTCCGGTCAAGGTAAGTACTTACCAAATCCTCCCATAACTCATTTATAATGTTCAGAGTTGTCTCTGTCACATTGTAGGATATTCACAAAAGACCTTTACAGATGAAAAAGATAAGTAGGCCAAAGAGTTGAGCTTTTCTCCTTTTTTCCCTTCTGTCTCTACTCTGAGCCAAAGCCTGTCAGTGTGTCTATAGTATACGTCAATGTTAGTATCTTTTGAAGAGCTCAGTACAGTGGGGGCTGATGGTTGTCACAGACAACAGGGAGTATTTACCTCTTTGTGAGGTTAGCCTATGAGCCGGTAAGTTAGACATGGAATAGTCTCTTCCTTCTTGAGTGTGACTGTACACACTGAAAACCACGAACCCTGCAGGGGAGTTAGGAGGGGAAATGTTAAAATTCTTATCTTCACTCACTGCCCTCTGTCATTTTTTTTTTTTTTTTTTTTATTTAATGATGCCAGAGAACTTAGGTAACTAAATGTTTTAACATTGGTCCAGACACTGTTTGTAACTCTCTAATAACATCATTTTGTTGTATAATAATTAATTATTAATTATATTATATATTATTTCTATAAGCTATGTTTGTATACATGAATATTATTTATATAACATGTTTTAGTATCTTAATTATATGATTAATCCAAACTAAGTGATAGGCTCTAGCTCCACAGGAAAGGGTTGGGACGAACGTTTCAAGGTCTCTGAGTCACCTTGATACTGTTTTTTGCAGCCACAACTCACTTGCAGGAAGTCACTTCATTAATACATCAGTTGTCTCTAATGCACAGAAACTTGGAGGGGAAGATGGCTGACTAAGAAGGAAAGATTTGAATCTGAACAGTGACCAAAACTACCTAGAACTGCTTCCTTGGCTTTCTGTACATGGGGTGGCACTATTACTGTTATGGGGTCTTAGTGTACCTCATTTCTGTATTATATCATCAAAGTTTAAGTAAATTCAGTGTTCTTAATGTTATGATTATACAATTATAGAGCTGAAAGGAGTGTGAACAAGGCAAAACCTTACCCCAGAACCTTCACTGCCTGCCTCACCCTCTGCCCCCGTCAAAGCTTAGAATCCCTAGTCTGAGGGGAAACTTGTTCTTGTCAGCCTCCTCCCCACACCTTAGAACATTGTACAATATTATCATCATGTTTTATACCACTACCTAGTTTCTCTGTATTCAAGAAAATGACAAGATATTTATTTAAATAACACAGATAAGTAATGACTGGTTTTTTTGAATATTCATGTTTTTTTAAATCAACAAAACTGATAGAATGAATGAAAACATTTATATTTAATATACATAATATAAAATGAATTTATGTTAATAGGGATTTATTAGCGTAGCTTTCAGTTTGTGCTGATATTAAAGAGTTGTTGGAGGGACTTAGTTTACCTAATTTCTATATTATATTGTGGAAATTTAGTAAATTCAGCTCAACAGTGGTTGTCTCTTGATGGAAATGCCAAGAATCCTATAGTTGTTTCAGTCATGAGGCTGGATGTCTCTGCTCTATTTGAATACAGAAGTAGGTTCTAATACCTGTGAAAGACACCTCAGTAACAGGGCAGGTAAACCTGTCCGTGGAAAGCAAGGGTAAGCAGGCAGAAAGCAGAAGCTCCCACTTCCATGTTCTTTTTTATGGGCTGGCACCAGCAGGTGTGACCAGACTTCAGGTGGCTCTTCTCACCTCCCATGACCCAATGAAGAAATCCTCACAGTTGTGCCCAGCTGCTTGAGATTTAGTTGACTACAGATGTTACATCTCAGATCAGCGATCACAGTTGTCTCAGTCTAGAGGGACTGTATATTGTTTAAAGTTTTCATGTAATGAGAAACCTAATTTACAGCTTCTGTCTCTGACTTCATTTTGGTAAACCCCTGAAGTGTGGTAGGCCTTTTGTAGGGAGTAGCTTTTTTACAGTAAACAGAAAAGCCACAGACATGCTTTTGAGGGACTGATTCTATTTTGTTTTGTTTTTCACATGAGCAGTGTTTATATGGTCAAGTCTACTCTGATGTCTCAAATGCCACCTTAGTTTTCATGCTGTGAGGTGACAATAAATGTGTAAGAAGATGCTCGGGAGCCTTATTAGGATTTGAAAAAACATAAAATGAATGGGATTCATAAAAGAAGAGTAGCACATATATACTGTTCGACTCTATACTGTATACACTATACATGGATTTCAAAAAGAAGAGCAATGTAGCTTTGCCGCACTTGTTAAGCTTAAGGACAATATTTGACTCCAGAAGGAGATTCTGGGGATCTAATGTAGTATGACAGAGAGCTAAAGGACAGCCTCTCAGAGAGCATGGCATTGGCCATTAGGCATTGATGCTGTGCTCTTGACTAAGCCAAACAAGCCTGTGAGGTAAGTACCATCATGCCCATGTCTCAGATGATGAAACTGGAGCTTAGAGAGCCAGACAGCTTACTCAGAGTACCACACTTTGGAGAAGATGAGAACCTTGTGGCTCCAGCCTTGCTTATTACACGCAGTTTTTATCACCTTCATCTGCTGAGTGACAGGGCTTAATAAGTATGTAAGCTGCTTGTTGTATGTTGGCTGATGGGTTTTTCATTGGAAAGCTGCCTGAAAATAGCTGTAAGTACTTGCTTATCATGAATATTAGTGAGTGAATCACTCAAATATAAACTGTAGGCAGTGTGACCTGTGGGTTGACTTTGTGGTTCTGTGATGGGGATCACATAGAAATTGTACTTGTGGTAGGAAGTGTGGAGATAAACTCAGATTGTTTGGGTCTCCTCATGGGCTACTGGAACCCAGTACTGCTTTTGTAGTCATAAGCCAAGATAATACAGTGAGCTTTTTTTGTCAGGAGTGACACTTAATCCTTTAGAGATGACATTTAATCTTTTAGAAATACAGTGAAGTGAGGAAAACAGAAGCGGTTTATATCCTTCCATGATACATTCAGAGTGCAATCCAAGCTGTCCCTATCCCAGTGCTTTGGGCCTCAACCTAAGAAGCCACAAAAGGCTGATCTTTCCCCAATGTGTTTTCATGATTTTCTTGTTTTCTTAACGGTGCTTTAGCAACAGAAATCCCATGCAATGATGCTTAAAGATTTAAGAAAGATTTTGTTATTTCTGATCGTCGATTACCAGCCACTCACCTTCCCAAAATGATTTGAAAAGTACTCAGCAGTTATGAAGGATCATGTTTATAAAATGTGGTTTTGTTTTTACACATAAGCTTTGTCATTATCGATTACTGAAAAGTATAGAATAATAAAAAAATTTTTTTTGAAAAACATGGTCTTCATGGAAGACCTTTACTTTGGAAATCACTTTGGGAATTTGTCTCTTATCTCTGTTTTGTAATAGGGCATGTAAAAATACATGCAGAACTCAAGCCTGTGAATGTCTTAGACCAAGAGAAAGCAATCCTAGCCATTTTTCTGTTCGTTCTGTTTTAAAGCCTACTGCTGTCTTTTAGTCCATGCCTCCCCACTCCTTTATTTTTGGTAATTCATTTAAAATAACTGACCCTTCCCTAAGCACTGGAAAGGATTTAAAGTCTCTTACAATTCTTTGATTTTTTTTTTTTTTTTAACAAAGATGAAGCATAATTCCTCCTTCTTGAGTGTGACCCAGACTTAGAAACTTTCTTCTTTTGAATGGAGTGCTGACATAATGCCCTGTGATTTCAAAGGCTAGTTCATCAGAGTGCTAGTTTACACCTGCCCTGTTCTGATTTTTTTTTTTGATTTGGAGGAGAAGCTACCCACTCACCTAACCCAGTGGAGAGAACCCTCCCATCAGAAGCAAAAGCTGACAGCCATGTGGGCAAACCAGACTGCTTGCCTTGCCATCCTAGCTGACACGGTTAGTGTCAGTAGCCTTGCTGCCCTGTGGTCATGCACATGCATGAGTGTTATAATTCAGTATAACTTCAGAAGAGGGAGCTTAATGGTACACACTGTGTTTTTATAAAGATCCAATCAGTAGGTAGACTGGATGGATTGCTTATTCTACCAGCTGCATTAGGAACAGTACTCTATTTTTAATAGGCTGTGTTGGGACCTTAATGTACTTGTTTATCCTTTTCTCTTGGAGTAAAGACTCAGGATATTTCTAGTACTAGATCTCAGATTGTAATGTTCATCTTCTTTTTCTTTCTTTTTTTTTTTTTTTTTTGTGGTAGGGTTTCATGCATCCCAGGATAATCTCAAACTCCCTTCGTGGTTCTTAACTATGAGTGTAGGATGACCTTCAACTTCTGATCCTCCTGCCTCCACCTCCCAAGCACTGAGACTAGACGTAGCAGCACACCTGCCTGATTCAGTACTAGAGATCTAACCCATGACTTCAGGCATGCTAGATAGATAGGTTCCTTACTGACTGAGACATATCTCTACACACCACTGAAATGTGTGTTTTATTATTTATTATTGTATGGTGATGATTTTCTTAGAAATGTTTGCCAAGATATATTTGGAATAAATGTTAACTTGCTGACAACATATGGCACCCCCTAGAAGTATGTAACATTGTTAATCTGAAAGATGAGACTCTCTAAATCCTTACATTTTGATAGAAAATGTAGTCTGTAGTTTGATGACCAGCATAAGCAAGGAAGTCTTCCTTCTGAAGCAAAGCTAGGCTGGTGGAAACCGGCTCCACGTTTTCACTGCAGGAGAGAAAACACTTGTTGCCTCCTGTTTTCTTTTCCTCCTGTTTTCTTTCCATTAGAATTGCTAGTGAGTGATTTTAGGAAGGAAATCTAGTGCTCTGTTAAGACAAAATCAGCATATGGTATTCTCTAAATTTTCATTTTGCTGGAGTATTTATTTTAAGAAATAGTTCATAGATCTCACAAATTAAAGGTATAAAGGTAAAACACTAAATTTGTCAGTGGCTAGAAAGCAAGGAACTTTATTTAAGCTGTGTTTCTAAATACTTTGTTCAAATGTTCAGAGAGAGCAAATAATAGTCGGCAGTTAATAGTAAATAGAATTAGCAGTTAATTCCAGTGTTTGGCTATATATCATATAATGCTAATTTTAATTACGATCTTTTTAACAAGCAAAAATAGATAAATTAAGATTTTAATAGTAA
Organism: Mastomys natalensis; assembly: GCA_021653895.1. Taxonomy (NCBI): domain Eukaryota; kingdom Metazoa; phylum Chordata; class Mammalia; order Rodentia; family Muridae; genus Mastomys; species Mastomys natalensis. The sequence continues at coordinate 78,643 of JAJTUV010002290.1, read as the reverse complement.
GGTTGGAAAGGAAAAAAACATCACATGACTACAAAATCAGTTCTGTGTTTAGGAAATTTAACATGTCTGAGTTTTTAAGTGTATGAATAATAACTACATTTATTGTTATTATTATTATTAATTATTATTATTATGTTACATGTATTATTTTGCCTGAATGTATGTATGTGTGCTCAGTGCTTACTGGATACCAGAGGAGGCTAGAAGAGAATGTCAGATCCCCTAGAGCCAGAGGTACAGATGGTTGTGAGCTGCCATGTGGGTGCCGGGAATTGAACCAGGGTCCTCTGGAAGAGCAGCCAGTTCTCTTCTGAACTATCTCTCCAGACTCTTTGTAATTATCTTTAAGGACAACCTTTCAAAACCTTGAACAGATCCTCCTGGAAAAATACAGTCAAGACTCTAGGCATTTCTGTACCTGGCCTCTCATTCCAAGTTGCTCTTTGGCCACACTTTTGAGTGATTTTATCTCTGTGAACTGTGATTCACTTTTCCCGTAAAGTTGTTCTAAGTATAGCACAGACCCAGAGCAGCACAGTCTGGTTTGGGCTTTACTTCTTCATGTGGTGTTCTCCCTGGGCCTCCCTGGAATCCTATCTCTTTCACAGACATTCTGAACCAGGTAAATGTTATTTAAGTTAATGGGCATCATTGTCAGTGTATACTCTCACATGCCTAACTGACAGAGTGTATGTTCAAAGATGGTCTGCAGTGTATCACACCTGGAGAGTATGTGCTCAAGTCTGGTTCTAGCCTATGCTTGGCTTCCTAAACTGGGCTGAGACACCCCATCTTGGGATTGTAGAAAATTTAGCAATGATAAAATATTCTTTAGTGTACAGCAACCAAAAATTAATTAAAAATGAAGCATGTGAGGAATCTGAGGTGCTTCTGTCTGTACTCACATGTTTTGCATTGCACAGCTTCACTGCAGCCCAAGCAGTAAGCACACAGATGGGCACTATTGTGTGGATACCGCTGTCACACCATGCAGTGCCACCAAATAGGACCTGAAGTGCTACAGCTCATCTTCAAGAGCACTGCATGTCTCATTGCACATACATAATTTCCTGCTCTTATAAAAATCTAATGATTTAGTTGTAAAAAAGCAAAGACTGAATATTTTCCTACCATCATTGCTCACCATGCAAATGTCAAATTAGTTTATTGTTGGATTGTACAATTAGAATGTTTGACTTTATAAATTGTTACTTAAATTGCTGACATGAGTTTCATTGAAAAAATTGCTTAATTAAATTTTTGTTTCAAATATTAGGACAGAATTTTCAAAAATTTCTGATATGACCATAAATATACTTCTACCATTTTGTATTCATGTTTATATGAAACAAAACTCTCATCATTGACCAATAGAAAATGAAATTATTCATGAGCTCTGAAAAGTGTTGCTCTGTCCTGCAGTATCAGATAGATAATGACTTCATTCTACCTGTAAAAATACAAGGTATATTCAGCCACTGTTGTATAAATTTTGTAATTATAAAATTTTACATAGGCCAGATAGTTACTTTAGATAATTTTGGGGGATTTGTTATTAGTAAACTTTTGTCCTGTATACCTGTATTATAAAGCTGTATTCCCAGCGTCACGGAAAAGTGTATCATGTAAAAAGGAGTCTGTTGTGAGTGGGAAGGCTTGAGAGTCCTGTCTAATGGCATCTCATTTATCAGGACAAAAAAGCAGTGAGATCCGGTTCGTCTCTAAGTCTTACGTACATAATCTATAAATTAAGAAGCTAAAGTGTAGAATAATTAAGAGGTATGCATAAGATCACAAACATAATAACCTAAGTTACCTTTATATCCTGATGTGAGTTTTTAATGAAAGTTAGTAGATTAATAGCAAAATGTAGTGGGTACAGTTTTTAACACACGTTGATGAGAAGGAAGTCTTGCCTCCTTTGAATAGTCATACTGTAGGAGCGGAAACAGTTGTCTCCTTACCAGCTGGTCTTTGGGACCTGATCTCAAAGCATTGTCATTACCTAAAGAGCCATAGACAAACCAGAGTGTGTGCATTTCTTCTGGCAGGTAGGAGGCCTCAGTGATGAAGCCCTGGGGTGAGGTCGGAGTACTGCTTAACTGTTGAGTACCAGTCCCTTTTGGACACTGCTGAATGATGGATTTGAAATGACTGTAGAATTCGGGTGTTCATGCTCCTGAATTTCACAGCATGGGCTGTGGCAGACTCTTGAGCATTTGTGGGAACTATAAAACAAGCAAAATTTTAAAATGGCTTAGAAAAAATAAAGGAGTGGCTCACCACAAAGGGCATGGAGGAAGGCATTTCTTAAAAATGTGTGTGTATGTACCTTTCCTTTCCAAGTTATGGTCATGGTGTTTCATCACAGCAATAGTATCCTTAACTCACATGTGCGTGCATGCACATACACGCATACTCGGTTTTCTGCCTTTAGAACTCTCCCTTTTATCTCACCAGACCTATGTGTGTGAATCTTTGGACACATGCAGAAACTGAGACTCAAGCTGACTTTCTCCTCATTAAGTAACATTCACATCCCAATTAGTTAACACTGTGTCTAGGGAAGAGAATAACTAATTCTTACTCCTTAATACGTGGCCACAGTGAAGTTCCAATAAAGCCTTTTCAGGGTCCCAGGATACATCATTCTAATGTTGGGGGTTGGTGTGACAAAAATGACCTGTGCTCCAATATGGTGATAGAAGTGAGTAGATGAGAGTGCTTTTCACACTGTCTGTCTAGCTCTGTACAGTCCATAGAGTTCAACCCCAGAGATAGGTGATCTGGACCCCTGCCTGTGGTGCTTTGACTCAGAGTGTCCCCCCATAGGCTCATATATTTGAATCACCAAGGTGTAAAAGGATTAAAAGGAGGTGTGACCTTGTTGGAGGAAGTGTATCACCATGGCAGTGGGGGTTGGAGGGAGGTTTCGAGGCTTTCTTAGCCCAAGGCAGGCTCAGCATCACTCTTCCTGCTGCCTCAGGATCTGGAGGTAGAACTCCATGTCCACGTGTGCGCCACCATGCTTCCTGCCAGGGTGATAATGACATAAACCTCTAAAACTGTAAGCAAACCACAATTAAATGCTTTCCTTTATAAGAATTGCTCCGATCATTCTGTCTCTTCACAGCAATAAGCAGTGACTACGATACTGCCCATTCAGCCAAATACAAGCTTCTTTCCCCCGTGTACGTTATGTGCATATATGGTGTATCGTTATTGCCTGCTTTTTAGACAGCTACTCACCATCAAGTGTTTGCTTAGTTACCATCTTATGAATCCTCCAAGTTTTCCTTGTCTGTTTTGCTGATCAGATCCTGAATGGGTGACTTGCATAAACCCTTTTAAATAGTAGTGTATTGTCGTATAGATGACTACTATTCTTCATGTTATAAAAATAAATTTTTTGCAGAATAATTATCAAAAAACAATAAATTAAATTTTTGGAATGTTTAAGAACATGTTTTAAATAATGAGAGCTGGGCATTTTAGCTTACTGGTTGCCTACAGTATGTAAGGCCTGAGTAGTACAAAAATGAATAAATAAATACTTCAGATCTATCTTTTGCTTTGTAAACAGATATCTTACTTTGGATTAATGGCTTGAATTTTTCTAAGTTTTTTTATCATTTAAAAAAATCATATGTATGTATGTGAGGGTATCTATGGAGGTCAGAGGCTAGGAATGAAAGCCAAGTTCTTTATAGGAGCATGCTCTCCAAGTCATCTTTCTAGCCCTTCAGTGTTGTTTTTTCGTTTCGTCTTTAAATACAAAAGAGTAGAAGGCTTAATAACAGAAGGTAGAAAAGTCAGTCATTTTTGTATTTCTAATGATATCTTTAACTAGATGGAATTGAAATTTTTCTATATGGCAAAGCATTCTGTAAACAAAATAAAAACAAATAGAAAATGTTTGTTTGCCATATAAGAGAAAATCATAAACTGAGCTTCTCCTCTTACATACTTACAACACAAGTTCCACAGTGCAAGACATTCTGGGGCGTATACCTCCAATCCACCTCATTCCTGGACACTCCTACACACGAGCTCAGCTCCCAGGACTGGCTTAGAGTTCTGACCAGATCCCAGAAGCCTCAGGTGGTTTCCATGGTCTGTAAATTGGGATTTCCATAGCCCTTTTGTCAGGCATTATTAGTTTCCTTAACCTCTACAATTCCCAGACACTTGTTTGCCTGTGTCTTATAAACCATGCCACAAAGCCTTCAGATGTAGAGGTGGGTTGATGTACAGAAAGAGGGATGTGACCCTCCTACTCCCTCCTGTTCTTCATCCTCCATGAATCTGCTGGTGTTCAGCTAGCTGAAAGACCCTTCTCCCTAACCCTGTCCTTCCCTGGCACATGATTGAAGCTCAGACAATCTTGCCCTTAAGGGTGTAGCCTAGTGCTAATAGACTGAGGGAGGGGCCAGCAGTCCCTATCTCTGCAGTCTTCTGGCTTCTTAGTGTTTCCCTCCAGGCTATGAACAGGACCCCTTCTTCTGTTAGAGTAGGTCTAACAGTTCATTTATGACCAGCTCTGAAAAATGATGGGGAAACTGAATTTCTGCACCTGTGTCAGACACAAGACCTAGATTCATGGTCTATATCAAGGAGGAATTATGAATGAAGACTGGAAATTATACATTAAAATTAGCAACACATACTACAAACATAAGTCCCACCCCCACCCCTGTAGAAGGCAGTCTGCTTGCAGACTGGTGAGAACTGCTCTAAGTAGATGAAGGAAGGAGATATTAACAGACAGTAATTTCAGAAATGCAGGTTCTCTGAGGTCTATTTTTCATGCCTGTGAGGCAACAATTAAGACAGTGCTTCTAGGTGCTAATGACTTTCTAGAGAAAGGTCTCTGTTATATGGGCATTGCTGTTGGAGATGTGATTGCTGGAGTCAGCCCTTTTGGAAGGAAACATGGCAATACTGGAGTGTACATATGTCCACATCTCCTGCAAGCCTGTGTTTGTGTATGTCTTTCCAGAGACAGAGCAGCAGCCTGTATGAGCTTGTGTTTGGAAGTTGTTATTGAAGTGTTGGTTTTTGGTGGGGAAAGCTGCAAACAACTTGGAAGATTCTTAGTAGAGGACTTATGTAACTAACACTACAGCTTGTCGTGACACAACCACAGTTGACATAATTATTAAGATGTGCTTATGTTGAATCTCTCGGTCTTTATTCAGTAGGAAAAGAGGAAGCCTTCGTGTCTTATGCGTGTTTCCTTATTAGGCTTTTTAGAAAGTGAGATGAATAAAAGGAAAGTGCCTGTATTTGTGTATGTGTTGACACAGAAAGAGGTAGGATTAGAAGAGGAAGTTACAGTTTCTATCTTTGTATCTCTATAGCTGCATGTGAATTTAAACTCTTTAAAACAAGCACTTAAGATTATAATGGTACAGTCATGTCCGGGGCTCCAGAACTACAGTGTATATAGCAACTTATGTAGCCTTAGTACTCAAGCCACTGTGCCTGGCACCTGACCAGCGAACCTTTTTTGAGAGAAGAAACATTATTTGTTCAGTACACACAGTAGCATTTTACTGAGCACTGGCTGTAGCCTGACTGAGCTCTGGGAACTGGATATGTCACAAACGGGGTAAAGCTATGAAGAGTAAGTGAAAGGTGGCCTTACATTGACTTTAAATGAGGAAGGCTGAGGCCTGGAACTGTGGTGACGCTTCAGGGGAGAGACATTTGGATAGATTGTGTAGATTTCAGGTTGGGATGCACATAACCAGAGTTTCCTGCAGAATACCTAATCTGTGGCTCACGAGATAATAAACATGTTACTTTTATTCTATTGTCTCTCAACCTTTCTAATGCTGCAATACTTTAATACAGTTCTTCAGGCTGTGGTGACCCCAACCACAAAATAAATTGTATTGCTACTTCATAACTGTAATTTTGCTACTGTTAAAATTGTAATATAAATGTCAGATATACAGGATTCCTAATTTGTAATCCCTGTGGGGTCACAACCCAGGAGCTGAGATCCACTGCTCTTGACTCTGCACAGAAGAGAATTAAGACCCTGAAGGAAGGCCAGATTCTCAAGAAAGAAGACGTGGGCAGACATGATAGTAAAACTGATTTTGGAATGAGTAATAGTACAAACACTTCATATGCCAGATACTGGATGTGCCACAAAACAGCCATTCTTCTTCAGTTCCCCACAAAGACCATGATTGCTGTTGTACACAGACCAGGATTCTACCAAGTTTACCATGATGTTAAGTTTGTATCTAACACCCATTAGTATTGGCATTTCAACCCAATCTCAGGATTATTGGCATAAATGTAAACATTTTAGAAATGTATTTTATAGACATACTATTTCATATGAACGGATGCCCTGAAAACTTAAGTAATTTTTCTAAAGTCACATGGCCAGTGAGGACCAGAGTAGGGATCCATTTTCATGTCTCTGCTCCTCTACTAAGAAGTGCTTCAGTCACATTAGTGGTTGTGACCTTGGAAACGGGCTTCTGGTGATGTCCCTTGAGGGCCTAATACTCAGTAAACAGAAAGAAGCCTGGTGGTTTGTTTTGTTTTGTGGCCTTATTGTTCTTCTAAACAATCTCTCCCGTTCATTATGACGGCTTAGCAATCAGTGGCCAGGTGAGTCTCACTAGACCTACTTTATACATGAGGAAATTGAGGTACTTTAGAGTCTGGCTGTCTGGCCACAACCAGGCAGTGAAGACTGTAACTCTGATACCTAATTTCCAGAACCTTCTTTTATTTGGCATCTGAGTCAAATCAGAAATCTTCAGATGCAGTACAGCTTAGCTGGGACAATGAGTGATTGAGAGCAGGACCAGGCCTCAGTCCTGCCAGCCTTCTCATTAACTATGTGACTTTAGGAAAGCCGCTTAGCTTCTCTCAACCCTTTCGCATGTTTAAAATGAGGATATAACAGTAGCACATAATGTGGACACTGGATGGGTTGATATAGGAGTACTTAGTATAGCTCTGGCACATTGAGTCCTCCAAAATCTTAATTCCAACTAATTGTAACTATTGCGTTGTTGGTGTCACTAAGGCACAAAGAAGCCTGTTGGGTGCCTGGTGCTTACCCCTAAGCCTTTCATGTAGTAGATTCTGAGTAGGTGTGGACACTATTCTGGCATGTCGGATGGTCTTGGGTCAGCAGACAGGGGTGTGTTTGAAATCAAGTATAGCTGTTCTCCAGTCCTGGCTTCATCCCTCAGCTTCATTTATCTATGAAACAGTGCCATCATGGCTGGAGAGATGGTTCAGAGGGTAAGAGAACCTGCTGCTCTTGCAGAGGACCCAGGTTTGTTCCCCAGGGCCCACATGAGGCAATCCACACATTCTTATAGCTCCATTTCCAGGGAATCCCACACTCTGTTCTGACCTCTGTGGTCACTGCGCACGTGATATACATCGATGTCTCCATTTTGCAGGTATGGCTTAGAGAAGGCCACTTGACCAAGATCTTGACACATAGGCATTGAATGAAAGTTCATCCTACTTTAGATGTTGCATTTGAGTGACTGGGACCTGCTAACAAGATTGTCAGAGATAAAAATCAATAGGGAAGGGGCTTATTTAGTATGTGTGTGAGGGCTTCGGCCTTTTGAGCTTAGGCAACTCCCCAAAAGGCCTATAAATTGTGAACTTCACCAAAATATTCTCTATACTTTACCTCTTCCTTCCCACAGATCACTGTCTTAGAAGCCCAAGGCTGCTATCTCTTGTCTTGTTATTTCTAATTCTTGCAGTACAGATCATAAAAGAAAACTTTCTCATGTTCCCTCATCTCCTAGAGTGATCAGGTCATTTCTTTGCTTTTAGATGGTCTCTTTAGTTACAAATTTCTGTGATGGTGTCCACTAAAACCTTTATATTTTTTCTTCTTTCCTGTATGCCTAAAGTGATAGTGCATTCAGATGGCCCACTGTCCTCAAATATGGTCTACCTCTGCCTCTGCCTGTGATATTTCCTCCCCAGAACAGTGTCACTGCCTCTTAGACTTGTTACATATTGAAAAAAATGTTCTTGGGAAACTCTTGGTTTTATACTGAGGTTGTGGTGTTTTGTGAGGGTGAGTGGGCTGCGGGGGAGGGTGCTCTCAGTAAACCGTCCCTGACAGATTTGTAATGCCGTAAACTAAATGATACTTGAACTGTCTCTGATAGATTTATAATGCTGTAAGCTAAATGCATGAGACCTGTTCCTGTGCTGTTAGATATTACATACAGCTCTGAGGTGACAATGGCCAGCTCTTTTTAGGGCTTATGCTACTCCCCTTTAGTGATATTATTATCCCCAAATTCAACTTATTATACTCCTATATTTTAATATCTGTGTCTATACCAGAATACTGTACATATATGACATATCACTGTGTTTAGAAAGATACTCATTGGTGCATACGTATGCACACCCACGCACTATAATGGGTTTTCCAGATCTATGACATAGCTTATGCTTACTTATCTGTTCTGGCTTTCTGCCTCTCATCTATCACACTTTGCAGAGATCTGGTGAGGAGGAAATATAGGGTATTATAGAGAGCAATTAGACCAGAGAACATTCTCAACACAAATCTGTGCCCTCCTCCCATGACCCATCTCTGCTCGGTTCATCCGATTTCTCATGAGTCATCATTGCTTATCTGCCAGGCTTCTCATAATTCTCCCTAACTCTGCATAAAGTTATACTTCAGGGGAATAGATGTCAAGGGAGGTAGAGAAGTGATTGCAGTTTTGTGAGATGCCCTGGAACCAGTTCTAGAACCAATTTGTAATAATTCCTTTCTTAATCTGGGCAGTGAGTAGTGGATACTCTATTAATTTACATATTTATACACATTTTGTTCTATGATTTCAAGTAAACAGAAAGCCTGTGTGCCAGTGTTTCCCACTTAACCACTGAGATGCATTCTCCCCTCGGAGCATTGAAATGGACTTCATTGTTTCTCAGCTGGCTGACAAAAGCAGAAAGAAGCATTAGGTGGGATTCTCAATGGGGTGTGGGCTTCTGTGACCCAGGTAGATCTATGCTTTGGGGCAGATATGCATGGCGTATTGTTGAGCTGAGATGGTCTTTCTATTTTTCTGAGGCTTAACCAGAGATGTGTTTATCTTTTTAAAATATCTAAATCATGAATTTTAATGCTGTGATGAGCAGAAGTCTGGGGCGTTCATCTGGTCTCACTGGATGACAGTGATGCTTCTTGGCTATCATTCCCCAGGCTGCAGTTCCATTTCTTGAATAGCCATTGCTCCTGTACAGTTATTGAAGAGTATTTGAAGTTAAAGCATTTCATTTCCATTGTTGAATAGCTGGGGATAAACAGCCTAAGAAGTTTCAAAGGGCTTAACAAGTTCTTTCTAAACCCTAATATCCTAAGTCCAGCTCCCTGGAAAATCTACAGTGTAGTCTGTTGAGTGAGGGATTACAGAGGTGACAGAGGCAGTCCACGCCTCCTAAGGAAAAATATGCATGTACACAGATGATGTGGAAAACCATGCATAAGTACAGGCCTTATAGGCAAGGGAAGGTTCCCTCTAACAGAGGAAAGGCTTAAGATTCTGACAGATACTTGTTTACTGATTCATATAGTAAATACTAGGCATGTGCTGCAGGCTTCCACACAAATGCACAATCTTTGTATGCCAAAACTGAGGAATAGAGAGATGGGGATTTGAGCTAAACTGGAACGTTTGAAAAACTGGCACATGAAAGGAGTATCGCCTCCAACTCAGTCACCAGTCAAGCCAGCTTCCACACACTAGTCCCAGGGTACAGGGAGGCACTGTACTTCTCTCTATAAGCTGTAAAGATCACGACAAGCCTGGTGGTGCCTCGTGAAGGGCCACGTGTGTGGCGGGAGTTAACATCTGTTGCACAGCTTAATAGGGCCATGCAGGGTGCTGCTTTAGTAACAAAGCAATCAAGAGACCAGAAGAAAGGGGTGATGTTGGGTAAGTGATGATTAGCATGGGGTGATGAGAAGTTCTCAGATTGGGGCTTATATCTTAAAGTTGGGATTCTCAGTGGTAAGTGGCCTTCTGTGGCCTCTCTGAGGTACCAGGGTGTGAGAAAGAAAAACCAAGTATGACTTGACAGGTTTCACATTGCAGCTTCTCTAATGCAGTTTCCAGTGCCTACATAAGATAAAGGGCTTAAGGAAGAAGACCAAGGGGTCTATTGTAGCCTATGGATTGGGCACCTAAATGGAGATAGATGGTTGGATGTGTAAGATTATGTTTTAGAGGTCAAGGTACCAACTTAAAACTTTTGGAAAGTGTTTAAAGTAACAAAACTTGAGATCTCAAAGCAGTAAGCATAGATAGAAAAATAGTAAAGTCCCGGTGACAGGAAGGGGCTTTCCAGTGCGATGAGGTCAGACAGATGCTCTTTTGTAGGCCTAGGGCATAAAACAAATAAAGGAGACAAAATTAGATGCAGAGCAAGAAACTTGCTAAAATTCTTGAGGTTTTTTTTTTTGTTTTGTTTTTGTTTTTTGTTTTTTGTTTTTTGTACTGTAAGATTGAGCTTTCTTTTTTTTTTTTTTATTGATTTTTTTTTTTTTAAGATTTATTTATTTTATGTATATGAGTACACTGTAGTTGTCTTCAGACACACCAGAAGAGGGCATCAGACCCCATTACAGATGGTTGTGAGCCACCATGTGGTTGCTGGGAATTGAACTCAGGACCTCTGGAAGAGCAGTCGGTGCTCTTAACCACTGAACCATCTCTCCAGCCCCAAGATTGAGCTTTCTAATGAGAAATTTCTTCATAATTTCTTAATTGCTGGTGGATGTGGTAAGAATTTTTCCTTAAATAGCTGAAGTCAGTGAGTGAATTGGTATAGAAATGAACTGAGTGCTATGAAGGAAGTAAGAGTCCTCCTTAGAGAAAGAGGAAGGGGTGGAGAGACAGACAGACAGACAGCTCTAATGCCAGCTAGGTGTGGTGGCACACACCTGTAATCACAAGAGAGGCCCCAGCAGAAAGATTGCAAGCCTGAGGCCAGCCCAAAGTATATATCAGGCCCTGTCTCAAAAGAAAAGAGCGTTCAGTGTACTGCCAGCCTCTGGACATGTTCAGTAAGTAATTGATGCTGGTTTTCTCTGCTTTCCTTTTGAGAGGTTCCAGTGATCTGCATTCAAAAGAACTCCTCGATGTAGCAAGTAACCGCTCACACCCCTTCTTTGCTTCCTTTTTAGATCATGTACAAAATGAAGAAAACTATGCACAAGTTCTGGATAAGTTTGGAAGTAATTTTTTAAGCAGAGACAACCCTGACCTTGGCACTGCTTTTGTCAAGTTTTCTACACTTACAAAGGAACTGTCCACGCTGCTGAAAAATCTGGTGAGTCATCCCATAAATCCTGAAGCAGAGCACTAGCGTCACCAGGCATACAGAGAAGAAGCCACTACTCCTCGCCTCTACCCTCAGTCCTGGGAGTGAAAAGTAAAATAACAGGCCGTGCAGTCCTACAGAGGTCATGGTTTTTACAGATTTCAGGGTAACATTTCTAGCCTTGTATCTTTAGCCCAGCTGGTAGCATGGTGACTGTATTGAAGGGAGAGGAGCCACCTGAATGTCTTCTACATTCTACCACTGTTAACTGTTTTAAGATAACTGTTAGCAGATTTTATTTTTTTTTCCTTTTATTGAGAATAGATTTTTCTTTCCATACAATATATACTAATTATGGTTTCCCCTCCCCCTACACCTCCCAGTTCCTTCCTACCCTCCCTCTCATGTGGATCCATCCTCTTTCTGACTCATTAGAAAACAAACAGGCTTCTAAGAGATGACAATAATAAAATAAAGTAAAGCAGAAACTAACATGTCATTGGAATAGGACAAAACAAAGAGAAGAAGAGCACAAGAGTCAGGTATAGGTACAGGGACATTCCTTAGCACACCGAGGAATCCCACAAAAACAGGAAGCTGGAAGCCATAATACATAAGCAAAGGACCAGTAGGGTAAAAGGAGGGAAGGAAAATATATAAAAGAAAATTTTAAAATGAGATAAATTTTAAAAATAAAAAAGGAAAAGCCCTGACATGACATCACTAGACAAGGAACCTCCAGTGATGCCATTGAGCTCTTTCTGTTGCCATCTACCGCTGTCATGCAGCCTGCCGTAAGAGGGACATGTTTCCTCAGTGAGGTGCTCTTGGCAGAGCTTCTAGGTTAGGAATAGGGACATGCATCCTTTTCTCCTTTCAGCTCCTGAGCTCCGTCTGACATAGACCTGTGCAGGCCCTGTGCATGCAGTGCAGCCCTGTGCATGCAGTGCAGGCCCTGTGCATGTAGTGTTTTGGGTTTTTGTTTTTGTTTTTGTTTTTTTAAAAACTGTTTAAGAGAGTAAGGATGCTTTCAGTGCTGAACAGGCAATGGAAGTACACCTGTCTGTATTGTATCTCACTTGTATGAAGATACCCCTGTATCTTGGTTCCTGAAATAATGAGCCTCCCTTAATTCTGCATATCGTTTTATAGTCCACCCTAACACCAACCCTTATATACCTTCAAGAAAAAGGTTTTAGGATTTATGGAGTGTGTATGGCAGGAAGAATCCTAAAATATAGGGTCTTTAAAGATGTTGACCCAAGAAGGCAGAAGCAGATGGACAGTGGATATGTCACAAACGGGTAAAGCTATGAAGAGTAAGTGAAAGGTGGCCTTACATTGACTTTAAATGAGGAAGGCTGAGCCTGAACTTGGTGACGCTTCAGGGGAGAGACATTTGGATAGATTGTGTAGATTTCAGGTTGGGATGCACATAACCAGAGTTTCCTGCAGAATACCTAATCTGTGGCTCACGAGATAATAAACATGTTACTTTTATTCTATTGTCTCTCAACCTTTCTAATGCTGCAATACTTTAATACAGTTCTTCAGGCTGTGGTGACCCCAACCACAAAATAAATTGTATTGCTACTTCATAACTGTAATTTTGCTACTGTTAAAATTGTAATATAAATGTCAGATATACAGGATTCCTAATTTGTAATCCCTGTGGGGTCACAACCCAGGAGCTGAGATCCACTGCTCTTGACTCTGCACAGAAGAGAATTAAGACCCTGAAGGAAGGCCAGATTCTCAAGAAAGAAGACGTGGGCAGACATGATAGTAAAACTGATTTTGGAATGAGTAATAGTACAAACACTTCATATGCCAGATACTGGATGTGCCACAAAACAGCCATTCTTCTTCAGTTCCCCACAAAGACCATGATTGCTGTTGTACACAGACCAGGATTCTACCAAGTTTACCATGATGTTAAGTTTGTATCTAACACCCATTAGTATTGGCATTTCAACCCAATCTCAGGATTATTGGCATAAATGTAAACATTTTAGAAATGTATTTTATAGACATTACTATTTCATATGAACGGATGCCCTGAAAACTTAAGTAATTTTTCTAAAGTCACATGGCCAGTGAGGACCAGAGTAGGGATCCATTTTTCATGTCTCTGCTCCTCTACTAAGAAGTGCTTCAGTCACATTAGTGGTTGTGACCTTGGAAACGGGCTTCTGGTGATGTCCCTTGAGGGCCTAATACTCAGTAAACAGAAAGAAGCCTGGTGGTTTGTTTTGTTTTGTGGCCTTATTGTTCTTCTAAACAATCTCTCCCGTTCATTATGACGGCTTAGCAATCAGTGGCCAGGTGAGTCTCACTAGACCTACTTTATACATGAGGAAATTGAGGTACTTTAGAGTCTGGCTGTCTGGCCACAACCAGGCAGTGAAGACTGTAACTCTGATACCTAATTTCCAGAACCTTCTTTTATTTGGCATCTGAGTCAAATCAGAAATCTTCAGATGCAGTACAGCTTAGCTGGGACAATGAGTGATTGAGAGCAGGACCAGGCCTCAGTCCTGCCAGCCTTCTCATTAACTATGTGACTTTAGGAAAGCCGCTTAGCTTCTCTCAACCCTTTTCGCATGTTTAAAATGAGGATATAACAGTAGCACATAATGTGGACACTGGATGGGTTGATATAGGAGTACTTAGTATAGCTCTGGCACATTGAGTCCTCCAAAATCTTAATTCCAACTAATTGTAACTATTGCGTTGTTGGTGTCACTAAGGCACAAAGAAGCCTGTTGGGTGCCTGGTGCTTACCCCTAAGCCTTTCATGTAGTAGATTCTGAGTAGGTGTGGACACTATTCTGGCATGTCGGATGGTCTTGGGTCAGCAGACAGGGGTGTGTTTGAAATCAAGTATAGCTGTTCTCCAGTCCTGGCTTCATCCCTCAGCTTCATTTATCTATGAAACAGTGCCATCATGGCTGGAGAGATGGTTCAGAGGGTAAGAGAACCTGCTGCTCTTGCAGAGGACCCAGGTTTGTTCCCCAGGGCCCACATGAGGCAATCCACACATTCTTATAGCTCCATTTCCAGGGAATCCCACACTCTGTTCTGACCTCTGTGGTCACTGCGCACGTGATATACATCGATGTCTCCATTTTGCAGGTATGGCTTAGAGAAGGCCACTTGACCAAGATCTTGACACATAGGCATTGAATGAAAGTTCATCCTACTTTAGATGTTGCATTTGAGTGACTGGGACCTGCTAACAAGATTGTCAGAGATAAAAATCAATAGGGAAGGGGCTTATTTAGTATGTGTGTGAGGGCTTCGGCCTTTTGAGCTTAGGCAACTCCCCAAAAGGCCTATAAATTGTGAACTTCACCAAAATATTCTCTATACTTTACCTCTTCCTTCCCACAGATCACTGTCTTAGAAGCCCAAGGCTGCTATCTCTTGTCTTGTTATTTCTAATTCTTGCAGTACAGATCATAAAAGAAAACTTTCTCATGTTCCCTCATCTCCTAGAGTGATCAGGTCATTTCTTTGCTTTTAGATGGTCTCTTTAGTTACAAATTTCTGTGATGGTGTCCACTAAAACCTTTATATTTTTTCTTCTTTCCTGTATGCCTAAAGTGATAGTGCATTCAGATGGCCCACTGTCCTCAAATATGGTCTACCTCTGCCTCTGCCTGTGATATTTCCTCCCAGAACAGTGTCACTGCCTCTTAGACTTGTTACATATTGAAAAAAATGTTCTTGGGAAACTCTTGGTTTTATACATGAGGTTGTGGTGTTTTGTGAGGGTGAGTGGGCTGCGGGGGAGGGTGCTCTCAGTAAACCGTCCCTGACAGATTTGTAATGCCGTAAACTAAATGATACTTGAACTGTCTCTGATAGATTTATAATGCTGTAAGCTAAATGCATGAGACCTGTTCCTGTGCTGTTAGATATTACATACAGCTCTGAGGTGACAATGGCCAGCTTCTTTTAGGGCTTATGCTACTCCCCTTTAGTGATATTATTATCCCCAAATTCAACTTATTATACTCCTATATTTTAATATCTGTGTCTATACCAGAATACTGTACATATATGACATATCACTGTGTTTAGAAAGATACTCATTGGTGCATACGTATGCACACCCACGCACTATAATGGGTTTTCCAGATCTATGACATAGCTTATGCTTACTTATCTGTTCTGGCTTTCTGCCTCTCATCTATCACACTTTGCAGAGATCTGGTGAGGAGGAAATATAGGGTATTATAGAGAGCAATTAGACCAGAGAACATTCTCAACACAAATCTGTGCCCTCCTCCCATGACCATCTCTGCTCGGTTCATCCGATTTCTCATGAGTCATCATTGCTTATCTGCCAGGCTTCTCATAATTCTCCCTAACTCTGCATAAAGTTATACTTCAGGGGAATAGATGTCAAGGGAGGTAGAGAAGTGATTGCAGTTTTGTGAGATGCCCTGGAACCAGTTCTAGAACCAATTTGTAATAATTCCTTTCTTAATCTGGGCAGTGAGTAGTGGATACTCTATTAATTTACATATTTATACACATTTTGTTCTATGATTTCAAGTAAACAGAAAGCCTGTGTGCCAGTGTTTCCCACTTAACCACTGAGATGCATTCTCCCCTCGGAGCATTGAAATGGACTTCATTGTTTCTCAGCTGGCTGACAAAAGCAGAAAGAAGCATTAGGTGGGATTCTCAATGGGGTGTGGGCTTCTGTGACCCAGGTAGATCTATGCTTTGGGGCAGATATGCATGGCGTATTGTTGAGCTGAGATGGTCTTTCTATTTTTCTGAGGCTTAACCAGAGATGTGTTTATCTTTTTAAAATATCTAAATCATGAATTTTAATGCTGTGATGAGCAGAAGTCTGGGGCGTTCATCTGGTCTCACTGGATGACAGTGATGCTTCTTGGCTATCATTCCCCAGGCTGCAGTTCCATTTCTTGAATAGCCATTGCTCCTGTACAGTTATTGAAGAGTATTTGAAGTTAAAGCATTTCATTTCCATTGTTGAATAGCTGGGGATAAACAGCCTAAGAAGTTTCAAAGGGCTTAACAAGTTCTTTCTAAACCCTAATATCCTAAGTCCAGCTCCCTGGAAAATCTACAGTGTAGTCTGTTGAGTGAGGGATTACAGAGGTGACAGAGGCAGTCCACGCCTCCTAAGGAAAAATATGCATGTACACAGATGATGTGGAAAACCATGCATAAGTACAGGCCTTATAGGCAAGGGAAGGTTCCCTCTAACAGAGGAAAGGCTTAAGATTCTGACAGATACTTGTTTACTGATTCATATAGTAAATACTAGGCATGTGCTGCAGGCTTCCACACAAATGCACAATCTTTGTATGCCAAAACTGAGGAATAGAGAGATGGGGATTTGAGCTAAACTGGAACGTTTGAAAAACTGGCACATGAAAGGAGTATCGCCTCCAACTCAGTCACCAGTCAAGCCAGCTTCCACACACTAGTCCCAGGGTACAGGGAGGCACTGTACTTCTCTCTATAAGCCTGTAAAGATCACGACAAGCCTGGTGGTGCCTCGTGAAGGGCCACGTGTGTGGCGGAGTTAACATCTGTTGCACAGCTTAATAGGGCCATGCAGGGTGCTGCTTTAGTAACAAAGCAATCAAGAGACCAGAAGAAAGGGGTGATGTTGGGTAAGTGATGATTAGCATGGGGTGATGAGAAGTTCTCAGATTGGGGCTTATATCTTAAAGTTGGGATTCTCAGTGGTAAGTGGCCTTCTGTGGCCTCTCTGAGGTACCAGGGTGTGAGAAAGAAAAACCAAGTATGACTTGACAGGTTTCACATTGCAGCTTCTCTAATGCAGTTTTCCAGTGCCTACATAAGATAAAGGGCTTAAGGAAGAAGACCAAGGGGTCTATTGTAGCCTATGGATTGGGCACCTAAATGGAGATAGATGGTTGGATGTGTAAGATTATGTTTTAGAGGTCAAGGTACCAACTTAAAACTTTTGGAAAGTGTTTAAAGTAACAAAACTTGAGATCTCAAAGCAGTAAGCATAGATAGAAAAATAGTAAAGTCCCGGTGACAGGAAGGGGCTTTCCAGTGCGATGAGGTCAGACAGATGCTCTTTTGTAGGCCTAGGGCATAAAACAAAATAAAGGAGACAAAATTAGATGCAGAGCAAGAAACTTGCTAAAATCTTGAGGTTTTTTTTTTTGTTTTGTTTTTGTTTTTTGTTTTTTGTTTTTTGTACTGTAAGATTGAGCTTTCTTTTTTTTTTTTTTATTGATTTTTTTTTTTTTTTAAGATTTATTTATTTTATGTATATGAGTACACTGTAGTTGTCTTCAGACACACCAGAAGAGGGCATCAGACCCCATTACAGATGGTTGTGAGCCACCATGTGGTTGCTGGGAATTGAACTCAGGACCTCTGGAAGAGCAGTCGGTGCTCTTAACCACTGAACCATCTCTCCAGCCCCAAGATTGAGCTTTCTAATGAGAAATTTCTTCATAATTTCTTAATTGCTGGTGGATGTGGTAAGAATTTTTCCTTAAATAGCTGAAGTCAGTGAGTGAATTGGTATAGAAATGAACTGAGTGCTATGAAGGAAGTAAGAGTCCTCCTTAGAGAAAGAGGAAGGGGTGGAGAGACAGACAGACAGACAGCTCTAATGCCAGCTAGGTGTGGTGGCACACACCTGTAATCACAAGAGAGGCCCCAGCAGAAAGATTGCAAGCCTGAGGCCAGCCCAAAGTATATATCAGGCCCTGTCTCAAAAGAAAAGAGCGTTCAGTGTACTGCCAGCCTCTGGACATGTTCAGTAAGTAATTGATGCTGGTTTTCTCTGCTTTCCTTTTGAGAGGTTCCAGTGATCTGCATTCAAAAGAACTCCTCGATGTAGCAAGTAACCGCTCACACCCCTTCTTTGCTTCCTTTTTAGATCATGTACAAAATGAAGAAAACTATGCACAAGTTCTGGATAAGTTTGGAAGTAATTTTTTAAGCAGAGACAACCCTGACCTTGGCACTGCTTTTGTCAAGTTTTCTACACTTACAAAGGAACTGTCCACGCTGCTGAAAAATCTGGTGAGTCATCCCATAAATCCTGAAGCAGAGCACTAGCGTCACCAGGCATACAGAGAAGAAGCCACTACTCCTCGCCTCTACCCTCAGTCCTGGGAGTGAAAAGTAAAATAACAGGCCGTGCAGTCCTACAGAGGTCATGGTTTTTACAGATTTCAGGGTAACATTTCTAGCCTTGTATCTTTAGCCCAGCTGGTAGCATGGTGACTGTATTGAAGGGAGAGGAGCCACCTGAATGTCTTCTACATTCTACCACTGTTAACTGTTTTAAGATAACTGTTAGCAGATTTTATTTTTTTTTCCTTTTATTGAGAATAGATTTTTCTTTCCATACAATATATACTAATTATGGTTTCCCCTCCCCTACACCTCCCAGTTCCTTCCTACCCTCCCTCTCATGTGGATCCATCCTCTTTCTGACTCATTAGAAAACAAACAGGCTTCTAAGAGATGACAATAATAAAATAAAGTAAAGCAGAAACTAACATGTCATTGGAATAGGACAAAACAAAGAGAAGAAGAGCACAAGAGTCAGGTATAGGTACAGGGACATTCCTTAGCACACCGAGGAATCCCACAAAAACAGGAAGCTGGAAGCCATAATACATAAGCAAAGGACCAGTAGGGTAAAAGGAGGGAAGGAAAATATATAAAAGAAAATTTTAAAATGAGATAAATTTTAAAAATAAAAAAGGAAAAGCCCTGACATGACATCACTAGACAAGGAACCTCCAGTGATGCCATTGAGCTCTTTCTGTTGCCATCTACCGCTGTCATGCAGCCTGCCGTAAGAGGGACATGTTTCCTCAGTGAGGTGCTCTTGGCAGAGCTTCTAGGTTAGGAATAGGGACATGCATCCTTTTCTCCTTTCAGCTCCTGAGCTCCGTCTGACATAGACCTGTGCAGGCCCTGTGCATGCAGTGCAGCCCCTGTGCATGCAGTGCAGGCCCTGTGCATGTAGTGTTTTGGGTTTTTGTTTTTGTTTTTGTTTTTTTAAAAACTGTTTAAGAGAGTAAGGATGCTTTCAGTGCTGAACAGGCAATGGAAGTACACCCTGTCTGTATTGTATCTCACTTGTATGAAGATACCCTGTATCTTGGTTCCTGAAATAATGAGCCTCCCTTAATTCTGCATATCGTTTTATAGTCCACCCTAACACCAACCCTTATATACCTTCAAGAAAAAGGTTTTAGGATTTATGGAGTGTGTATGGCAGGAAGAATCCTAAAATATAGGGTCTTTAAAGATGTTGACCCAAGAAGGCAGAAGCAGATGGACAGTGGAGTTTCTTTGCCAGCACCGTGTCTGGGTGTCACCATATCTTAACTGCATTCACATTGTTGGGCCTGACTATGTGTGTGATTGGTTTGGTGAAAATATTTCTGTAAGAATTGTCTCATTTGCCCTTGATTTGATTTAATCAAGCATCATCTAAGTCTTAAGAGGTAGGGGATTACAGCAATGTGATTTATTGCCGTATTTTCCTCGGTTCCTGTCCTGGAGAAGAGCCATTCTAGCTCCTCCTGCCTCCCCAGCATTGCACTTTTGCATCCCTAAAGATCTGGAGCCTAAGCGCAAATGTCCTCGCCTTGGGTGGGTTATATATCAGATGAGCCTCTGTGTCCTTGACTGTTAATCCTGTCATAAATCCAGTTGATACAAACAGCTTACAGTAGAAGAATACTATTTATTTGAAAAGCCTTCCTACAGTCTCTTATGCTGACTGTTTTGAATAGTTGAAATGTTTTCTCTTGTATTAAAAACATGCATACATCTGTTTTCCTGACTGTTTAATTTTAATTGGTGGGTTTTGTCATTGAATAAGTCATAAGTAATATATCATGTAATCTGAAAAAAATGTTAAACATAAAATACTTTGTCTTTTCAAAAGCTTGAAAAAAGACAATGTTCCTATATTTTTTGGTTTAACAAGCGCATGATGTTTCTTTAACTCTTAGACTACTTGAGCCTCATTTCCTCTTCCTTCTGGGTATTATTTGCCCCCTTGCTGTAGGGTTGCTTATAGACTAGTAAACATGGTTGCTGTGGGCCAATAGTAGAAAAGGAAGTGAAGTAAGACTCACCCTCACTTTGGCAATAACTGGCAGAGAACCAGGAAGCTGTTTTCCCAGGGCTACATCTTGTCACATGAATATCTCACTTTCCAGAAGACCAGATGTGCTTTGACATTAGCCAAGTCTTCACCCAACAAGGTTCCCACACCAGTCTGTATATATATATATATATTTGAGTATACTGCAGGTCGATGCTCAACTGTGTATCCACATGTACAAGACAGTCAAGCAAATATATATTGATTTAATAGATTCATGTATGTCCATATAAATTGAAGTTTATTGAAGATCTTTGAACCTGGCAGTGTGTGGTGAGTGCTTGTTGTTTGATGTAAAATGGTCCCCACAAGCTCATGGTCCTAGCATTGTTCTGGGACAAGTTTGTGGAACCTTTTAGACATAACGTCCAGCTGACACAAGGATGGAGGTTGAGAGTTACAACTTGGTCTAAGCCACCTACTTCTGATGCACCAAGACATGAGGTGTCCCGGCTCTAAGCTCCTCCCCAGTGACCTCCACCAGGTCCTCCTTCAAGGCTGAACTATGCTCTCCCAAACTGAACTGAACCTTTCCTTCCTTAAGTGCTCTCCGACAGGTATCATATATCAGTGACAGGAAAAGTAATTATTAAGGTGATACGTGACTGTCTTACAATAGTACCTAGCTGTCCTGTATTAGGTGGCCTCCCCAAGAGTGCCAGATCCTGCTGAGATGATGGAAGCTGTTGGTTCACACTGCTAGAAACCAGCCAGAGCCCACTGTTCTGTCCCTGCCTCAGCTTTCTACCATATTGTATATTGCTTCTGCCACTGTATATTCTGAGGATTCTCCTTCCTAAGCTAAAAGTGCTGGTCTTGCTATTTCACTAGCTATCCTCAGTCCAAGTTTTGTTTGTTTTTGTTCGTGGTTGTTTTGTTTTGTTTGTTTTTTGTTGGGCTTTTTTATTTTTTTATTTTTTTGGTTTTTTTGCTGTGTCCTCTCTTCTTTCATAGAATAATAGAAATCTAAGGTATATCAGAAAGAAATTGCTGTAAGACCTAATTTATTTCATTTCATTCAGAAAAAAAAATATTTTCTATTGAAGATGGGGGGCATTCCTGGTGAGTGGTCACAAAAATAATCATTTTACACAGGAGTTGGTTCAGTTTACATGGTTATCCTTCTTGGGCTGTCTTTGCCCAAGAAAACTGTAGCTTTTCTTGACAAGCGTGGCATTGTGCTGGCACCTCTGTCTCCCTTGGATCTGCCAGTGACTTTGGCTTTATTCCCATAGCTTCACTGTGCTTTGCCCTGTCAGATGCTGCTTGCAGAGCTCTGAGATGCAGCACCACTTGGGCCCAGGCTCTCCTTTGGACTCTTGTTGGAAGGATTCCCTAACTCTTAGAAAATCAGCATTGGATGGCTAATTTCCAGGTCTGCGTTGTGTGTAGGTCCATTTGATCAACAGGTATTGTTGCCTCTGAGTGTCTTGCTAACCAAACACAGGGCAGAGAGGAGGCATCTTTTCTGTGGTCCCAAGTCAAGCACTGGATGTTTTACAGAGACTGAAAAGCATATGCCAGAACTGGTGAGATTTAAATAAGGTCTGTAGTCTAGTCACCTGTCATAGTGTCAGTTTCTAGATACTGACACATAGTTAATAAAATAACATGTAAGCTGTTGTTGCTACCAGGAAAGTTGGTTGAAGAGTAAACAGGATCCTCTCCCTACTGTGTTTTCAAATTTTTGTGAGTTTAAATTTTTCAAAATAGAAACCAAAGTCTGGGCATCAAATTGTAGTCTATATGAAGAAGGAGAAATATTTGATAAACCGTCACTATGTCAAAATGTCATTGTAAAGAAATACACAGGACCAAAGTTCACTGGCCTCCATTGTGCCTGGAGGAGGCTGGTGTGTGGTCTTCAGCCTGCTTCCTTTGCATTCCCTGGGTTTTATGAGCCAGTTTTTCCCTCCTGTGAATTTTCTTTCCTAACATCAGTTATGTGGTTATCATTCTGAGAAGATGGAGGGATCTACTCTGTGCTTCCAGAAGTTGGTCTGTTAGGTTTCTTATGTCTAGGAAATGCTGCCTCTCAGTGGTGAGGAACTAGAGAAACTGGACATGGTAGGTTTGTCCCCTTTACCATGTCTGTGACAGGATATAAGAGCTTAAGCTTTGACCTGAAGAGGCTTGGGAAAGAAAAGGTTACCAGCAGCTGCTTCCCATGTAGCCTGGAAAGATACCTACGTCTTGGTTTCTTTTCTTCACTTGTATAAAATGAGAGTGATGATCATCTGAGCCGTGTCACTCTCAATGCATGTATTGTATGTATTGAGGGTCTGTACAAATACCATAGTGAGTAGGAGGGACCTATCAGTGAGAAAATACAGTTTGTGTTGTGGTAGGATTTTGTAAGGCATCTATGTACCATGTGTTCTTGTGTGATAGTGTGGGGACCTTCCATCCCTCCTATGGTGCCCATTTGAGATTCAGTGTATTAGTGAGAAGACTCCTTTTTACAAACAATGTACTTTTTATAATAAATAGATAAAAGTAGACTGCTCCTGAATTTAGCTGCTTGTAGTTTTGTTGCTCATTTGATTAAATATACAGTATCAAGATTAACTTCATGTTTTTAACTATTGAAAAGAAAGCAATAATAAAATGGTTGCTTGTTGAACAGTGTTGACTGGTCATGTGATCCTAGCGAGAGACATGAAGCATCAACAGACAGCTTCACATACGTTTAAAGTTCCCAAACTTAAATTGCTCTGGGGAAGAGATTCTCTGTGATTACGCCATTTAAATGCCATGGCCTCCTAGTCCATGCTGCAGCGGTCTTACAGGCTGTATGCAAGCGTTCTTTAACAATAGTGAGCTGTGCCCAGAGGCCATCTAGTCCAGGCAGGACTCTTGGTGCCATGGTCCCTTCTCAGCACTACCCTTTCCACAGCCCTGCAGCTTGTCCTTTGGCAATTGAGGGCAGTTACTGCCACAGAGCTGCTGGAGCAGAGCAGACAGTTCTGCGGTGGCAGAGCACTTCCTGTTTACAGTTTCTGACTGCAGAATGTCATAGTTTGGGTTAAGGATTGCTTTTTGTTTTATTTTGTTTTTTATTTTTAAGTTTCTTTTCCCCCAGATGAAAATATCTGAAAACACATGTTGGACCTAGATTTTTATCACATTATTTTTGAGAATTTTCTTTGAAATGTTAAAAAGTGTAGAAAGAATAGTTATGGCCAGTGGTAAATGCTGGTACCCTGAACTCAGTGCATTTTTAAAGATCTCATCTTTTTTCCTTTAAATTAAAATACAATTACATAATTTTTCCCTTCTCATTCCTCCCTTCAAAACGCTCCCCTCTGTCCTAGACACCCCCTCTCATGTCCTAGGTCCTTTGTTCCCTCTCAAACTCATAGCCTCTATTTCATGCTTACAGTTGTGTGTCCTGCCCCTTGGTATTGGATAACCAATTAAGCGCTCATTTCTGGGGAGACTATTTCAGCATTTCATAGTTGCCTCTAGTTCTTTCTCTAGAGGTGGAGGAGACCTCTGAGGTTCCCCTTCCATGTCTATTGGTAGTATGACAGGTCTTGTTTAGGTAGCCATGTTATTAAGGTGTAGCTTTTATTTTTTTTGGTAATTTTCGGAGACACAATCTCATAAGAGATTTCTTTGTCCTCTTCCCCCATCCCACACCCCCTTTGGTCATGTTCTGTTCTGTTGCAGAAGTACCTGTTAGTTCTGGCTCCCCATATAATATCTCCTCTTTTTGCAGAATGAAAAATACATAATTGGAAGGTTTTGGTGTTTGTACTACATCTCCCCTTGTGCCCTGAGATGACTCATGACCAGTTAGCATTATGGGACATTCTGTTAAGTAAGGTTTTTCACATGGGTGTGGGTGGATGAGCAAGAGGGAAAGGATTTGGGGTGTTTCATTTTGTTATTATGAAAGTTACATGTGTTTACTACAATAAAATAGGGATATGGAAAGAATTAAAAATAAGGATTATTACACAATTTTAGTGTCTGACATTTTAATGTAATATTTCTCTTAATACATTTAGACATAGATACTGATTGCTTACGTATCTCTGTGTGTGTGTGTGTGTGTGTGTGTGTGTGTGTGTGTGCGCGCCTGTATCTTACGTTGTGTCCAAAATCCTTACAGTTAGATAATCTTAGGTTTCTGGTTTGTATCTTAGATAGGAAATAGTGTCCGTGCCATGTATTCTATAATGCCACCAAGCTGTTCCCTTTGCAGTGAGACATTGAATGCTCATGTGAAATGAAGTAAATCGAAGACCATGATGAGTCTCCTGTCACATGGCTTCCACTCCAAGTCAGAGCTCCCTACAGGGAAATACAGTCTATCATGGGATCATGGGATCACATCAACAAAAATGTAGATCCTATATTTATTTCAGAAGGTTTTCGGATTTTTTCCTTGTATTTTGGAAGCTTAACTCTCTGTAACATGTAAATAAAATTGGAAAGTGCTAGTTGTAGCCATACCATAACTAATGACTTGGAATTTTCTCTCATCAGTATACAGTTACCATGCGATAAATATATGCAATATACAGAAGTCACGTGTAATCCAGGCTGAATTTTAAATTAGTAAGAGCTATTGCACATTAAAAATATTTTAAATAGACATTCAGATAGTGATTTTTAAGTAGGATTGAATTTTCAGCCTATAACATTTGCATGTGGCAGGTAACACATTCATCAAGAGTGTACACTGTATCATTGTGAACTGATCCTTATACTGGCAAAACAGCATTTGGAACCAGGAGAGGCATGCTTTAAAGCTCTGGGTCCATGTTAAGAAGAAGGAAGGAGGAAAGAACCTGGTCACTTGTTAGAGATTTGTACAGAATCACATTAAAAATGGCACTGTGGCCCTTGCTTATCAGTATGTCTTTTTGGGTTTTTTTTTGTTTGTTTGTTGTTTTGGGGGGGGTGTTTTTCTGGTTTTTTGCCTGCAGTATCTACTATTCAATACTAGCCACTCTGGGCAATGTGAGAGAGGCTGTCTTTAATTTAATTAAATAATTGATTAATTAACCTAGTCTTATCCTCAGAGCCATGAACCCAGCAACATTGCTATTATTTTTATGGAAACTTTTGCTTGCGTAAATAGAGGTAAAACTAGTTTATATTTACAGTGTGCTAGGCACTGACTTAAGCACAGTCCACGTTGTATTAGTCCAGGTTAGTGAGTATCTGCCACAGTCGTGAGTGTAGGAAACGTTGGTTTCCTCTTCCTGTCATATGGCTTCTAAAGGTGTCTGGTTCACATAGGAAGAAATGAGAGAGTAAGGCACATGGCAGCTCCTCACAAATACCAGGAAGGCTCACACCTTTTCACAACTCTCCAGGTGTTCTTAGCGTCCATCTTAGTTCCAGAGGACCTGATAATCAAGGGGGAAAAAATGAATGTTTGATGAGCATTGCCTTCTGTCGTCTCTGCATCACTGACTTGCTAGATCAACCTTGGTTAACTGCAGGGAAACGGAATCACACAGTCAGGTAGTTGTAAGAGCTCTTCAAACCTAGAGTCTCCTCTACAGCAGTCTGCACTGCCTCCGAAAATACAGGCATGTGCTCTTGCCGGCATAGATCTACCATTAATTTAAGAAGTTCTGTTGATTTAAACAAACAACTAAAGCAGAGCACAGATGTTACAAGATAAGACCGGCACTAAGATAATTAACTGTTTGTCTGCACACTCTTCATCCCAGAAGCCTCCAGAGTTCTTTTTCCTCCCCCAGATGTTATAGGTGCATTATGAAAAGGAAGTACAGATGTTTCCCTTGGCTCAGAGAATTCCATGAAGCTCTGGCCTACAGCCACTCCTTTGGCTCTATGCCTTCCCTTTCTTGCCCATTTTTCATCTCAGGAATGTCCTCTTCCCTATATTTCCCATTCTCCCTAATTGCTTCAGGTTAAATCTTATTTTGGATTCCTGGCGGGAAATGTTGTCTCTGTAATTGCCTCAGATAAGGCTGGTGCCCACTTGACTGCTGGGAGATAATACAGTCAAGTCAGGGCCCCTTCCTGTGGACTAATGTGGGCAACTCGAGGCACAGATTATCAAGAGGAGCATGGCTGTTTCAGGCTCCACTTGTGTGTTCGGGATTGGTGCTTTGGGCTGTGCATACCATACCCTGCCCAACTTTACTCAATGGCCATGGTCAATATGTTCGTCTGCCCCTGCCTAAGGATAGGCGCATCAAACTGAGTGAGATGGAAACCTTAGCCCCATGCCTTGTTGTCTGGTGGGAGTTCTTTCTAAGAAGCGTTAATACTGCTCAAGGAGACTTGCAGCACACATTTGTGTGTTAAACGCTTAGGCACATGAGAATGAAGAATCTTAACCAGGTTGATGCTTCCAAACTTATTTGATCACCGACTTTCTCAGGTGAGAAACATGGACTTCCAGTGAACCACTTTGAGAAGTGCTAATCTAAATGATAATTTAAAATGTTGTTAGTTCCGGTGATCTATTTCTTTAGCTGTGTTTATTCTTAATTTCATTCTGCTTCTGTCCTTCTGAATTTATTTCTGATTGCATTTAATATATAATGCATGATTGTTTTCCAGCCAATTGTTTCTTATACTCTTTTTGTTTGTTTGTTTTAGACTGTGTCCTTTGCTCCTTTGGTCCTTTATGATTATATATGAAGAACTTCCTTTCTAATGCAGTCTTCAAGTAGCATCTGCCCCTAGAAGTGAGTAGACCGCCCACTGACACACTGCTCGCACTGTGTGCTAAGAGAGTGACACAGTGGAGAGTGAGTTGACAGAAACGCTGTAGCTTTAGAGATGGACACCCATCCCTACACACTGAGTTCAGACCTCGGCTCTGCTGCTTCACAGGCCTGGTCACCAGAGGCAGGGCACTCACTTTCTCACCCACCCGTCCACACTGCAGGGGTGCCATGTCTTCACGCTAGTGGGATCCTTGTCCTGACTACAGATGGCTTAGTGGGTTCTTTTGAGAGTATGTTTTTAAAAGCTGGTGGAGACCATTTCCCTTAGAAGATGCACTTTAGCATTCAACAATAGTTTATATTGCATATTACAGTGAATCCAAAAATGTAAATTAAAAGTCAATATTAAAAATATAGACTTCCTAACGTGTCCCTTGACTCAGCAGCTTTTAGCAGGTGCCCATTGTATGCCAGGCTCTGTGGTAGTCATGACTGTCCCTTTCTGTTTGAGAATGCTTGCACCAAACATTTTGATAGCTCATTCTAAAGAATTCCTTTATTTCACAGAGAAAGAGAAAGATGGACTTTTATAAAGCCCTCTGCCTTTGTGTTTATATCAGTAGGGGAGACATTATTTGATTTCTTGGAAGCAGCTGATATCCCAGATTTGTAATCTTAAGATTCCTCATGTGCATGGATGCCCTTGAGCTGTATCCACCAAGAATGTATCACACAATCACCCTTTAGGTAGGCTTTTGAATTCTGAACATTTCCATGAAGGTCAAATGAAATGTTTTAGAACATGCAGTTACAGCCCAAGAAGGAACCCACTGGCAGCAGTCGACTCTGTTCTCGGGTGCACAAAGGTGTGATGTTTACAAAGAGGCATCACACACCAAGCCAGCATACAGGTATCTTAAGTTGTGCTATGGTCTTCCAGAGTCAGCTGTTGTAAAACATGATAGAGACATCAGAGAAGGCAAGGAACATGTAAACTGATGTCACAGAATGGTTTTGTTGTAATTTACACATGACAAATTATAAATGACATGCATGGAAATGAAATTTAAAGTCTAGAAGTTGGTTAAGAACTGATTATCATTTCAACTACTAAGGCCAGGCTGACTTTTTCAAGCCAAGACCCAAGTGTATGGGGTGTGTTCTTTTGCTTCCTCGTTTGTCTTAAATGTTAGAGCTCTACTTCTCTTTCTGGTGTAGTTGTTCTCTGGTAGGGTAAGAGGAAACAGTGCTTTATTTTCCTTGTGAGGAGATATTAAAACATACCTACTGTTTACATGATCTTAAGGATTTCCATATCCCTTAACTCCCACACTGCTCTTTTCTTTGTGTAATGTTTCCAGGAAAATTGGAATCCCACTTGAGTTCAGTCTTCTCAGATGCCATCAGCATATGATGGGCCTTGAGTTTTCCAGAATATTCTAGAGCAGCCTTTGACCTCCTTCTCCATGGCAGTTGTACCTGAGACCATAGACAAGGTGATTTTCTCTCTGGCTTGAGGTATTCCCTTCTCAACAGGCATTTGGATTTTCTACTGTGAACAGCCCTGAGACTCAGAAAGTGGCTCTCTTACATTAACTCACTTGAAGAGCTTACTAAGACTTGGGCTGTTGGGCTCCATCCTCAGGAAGCTCTGGTCAGTTGGATTTGGAGTCCATCTCTGATATGTTTTCAGGTAGCACTGAGAAGACTGGTCCAGGACACAGTCGGAACCACTTAACCTGAGTTCTGGAATCCCCTACTGCCGTGTGAAAGCTACAGCTTTTTCCTTCAAACTTGCTGTCATACTGGTTCTTGATTTTATATACTGATTCGACTTGTAACTTGTTACTGATCAACCATTTGCTGATATAACTAAGCCTCAGTTACTCAGGGGGCTGAAGCACGGGGATTTGGGAAGGGGAAAGGAGGGCTGGAGAAGAATGAGTGTGTAGCACACATAAAGTGTGGAAAGGTTGCTCATGTTGTAAGTGCTCCTACACCCAGGACCAGGCTTTCATGCTGCCACCTTTTCTGCGGCCCAGGGACTCATAAAAGCCTTTTTCCTGTCCAGGGCAACTGGTGCTGATCTGGGGATAGCCACAAGGGAAAAGGTTGGCAGGGCCAGACCTAAACTTGGGGGTTTGAACTTGACTCCAGCTAGCAGGAAGCAGGAATGGGTTTCAGACAGGAAAGTGATGTGCCCTGATTGTCACTTTAAATGAGTATAGCAAGACAGAGGAAATGAGAATAGCCTTTGGAGTAAAGCAAATTGCCTTTAATAACCTGGCCATCTGTTTCATTCATGCTTTGGCGTTCGTCAAGTTTACTTAACCTCTCTGAGCTTGTACTCTCATTAATCTAGTGAGACTTAAGACCAATTTTATAGAGTTCTCTCAACCCCAGTAACTTTAGATCACAAAGGCTAAGCACAGTATCCTCTATCATTTTAATCAACGGTGTAATTTAGGCTGTGCTGCCTAGATGCAACATAGCATAATGGAATGCGATATTATTTTAAGAGATGGCCTTGAAGAATGAACAGAAAAGCCAGAGTGTAGTGTTTACCATGGAGAGCATGTGGCACAGTACTTACAAGCAGTATTTTAGATCCCTAATTCCCTCATTACCCTTTTCTCCTCCACTACTGTTTAGCCTTCCAAGTGTGTGTTAAAAAATATCTAAGAAAGTAAACCTAGTTCTGTTTAATTGAGCCCATCTCCTACCTAGCATTCCACATACATTTCAGTCCACTGAGTGCATCTCACATAAATCCCTCAAGGGTACAGGAACTTGGTTTTATCATTTGCACCTCAGCAGTGAGGAAACCAGGCCTCTAAAAGGATAAGTGGGGGTGACTTGCCCAAGAACACACTCAGCTAAATGTGAGAAGGTAAGCCTGGGACACCCTGGAAGCTGAGAAAAACTCTTAAAATCCCAGGCAGATAAAGTAGCATTGACTTTCTTCTGGAGGTAGGAGTAGCCTCAGACCGTGAGCAAACATTCCCTGTTTCTCATTCCTGCCTGTGCAACAAAGAAAAATTTAAAGAACAACCTTAATCTAACCTGTCAGTAATAGCTGATGACAGCAGTCCTTTGCATCTATATTGTATAATTTTAGTTTCTGAAACATTTTGGGAAACATTCTGAAACATTTGGGATATAAAATAATTTCATAAATAATTTGATGACTTCAAAGCCACACCTGTTCCATGTTTAATGTTTCAATAAGGTACTAAGTAAAAGCTCTGTGGTGCTTTTCTTAAAAGCAGCCAACTCCACGGACTCACAATAACTCACACTTACTGTTTACAGGAAAGGAAACAGCTTGGAAGCTGGATCTATTAATTTTACCATTGGCTGAGCTGAAAACACAAAGATCTAGGTCATCATTGGCAGGAAGGCATTTTAGACAGGAAGCAGAAAAAAGAATGCAGGAAGGGGCCAGGGCAAGAGGTAGTACCCAAGAGACTGCATCCTCCTTCAGGCCCCGTCACCTGTATCTCACCACCTCCCAGTAATAGCATCACCTGTGCATTCTTCACGGGATTTATCCATTCATAGTCATAGCCTTCATGATCCATTTGTATCTGGAAACTTGTGCATGGGCACAAGAAAAGATGTGCCTTACTAATCTGTGTGTTTTCTAACCCAGTCAGGCTGACAGAATTAGCAGTCTCACTCAATAATCAATCAGTAAGCTTAGTAACATGAGCGAGTTCCAGGGGTGCCTTGTTGGTACAATCTCTTATTCTCTGCTCCCCAGACCATTTGCACTGGCACTGGCTAGTTGAAGGAAATATTGGGGCACCAGAGAGGTTAAACAGTCACTCATAATAGTGATGGTCACATGTGTCTGTGATTTTTTTTTTTCTCTTGTGTTATAGTATTCTGGAAAGCAGTCTAGTGATAAACTCTTTAAAGTTTCTTTTTCCATTGTGTTTTCTTTTAAAGTACTTAGCATAATAGAATGATGGATATTACTGTGACATTTTCTCTTTTATATATATATATACATAAAATGTGTTTTCTTTGCATCCTCCTACCACCTCGTCCAGTTTCCCTTCTTCATTGTTCCCATTTCTCTCCCCAAATGGTCCCTTTTAGAGAGGAAATTTAAATCTAGATTTGATGTATGAAAGAAAACACACAGAATTTGTCTTTGCAGTGCTGGCTTATTTCACTTAGCATGATGATCACCAGCTACCCGTTTCAAATAGCTTTAAGACACTTGGTTACTGCCTAGGGTGTGAAGGAGTTAACACTCTAGACAGAAAACCTAAGTTATACCAGGGAATTGCTGATTTAACTGCAGGAGCTGGCTCATTATTTTAATTGGATTTTCCAAAGTGTTGAGCAAGTCAGCAGATTTGCATTAGCTTTGCTTTGAGGGAAATTGTTTCTTTCTGCAGAGGAGAGAGAACCAAGGAGCAGTGGAGAGAGCCTGTCAGAATTAGCTAGAAATGATGAATGCAAGCAAATCATGTCCTCGTTAATTAACAGAGCCCTGTGGGGGGGGGGGGGCCCGTTGGCAGAGCTGGACTCCTTTCCACTCCACGGTAGGGAAAGGAGAAACTTCTGGCCTTTTCTGGGGGGCAGCACTCCAAGGCTCCAGAGCACAGCTGTAAGTCCAGCAGGGGCTTGGGATCAGCACTGTGGCCTGTGCTGCTCCTGTACACTGCTGTGGTCATACCAAGAGCCTCTCCCCTCTGAGAAGGAGGAGGTAAAGTAATGAATCAGTAGACAGGCAAGAGGGTGTCTTTACGAAGGGGTAAAAAGTCAAAACAGGATATATGAATGAAGCATTGTGAATATAGCATTTTAGTAAAGTGCCATCAGAATGATCCATGGTACACTTTTCCTAAAACATCCCTTAAAGGCTAATGACGGTGACAGCAGGAAGTGTGCTCCCATAGTCCTGGGATTCTGTGTTGACTATACTGAAATTGCCAGCGGGGACAACACTTCAATATGACAGAACTTGCTTGGGTTGTCAAGATTTCTGAAATATTAAGAAAACGAAAATACTGGAAGACTCTGGAATCCTAAGACTAAAATCATATAATTCACCTGTCACAGAGCAACACTCTAAGATATCTGGAGGAACAAATGTTCTCTTCATTGAGATTTCCAAGGGAGAAACAGCCTGTGTTTCAGTTCTTCTCTGCTGTCTTCCTGGTGCCACTCAGGTAGTTTAGTCACCTGTCACCAAGGGAAGGAGCTTTTTCCTGGGAAGGGAACTGAATGGAGTTGGTAAATTTTAGTATTTTTTTTTCCTGTGACCTTTTCCTAAGCTTAACCACTGGGGAAAATCCAGATTTATAAATTTATAATGTATTGTCTGTTTGGTTTCTTTCTATTCCCCAAGAATACGCGTGTAGATGACCACAAAGAAATTCTTAATTCTTGGGGTTTTCCATCAGTGCAGAGCCTCAACCCAGTGCTTAACCACAGTGCTGACATTGGTTACTCAGTGTGGTTAGAGCATAGATTTTGTAGAGGCTTGTTCTTCAGAAGAACCTTCACCTTTCACACTAACCACAGATTTCATAATTCCCTTGGTGGTCTGTAATGCAACCTCCGTGTCAAGGTAGCAGCAAGCTTCCATTGTTGCTTCATTCACAGGGGGTTGAGACGCTGATGAAAAGTATCATTTAGGAATGAAAGTTGAGATGGGTTTTTAATCTGTGTTTTCCATATTTGAGCAAACAGTCCATTGCTTATTTTTAAAGGATGTTTGAATATGTATGTGAAAATGTGTACATGTTTGCATATGCATACCTGTGTGTAACTTTAGCTGTTGTTCTCAAGCACTGTCGTTTGTTGAGGCTGGAATGATCTTATTAGCAGAGGGCTTACCAAGTAGGCTCAGCCGGTGGTCACAGAGCTCCAGGGAAGTCTCCTGTCCCTATTCCCAGCACTAGAGTTACAAGTGTGGGCCACCAGATAGTTCTACCCTTTTTGACATGAGTTCTGGCATCTAACTTAGGACCTCATGCTCGCAGGGTAAGCATTTGCCAGCTGAACTCTCTCTCCAGCCTTTTAAATAATAATAATGATGATAATAATGAAGATAATAATCATAACAACAACAACAACAATGGGAAAAAAAACCTTCCTCTTGCATCTCCTCTACCCCTGTGTCCTTCAGAGCACTGACACCAGCAAATTACTGTGTTTCTCTCGAAATAATATACACATACAACCTTTTCCTCATCTTTTTAAAAGTAAATCTTGTCCTCTGTAAGTACTTTTTATTCCCCCATATATCACATAAATAAGGAAAATTACTTTAAGTGCTATAATTTCTCAAGCCAGCACCCATTGTTGTATGCTGTTTCCATCACTATGAACAACCCTGTAGGAGGGGAACCTCAGACAACCAGTGCTGTATTTCAGACCTTCTGCAGGACCTGCTGGAGCGACAGTTCAGCACAGCACACTGTTTAGGCTTGGGAACATAAGCATGGGTACGCAGCTCCACTGTCAGGGAGCTGTTGTGTACACTGGGGAGATGGACAGTAAACAAATGAAGTGAGGAGTACACAAGTGGTGGGGGATGGGAAGTCCTTTGAGTAAAGTTAGTGGCAGCATGGTTACCAGCAGAAGGGTCGATGCTGGCTTAATTAGCAAGGGCCCAATCTCACCAAATAGACCACACTATCTCTTAAGAGCCTTGGGGCAGAGGGTCCTGGGGGCTTGTACTCCCAGAATAAAATTGAGAACTAAGAGTAAAATATCTCCAGTTTAGTGTCTAAGGCAGAGGACTGAGTTCATTTTCTCCTGTCACCCTCAAGACGTTTTCAACCTTTTTTGAGGACCACAATTATAAATTCTAAATGGAGCCTTAATAAGAGAAGGTGCACCTAGTCTTTCTGCAATTCAGTATGCCAGGGAACCTTGATATTGATGGGAGTCCTGACCTTTTGTCAAGAGAAACATACGAGTGGATGGTGGGGAGAGGAAGGGGGCTGACTCGGAGTGAAGGAGGGAAGGAAGAGTAAGTATAGATTAGTAGGCAGTAGGTAAGTAGGTGGGTGGATGGATGGATGGATGGATTTTAAAAATACATAAATAAACTCTAAGTGGTCTTTTTCCCCTACTTTCCAAAACCATGATTGTGGATTCTCATAGACATTTTAGAATTTGGCAATGTGGCCCGCTTGCTAAACTGAATTGTATCTGTTACACAGACAGAATTGCCTTGGCAGGAATTCTACGCCCTCTGGTGGTATATACTGGAAAATCTTCCTCAGATATAAAGAAGTTTAGCAAAGAGGGCATGACAGAGCTGCTGGGAAACCCAAGGTTTGAGCAACAGGGACACTCTGAAGACAGAGCCAAAAGGCAGGACTTCTCTTCCCTGTTCCCTGTCCCATCATTTCTGGATTCATAACTGGCATTGTAAAAATAATCGGGTTTTCAGCACTCACAAGTGCCTGTAACCTGCCACTGAACCTGTGTGTTGGCTCACTCCATCGTCTGTCACCTGCTGGCAGTAGGATCCAGTCCCTCCACTCTGCCATCGCACAGCAGTGGATGTCCTCATGTCATAGTCTCTTTTAGCTTTGCCGTGCGTCTGCTGCCAGTGTAGAAAGAAACCACACTCGGAACAAGAAGAGTGGGCTGCTTCTCTCTGTCTGCCTGCACCATGTGTGGCTCATCTCTCTTCAGTGAAGAGTAGATGGATAGGTGGACAGACTGACAGGTAGACATACTTACGTGAGAGAAAAATGTTCTTAAAGGAGGAGACCCAAAACCTATCTATGCTTAGGTTCTGCAGGGCTCTGCCAGCTTGGGTTTCCCTGGGGATTACCAGGGTCTTGTTGACTGTATTTTAAACCATCCTTTGGCTCCTCCACTGCTTTCCTCCAGTTGGACAGCAGCTCAACCTCTTTCTCCTTTAGACTCCTCTGTACTGTGTTAAAATGCAGACTACTGCTGCAGAGCAAGAGAAAACCCGCTCCCCAACCTGTTGAAGACTTGTTTGAGATGCGTGTTGTGGCTCATGCCTAGGAACCTGTAATCCAAGGCAGAAAGATTGTGAATTCAAGGGTAGCATGGGCTACATAGCCAGACCTGTCGATGATGATGATGATGATGATGATGATGATGATGATAGAAGTAATAGCAGCTGAGGCTGCAACTGTGAGCAGAACAGCCAAGGTCCCTGTCATCAATGAGCGTATAATCTCATGCAAGATAAATATAATCAGAGATAGAGTACATACTGTAAGAGCACAAAAAGGAAACAGTAAAAGTTGGTTACACACTTCCCTCCATATTCTTGACAGGCAACTGAAGAAATGTCAAACCAAGAGTTGCAATTTGGTAGAAGTGCTGAAATGAGTAGCAGTCGCTTGTACCCATCTGTATGTGCTACAGCAGTCTCAGAGCATCACTCTGGGACCACACTGCAGCTCTCTGCTTACAGCTGGGATTTTCAAACATCACTTCTCCCTCCTCATTCCTACAGCAGCGGTGTGGGGCTTACACTAACAAGAGGATGGCATGTACGTGCCATATAACAATAGACATAGAACGGCCATACAGCTCTCCACTGAGCCCGGGTGGGTGAGCTCAAGGAATAGATTTCACTGTTTATTGTGCACTCTTTTAACTGTCTGCCATCTTTTCTTTATGTTGATTTTTTTTTTTATAGCTCCAGGGTCTGAGCCACAATGTGATCTTCACCTTGGATTCCTTGTTAAAAGGAGACCTGAAGGGGGTTAAAGGAGTAAGTGGCCAGAAATAATTATTTTCAGTCTTCAGTTGAAAGGGTTGGGTTTATTTGGAGTTTTTTCTTCCTTCTTTTACACAGTAGTACTTATAGTTGAAAATCTCTGAACATTTTCAGCACAAAATATTCTTGGAAAATTGTCATTAGAAAAAGTGTTGCAAGTTTACATAATAGTACTGACTGGGAACAAGACTAGGCCCTTTCAGAAAGATTGGTAGCTCCTGGGTGGGGGTGGGGGAGGGGGAGGGAGTTGGGCCCCAGTCTGGCCTCCCAGGGTGATTGATGTGGCCCATGCTCTGAGCAGCTCTGCCTCTGCTTCTTTGATAGGACCAGGAAGGCTCACCCTCCCCCCTCTGTTGGGCTTCTTCCCTGTAAACAGTACAGTGCACATGTGGTTTCAGATCTTCAAAAGAAAGTTGGTTTTGTTCAGAGGTTTTTTTTAGTTATTTATTGGAGGAAAGATGAATGACAGTTTTCATTTTCTCATTTTCTCTTTCCTAAGGATCTCAAGAAGCCATTTGACAAAGCCTGGAAAGATTATGAGACGAAGTTGTAAGTGCTGCCTTGTTTTGTTTGTGATGTTATGGTCATTGCCATGAGTTTCCACAAGCTGAGAACAGGACAGAGCCCCAGTGAACTAATATATTATCAATGATCTAGTTAAAAGCCACACACACAATTATCCCAGCACTCTGGAGGCTAAGCAATCCTGGGCAACAGTGAATTTGAGGGCTGCGTGGGGCTACATGGTAAGACAATACCTCAAAAAACTAAACAACCAGAAAACCTTACACTGCCTGTCTGGAATGGCAAGCACTTTGTTGGTTTCTGGAATGAGCTGTTAAGTTGGAAGCCTCTGTATGGACAGTGTTTTTATTATCATCACTATCACACCATATATACACACATACATCACTATAAACCACGTGCATTTCTGTGAAGTCCAGCAGTTAGGAAACAAATACTAACTGGTGTTTATGATGCTTGTTTTGTCTGCCAGGACTCACACCAATATGTGTTTTACACACATGACTCCTCGGCACCTCTCTCTGTCCTTCCAGAAACTGAAGTCTAATTCTAGATTACCCTGAGGAGTTTGGAAGGTCATGCAGTTAGTGACCATTACGCTGGCATTCATGCTGGATTGTCTAACGAAGAGACTGAGTGGTATAACCTGGGGCTAGAGAAGTTGACTCTGGGATTTTCATGGGAGTTTAGGAGGATCATAGGCCCAGTCTGGCCTCCAACTCATGATCCTCCTGCCTGTCTCTAGTTGCTAGAGTGATACATACACCACACACAGTCCCTTTATTCCTGTTCTCTGAGACATTTGTGACATCAGACAGTGGGTCCATAGGAAAATACTCTGTTTCAAAGCTTATGTAGGCATAAGTTTTTAGAGTGAAAGTGTCATCGCTCTGTGGAGAGCGATGGCAGCCAAGTGAGAACAGAAAGCAGAAGAACTTGGGGATCAAGTGTGTTTTTCCCAAACTGTTTCTGTAAAACTTGTATGATAGGGTACTGCTGAAGAAGCACTGCCTTAGGAACCATTGTGTGTGGACAGTTAGAAATACATCTGGAAACCAAAAGGTTTGTACGGGGTCCTCCAGGGTGATGAGGGTTGAGTCTACTGCCTCCCGTAGAAAGCAAGTGAGATGCACCGGGAGACAGTGAGTTAAGCAGTCTCTGCTGTTAAGTCCTCCAAATAAGGCTTGAGTTTGATTTGGTTTTTAATAACTTCTATCAATAAATTTCTTTTCTAAGATACATTTCTTCCTCACTAGAGTTTGATGGTGGTAAAGAAGGCAGTATATCTCTACTTAATGTAATAGGGGACTCACTGGGTTTTTGAAAACCACAAACAAAATGTCTTATACAGAGTTTATTTAGGCTTCTGTGCTACACACTTGCACCAGCTCATTCTGGTTTCTGCAGAATATTGTTTTCACTCTGAGTGAATCTATACTTTGACTACTGCAAAAACAAAAGACATTTAATTTATTACCTTTCAAATAACCAAGAAGCATAGGCATTTTCTATGGCTGTCTTCTTTGTACAGCTCAAGGGGAAGTGAGGGCTGTGGTTAGGCTTGTGAACTTGGGAGCCATTTGCCAGTTGTTGTGATCTTGAGCCAGGATACTTTATTTTTGATGGCCTTTACATAAACGTTAACTGCTTAAAAAGAAGTTAGCTGCTACTCAACCTTTTGTGACCACAAAATAATATATTGAAGTGGTTCTCTGCAGTCATTACCTAATTATTGTTCTTTGTTTATATTGTGCTGAGGAGCAAACTCAGAGTCCTGCACATGCTAAGGAAGCTCCCTGACCCTGAGCTATTCCCCTGCTCTTGGCATTTTGAGGCAACCTTACCATGTAGCTAAGATTGACATTGAACTTTCTCTATAGCTCAAGCTGGCCACAAGCTTTGCATTGCAAGCATACACCACCGTTCTCAGCGTTTAGTGATTCAGTAATTATTATTTTTATCAAAATAATACACGAGTTTAAATTAAAGCACCAAATGTATTAGCATCAACAAAGACTCTGACAGCAGGTTGTGGAAACTCCCAATAGCAGTGGTTTAAACATTATAGAAGTTTATCATAGAGTGGAAAGCCTTCTAAAAAGGACCAATCTCCCACACAGCATCTCTCACTTGTCCATATTGTTCTAGCAAGTCGAAACGCAGTAGGTGTGGACTGTTCCTAATGATGTGAGGCCCTTATAAACCATGGGACTAGGAGAATGTTAGGTAAGCAGTGAGTGTGCCTCCCCGCTCATACCCACTCTCATTGTCTATCTCCTCTTCCCACTGTCCTGACATGCTAGGCCTACTTTTTTCTCCAACCCTTTCTTTTAGTTTCTGGTTTGTCTGTCTCTATTTCACAATTTTTCTCCCTCTTGTTTCTTGGCTTATCTGGGACATGTTACTCTGGTATGTGTGAATTTAGCCCCTTTGCACTGGCAGCCATCACCTTGCTATCTCCATTTTCCAGCTTGGTTAGTAACAGTTTTTAAATAAATGTCAGTGTTTATATTTTTAT
Source organism: Mastomys natalensis (assembly GCA_021653895.1). Lineage (NCBI taxonomy): Eukaryota > Metazoa > Chordata > Mammalia > Rodentia > Muridae > Mastomys > Mastomys natalensis. The sequence continues at coordinate 39,671 of JAJTUV010002290.1, read as the reverse complement.
CTAACGGTGTATCGTGATTGACTCTCCTTTCTTCCAGTAGATTTTTTTTTTTTTATGACCAGCTGCCTCAGTTCATTTGCTTAGCTCTGTATAAACCTTTTATGAACATTTATCTTCTAGCCAGTAGATGCCAGAGGCCCACTAATAGTATTTCTATTCAGCAAATACCTTGCACTTGCCACTATAGGAATTGTTATCTGTTATCTGCCAGTTCCTTCTTTCCACTTCAGGTAATGTCCTTGTCCAGAATTCTTTATATCAGCAGCAGGTATAGCCCTCTTTCCTGGCATAGTATCAACTCTGGTGGTTCCCACCAAACAGCTCTAAAAGAGGTCGCATTTTGTCTTTATTCTAGCACCTTAAGAAGAGTTTGACTTACTATAAAAGTCTAGATTTCATAATTTTCCCTTACAATGTTGAAGGGTAGTTGGACATGGTGACTTGAGCCTGTAGATCCAAGCAGAGGTAAGATCTAGAGTTCAAAGCCATGAAGCCTCCTTTGGGGTTTTAAATTTTATGATGGCAGTATAGCTTTCTTGTTAGCATTCCAGAAATCTTACAGTTCCCTCAGCCTGTTACTACATGGCTGCACTATAAAAGTTTTGTTTTGTTTTTAATTAAAAAAGCAAGAGTCAATTCAAAAGAGAGAATCCAAGCTAAAAGGAAAGCCTTAGTGTGAAGTGAGGAACATCGGGAAGTCAATTATGGAAGCAAACAGTGTTCTAGACCAAGGGCAACAGCTTCTGCCCCTCATTACAAAGGCTCTAGAAATCACCAGGAGATCTTATTTAGTGAGACAGAAGAAAGCTCTGTGCCTAGGCAGATGTCAGTTCAGACTCTGTGGCTAGATAACTTTAATTCTGCCGGTCCTTATATCTTGCTCAACAAGGACGACTCATCTTGGAGACTTAACTTCCCATCCAACTCTCTCACCTGGAACTGCATTTCCTCTCAATGCCTTTCCAGGACATTCCCTCCCCCTCCTTCCCTCCCTCCCTCCCTCCCTTCTTCCTTCCTTTCTCTATTTTTGAAAAGTTTTTTTTTTTCTCATGTAATACACCCTGATCATAGTTTCCCCTCCTTCTACTTCTCCCTTTCCTCTTCTTCTCCCAAGGACAGCCTTCAATCTGACTCTTGTTTTAACTCTGCCTTTTAAATGTTAGACAGGTTCTTTGATCCGTCATTGTCTTCAGCTCTTTTTGTCCTAGATGATCTTGTCTTGTTCACCCTGACTACCATGCCACTGTGAGTCCACGTAGGAAAAGAAAGTAAGCACCTGTCAGATACTGTCACCATGGTAAACCCAACAGCTAGTCACACCTGTCCCCCATGCTTCTTGTCCCAACCACATCAGTGGAGAAAGCTGAGATTTAACTCTCTCCACTAAAATCCTTTCTTTAATTGCTAAGGTGATGTGGTCAGAATGTTGACTGACACAGTTTTTGATGAGTGAGGATGAGTCTCCACCAAGTTTGCCATAGCTTTACCATTGGTTGGCAGTTGATTTTTCCTGTGTGTATAGGCAAGGCCACTTAGCCTTTTATTGTGTTTGGCTCCCCATTCTACATCCACTAAACCTAAAGGTTCAATCAGTCTTTTCGGTCACAGTTGGAAAGTCAAGGATATTTCTGAAATTTGAAGTCCATTTTAAGTTATGTTGATCAGAAGAGTACCAAAGAGCAAGCATCACTACCCTCATGTACTATAGGGTTAATGTGTGCCTACCTTCACATCCTGGATCATGGAAACCTCCCTTCCTCTCTGAAAATTAGACATAGGCATTTCTCCCAGCCCTGTCATGTGCAGTTCCATGACAAGTAGTGAAATAATTAAACTGTGTTACTGAAATATGACAATGTCAAAAATTAACTTTGACCAGTTTTTAAATGTACTGACCAAAATCCATTTGTACTTTTTCATTAAATAATTCTAAAGTCTTTAACTTTCTGCTTCTTTTTCATCAAAAAGTCATTTACCTAAGAAAAATTAAACTGTTCATCCCAACCAAAATATAAAAAAAACTGTGTGTCTATCACATGTGTAAGCTCCGAATGCAAGTGTCAGAAGCTTCCTAGATGAAGTTCACGCATGATATGTTTGTTCCCTTTGAACTCACATTCCTATCAATGATTTGATTCTTTATCTTAAGAACTAGTAAACTGTCAGTGGTTTGATTAAGGGAAAGACACCACTGGGGTTCATTTTAGAAACTGCTTTGCTTCACGAGGGTTGAACCCAAGGTCTTACGGTCTACCCCAGGCTACCTCCCCAGTTCAAAATCAGTGTTTGTGAGTGGGAGACAATAAGAGCTCCCGTTTACTGTCTGCACACACTTGCACAACTGCCCCATTATCACAACCTACGCCACCCCACTCTATCCATGGAACATATGATGCATTTGGTGGACCCATTAGTACATCATCATCCAGAGGCAAGTTTGCGCTCCAGTTCCCACTTGGTATTGTAGGTTACCTTTCTTTTAACATGGCATATGCTTTCGTTTGCAGTACAAAAATTGAGAAGGAGAAAAGAGAGCACGCAAAACAGCACGGGATGATCCGAACAGAGATAACAGGCGCTGAGATTGCAGAAGAAATGGAAAAGGAACGGCGGCTTTTTCAGCTCCAGATGTGTGAAGTAAGAACAGACCTTCCAAGTCTCTCCTTCCAAGACTCTTCTGCTCCTCAGCAGGCTAGGTTTGATGCTTGGAGGAGGGACTGTTTCCTAAGGATTCTAATCTCCCTTTTTCTCCAAGCCCTTTGGGATCCGACAATGCACTGTTGTCTCATATTTTGAGCCCTTGGTCCTATGGGCCTCTTTAAGCCCAACCAGGATTCATTGGTGAGAACTTGAACGTTGCTTGCGAGTGTCTGGGGGGGTCCTGGTGGGAGGTAACCGGGGTGAGCAGTACCACTTTGGAGCATGTGGTTGTTTAAAGCATGGATCAAGCCTGAGTGAAAGCTTAGATGAAGCTGTCCAATAATGAAGTCTGAGCTCATGGAAAGATGCAAGAAATGCATGCTGCCTTTAACGTACATCTGTGGTTCTCAAACTGAAATCCCACCAAAACCTGTAGCCCACTGACTTGAGCACTCACTGTAAGGCACCTTGAGCATTGGAGATACTTTCTGGAGAGTGTGTAATTTAAGTTTTTTTCCTGTGTTTCCCCTAACCCCGCCTCTGCCTTTTCTTTTGTATTTCTTTTTCTTCCTCATAAACCTATGGCTCCTTGACCTTTTCTGTGTATGAACTCCAACTTAAAATTACAACAAGTGAACTAAAGGCACAGTGTCAGTGGAAGATTTTGGCCAGTGATAAAACCAAAGCCATTACCATGCTTAACTGCAGTGCCTCATTTTTATTCTTTTTACTGACTTGCTTCTTTTTAAATAGAGATTCCCTCCTCTGATTCATCTCTTTGTTTAAAGTTTCAGTATCTCGTGGAACATTCTTGAAGGGACTGCTCTCCCACCTGTCTTCTGAAGAGAACAGTCTGTCTCAGGACTATGTGAATATAAGTTTGAGATCCACGGCACCTAGGGAAAGCAGTCGTGACGTGGAGTGTGTTTGCTGTGTTTCATTCTTACTTGTCTTGTAAAGGAGTTAGCAAACGCTAACGCTAATTGCATTTGTGCACACTGACTGCACCCCAACAGCCTTCCCTAAGCAAAGCTCATCTACCTGGGCGGGTTTAGCAGTGCTGTTCTTCCACATGAGCTTGAGAGCCCCGTCTGGAGTTGCCAACATGAAATTCTGCTTTCTTTCCACAGTATCTCATTAAAGTTAATGAAATCAAGACCAAAAAGGGTGTGGACCTGCTGCAGAACCTTATAAAGTATTATCATGCACAGTGCAAGTAAGTGTTGCATTACTTATCAATGGTCATCAGCCCTTGATGGACCGCTTGGTTTCACTGGTCTCTTGATTCTCTTTCATTGAGTGACTGTCAGTTGTGACAACTAAATAGATGAGAAACGGTATTATTGTCTTCCGTTGTCAGCATTTTGTATAAATTAGCAGCTCACAATAGACAACTATTTGATTAGTCTGAAGCGGTGTCTTTCTCCACAGCTTGTGCATAAGCCCTTGTCCCCTAGACCATTCTATTAATGCTGCCTCTCCTCATACACATTTCTTGTTGTTTTCCCTGTTACCTTTCACCATGTATTCCCACGCACAGTTTCTTGGTGGGGGTTCATTATCAAGACTTAAATTCTTGGAGCATTTTAGATGCTTAGCCCTATAGAAAGATTTCTGTGAAAGTGTTCTATCCTGAGACAAACAGTGCTCTGTAATGCAACACCTTGAATGTGTTTGATTTCATTCTGTGAGTCTATGACAGTGTCTGATTATTCATCTTCTTTATTTACTGGGCTAACTGAGATGAGTGTTCAGCTGGAGCCTGTGTGTGAGAATGTGCCAATGCTGTTAATGTCTACTAGCTGATGGATATACAGAGGAGAGAATGCAAGGTCCTTTCCAGGCTCCAGACCAAATCTCATAACCTGGACAAAATAAAGATCATTTGAACTAGATAATAATAATCTCAAAACAATAAATGCGTAATTCCTTTTGATCTATCTTATCTGTTCAATAGCACAGGTCTAGGAGGACCTTTGTGTGCAAATGACACATTTAGCAAAAAAATCACAGAGATTGAGTTGCATAATGGACAAGTTCAAATCCCTGCTGGTCAACAGGCCCCTCACTGAATACCAGCGTCATCTGTCATTTGGGGTTACAGCTTGTAACCAACACCTTCATGAGGGTATGCAAGTAAAATAAAATAAAGCATTTGAAGTACTCACCAATGGGGCAGGTGATATTGGGAATCCTTCATATATGTCATAGTTAGGGTATTTCTCTTTACAAAAGACAAGTTAATTTTTACATAAAGTTATTAACTGTTTTCAAGGTAAATTCTACCTTATATGAATATGCTTTGTAAATGGAAAGAATATATTGCAATATATATTCAATATATCCACATTTACAAGATAAAGGCTCTATAGAAGCTCTGACCTGAGGATCTAAGCTGAGTTTGCCTTTCTGGTGTAGTGGACAGTTACAAACTTTAAAGTAAGCTGCAGTGATTCCTGATTTTAATTTAAGGTGGTATATTTGTCTTGGATCAGCTTCAGGTTTTTTCTTAGAAACATTTAATCTGCAAACTTTTACCAAAAGAGATAAATCTCTGAATCTTCTGAATTGCTGCACTTGACAGCAAATCTTTACCTGATTTTAGAAGTCTTTCTTAATTCCTAAGTCTGGATAGAAGAGTTTGAGGTCTACACGCATGCATTTCCCAAACCATAAAGCGCTTTGCAAACTATGTATGTTAGCCTCTGTGAGTGTAGTGAGAACAGTATTATCTGAAGTGGATGCAGCCTGACACTCCTTATTGTTTTGGTCTTCTTCTGCATTTCTACTCAGAACCATTTACTGACCTCTCACCAAAGGCTGAGGTCTTTGCTAGGTTCTGGAGTTAGATCCAAACAGAGCTGCCTTCTGGTGTTGTCGTCTGGTACTGGCAGTCAGGTACCTGATAGTCATAAGGCATTCCATGACCTGCACTATGGGCACCAGGAGGAGAGACTCCTGCAGAAGCCAAGGAGGGTAGTGGCTATATCTGAAAGAAGGTGGTGGTGGGACTTGCGATGGGCCTTGGAGGGCAGGTGGACTTTGGGATTTGGTAACAAAGGTTTTCACTAGAGCACAGAGAGATCGGCAGAAGGACAGACCCACAGGACAAGCTTGCTTCTTAGGAGGTGAGATTCTGAGCCGTCAAGTGGCCAGTTGACCGTGTCTAAGTTGCCCTGTTGTTGGAATGCAGCATCAAGAAGCTAGGGAGGTTTTCTTCCAGAGATTGTTCCTGCTATCACAGTCCCTCCCAAACGCATATTTAATATGCATAGTGTTACCATGTGAAGCATCCTCTACTCACATCTTTATTTTAAAGATTCCTTCTGAGCTCCAACTCCAGTTCCCTGGTGGTTTTCAGTAGACCTAGCCAGCGCTCACCAGGGAGTTTGCTGCATAATACTTTGGGGAATCACAGCACCTCAGTATGGATCTAGTGTTTACATTGGAAAGAGACCAGAAACGGATTGTCCCTACCTGTTCCAACTCACCCACATTGCTGCTCACTCACCATGAACATTGCCAATAACATCATACTTTCAAAACAAACCACCCACTCCTTTTACTACAGGATTTATTGTGATCTGCAGAGGCAAGAACATTTACAAGCATTACTCTCTTTCATCATAACAGATTATACTAATAAGTAACAGTTCCCAGGATCTTATGTATAGCCCAGGAGTTCTAGACTCACTGGTTTTCACATGTGATTTCCCTTTTGTATCACAGAGTCAGGACACTTTAATTCAGAATGATCAGTAACTTGTCCATAGGGGCATTTGTTTAGTAGATGCTTAAACATATGTCAGTACTGACATAGTAACCACAGAAACCAAGAGAAATTAGTCAGACATCAAAATTTAAAGCTCTGTTTATGAAAAGATATAGGAAAACAGGAAGACAACCCACTGAGTGGGATAAAGCATATCTAAGTCACTTACCTAATAAAGATTGAGAATACAGACATACAAAGAATACAACCACAAAAGGATAATCTGATTTTTTTGAGTGGACAAGGAGGTTGAGTAGCCATTTTTCTGAAGGAGATAAATAATTAGCCAAATATCACATGATAAAATATTCAGCATCATTAATCATTAGGGAAGTACACACAAAAATCAGAAGTAAGACACCTTTTCATATCCCCTTGACACACTATAATTAAAATAACAAAAATAGAAAGTTTTAGAGGGGCTATGGAGAGCGGGAAACCCACATAACACTATTAGGAATGTGAGGTAGTACAATTGTTTATAAAAGTTTTCAGATAAATTCCCAGAAGAGTCAAAAACAGGTATATAAACAAAAGTAGATGCATGAATATTATATAACTATTATTTACAGTACTTGGAAACATGTATACCTATCAAGCTAAACCAGTGGAGGGGGGGATATTCATATAGTAGAATAGTAATCAGCCATGTAAAAGAATGAAATATTGATTGATACATACTTCAACATAGATGAACATATAAAACATTAAGCCAAGTGAAAGAAGTCAGATACAGAAGACCACATAGCAGATTGCGCGTATGTGAACTCTCTAGAAAAGGTCATCCGTAGTGACATCATATTACTGATTACTGGGAAGGGACAAGTGAGTAGATTCTTCCTGGGATGATGGAAGTGTTCTGGAATTACATGATGGTTGTTCAGCATTGCATCTAGAATAAAAATCACAGGGCTGGACAGATGGCTCAGCTGTTACAAACACTGTCAGTTCTTCAGGGGTTCAATTCCCAGCAACCACATGGTGGCTCACAACCATCTACACTGGGATCTCATGCTCTCATGCCCTCTTCTGGCATGCAGGTGTACATGCAGATAGAACACTCATATACATTAAAAAAAAAAAAAAAAAGTATCACAGCTTAAAACTGAATTTTACCAACAAAATGTGTCTGGAATGGTTAGCCTACATTATCAGTTTTACCAGATTTAGAATCACCTGGGTAATTAGCAGTCCCCAACCCACCCCTGGCCCACACCAACTGTGTGTTGAGGGATTTTCCAGAGAGAGTTAACTAGGAGAAGAATTTCTACCCTGAAGGTGGGTGTCACTGACTATGGGCTGAGTGGAAGAAGGAGAGAGAACAGAGCCCCTCTTCCACATCCTGTCCATGTCTTTCCCTGCTGTGCTTTACCCACGTAAGGACTTGAACCTGCAACAACCATGATCTTCAATCAGCCTCCCCACTTACTATTGCAGTGCCCACATAGGCTAGGAGCTAGAACCTGGTACAGCCACTGCTGCAGCTGGTGTCTTTAACTTCAGGGTGCACTCCTTAGATGGTATACCAGAAATTTTGATTTAATGAGCATAAGATGGGGCACAGCATCTACATTTAAAAAGTCTGTATGCCAGGGGCTAGTTTGTCTTTCTCTCTTTCCGGCCACAAGGAAGTCTTCTATGTGTGGATGTTGACACATGTGATTTCAGCGAGGACTGCAAGTGTTATTTGTGCCAACTGATCTCTCCTAATAGATTTCAAATAGTAGCCATAAATGTGTTTGTTGACACATCTTTATACAAGTGCTGAACTTGACTTCATGTTTATTATATAGAAACTACTTGGGGAGGGTGCGGGGAGACAGGTGGGAAGAATCCTCAGGTTTTGCACATAATTCTGTTCCTTCTTTTTACTGCTGGTAAGTCACTGATGTGTTTTGATGTAGTTTCTTTCAGGATGGCTTGAAAACGGCTGATAAACTGAAACAGTACATTGAAAAGCTGGCTGCTGATTTATATAATGTAAGTTCTTTGTAGCATGTGCATTTAACTTGTAAGAAGCATCAGTCCATTTGAAGTCCGTATCAGAAAGGGGATTGTGCAGAAGAGATGAGTGATAGGTCAGTGTGAACCTGGCAGACAGCCCTTCATCTCAGCACCGAACCTTTGGAGGCTATGAAGAATGGTAGGAGCAAATAAACAAAGATAAATAAACTTCATGAGGGGAGGGGAGTGTGTACTTAGAGATGGAATAATTGTTACTTGGAAATAACTTGTCTGATGAATGCTAAAAGAAAATACATTAGGAATCTGAGTACCTAATTTTAGAAAAGAGTTTGGAGTTACAAATAACAGGTTAGGCATCCCTGATGAAGAGGGCTCTAAAATCTGGAACTCTGAAGGCAAACTGGCATGGCAGTGTAGAAAGAAAATTCACACACAGCCACATCACAATCAAAAAAGAGTGGTGCACATATATGCCAGAAACTATATGTAGTAAGACATTGCGTTTAACCTGTCTGTTTGAGGCTATGTGGTACAAGTCGATTACATATTTACACTTGGCCCCATTTTCTCATTCGTGTGTGTGTGTGTGTGTGTGTGTGTGTGTTGTGTATGAAATATTCCAAATTGCAAGAAAATACAAGAATACTACTTCCACACATTTCAGATTATTCATTATCAGCCTGATTCTTACTGTAACTTTTTAAACAAGCAAACCTATGTGTTTTGCCTAATTTTCTTTTAGTTAGTGAACATGGATCACTGACTCTTAAATCCCAAGTGATTACAAATAAGCAGGAAAAGTCCTGGTCCTCATGTGGCTCTATGTATACTTTGGTGTATGCTTTGGCAATTGATGTCTCAGTCATTCATATGTTTTTCTTCAGACTCATTTAATTTTGTATTCTTTTCTGCCCATTCTTTCAAAAGCTAGAAATAAATGTTACAAGCATTTTTTCTAACCTTGTTAAATATAGGGACTGAGAGTTTGGGTCATCATGTGTTGTTTAATAAGAAAACCTGGTACATAAATTGCTAATTCTAAACTCTGGATATTTTCTCAGGATCAGACTCTACCTCTTACGTTAACCAGGCAGCATGAGTACTTTAATGGGAAGATATACTGCAGTTATGAAATTGCATTGTTTGATGAGTGGTATATTTGGATAATTAAGCTTTGTTTTTAAAATGAATGATAAATAACAGGTGTGACTTTTTCTTTCATAGATAAAGCAAACCCAAGATGAAGAAAAGAAACAGCTAACTGCACTCCGAGACCTAATAAATCCTCTCTGCAGCTTGATCCGAAAGAAGTAGGTGGTTTATATGTTCCCAGCAGGGCTAACAGTGTAAGTGAGGCTGCTTGTGATTCCCTTTGTTTTTCTCCATCTGTGAAACAGGCACATTGATAGCTTCCTGCTGGGGTGGGTGTGGGACCAGGTGAGGTAAAAGATAGAAGTATGTGTCTATAGTGATGCCCAGTGTAGAAACGGTTCCCACCAGACAAGGTGGCACTTACCACTGAAAGGCAGAGGCAGGCAGAGCTCTCTAACTACAGAGCCAGCCTGGTCTACATAGTCAGAACCTGTCTCAAAAAGAAGAAATTGTGTTCTTTCACCTCATAAATAAATGGTACCATGGATTCTACTATTTTGTAGCCTTAGATTTTTCTTAATGATAACCTTTGAAGCAGGCAGTACACCTCATGATTCTCTTCTTCAGACCATGCTAATCATTCTGGGAAGCCAGAAGTGGTCTTTCATTTTACCAGAAATTTAAGAAAATATTTTGATACAATCCTTTAGAAATTTGCTGCAGAATCAAGAAAATTCAGTTGAGATGGTCCCTGGATGTTGACAGTATAGAATGAGTGGTGGATTTAGATTAATGCAGCTCTGACCCTGGTTACAAATGTCATTTGTCCAGGCATTGACACCTGCTGCATATCTGGCTGTAATCTGGGTGCTAAGTGTAGGCCTCTTCATCAAGGAGGGTATGTGTCATTTGTCACATGGAAGAAAGTCAAATGTGCCTGTTTGTGCAGTATTTAAATGCAATGTTTAATGGTTGTATAAGAGATGGATTTACTTTGTCAGCTCCTGATGATAGTTCCCAACAATGACATTCACTGTTTTTTAATTCCTGAAATTTCTGAATGGCATTCATGTGGCCAAAGCAAAGGTAAAGCACCCTCCTCCCTCCACCACCACCCCTCAGAACACACTGGAAACCTGCACTAGTAACACCAGCTTTTTACTGTAGCCTTTAAAGGTTTCCTTTATTAGGGCTATAACTATATGTGTATACAGTTAAAAGGAATTTTTGTTCTTTTTTTCTAAGGCTATGACTGTACATGTGTGTATATATATTTTAAAATGATTTTTATTCTTTTTCTTCTCCAAGTTCAGGTTTTACAAATGTTTAGGAGTTTGGCAAAGTGAGATAAGTTCATTGTTCTTTAATGGGAGATATTCTCTTGCTCTCCTGTCTCCTATCAGCAGGGCTGATTCCCAGGAACACCTATCTATGATTGAGGTGTAGTCTCTACATGCAGACTTATGCTGTGCCTGCAGTCAGGGGCCTGAGACTATCCCAGGAAAGGTTTTTTTTTATTATGAGGTGAAGCTTACATACAAACACTAAGAGAAGTATTCTTGAATGCTTTCTAAGTGTACATGCAATAGAGAGGCCCAAGTGGAAAGGAAAAAAGAGTAGACATTTGTCTAAAGAAAGCTGTGGTGGCTTTACTGGTTCCACATAACCACCTCCTATCTTTGTTTTTTTGCCCAGGGGTGAAGTCATTTCTATTTGTATAGGTATTGATGTATTATTCTGCTCAGGTTGGTTAAGAAGCAAAGTTTCATAACAAAAGGACTATCTAGGAGGTGAAATGAACATGAAGTGATTGATATTTAACTCTACCTGAAGTTGATTAATGGGTTTTTATTATCACTCCTCCTAAATATTTTACAGCTAAAATTGGCATTTAACAGCATGCCCACCATCCCTTTCTAACAAGAGGGGTACCTCTTGTTGCAAAATAACTTAGCAAGTAATTATTTTTAGTGACTTGGAGGTAACTGTCTACCAAGTAAATGTGAAGGACATATCCACAAGAGAGTTCTTATCCTCCTCTTAATATTTGAGAAGAGTGCAAAGGAGTCAAAAATATTTTATGAGAAACTAAAAACACCCAGCAAATCATCTAACCTGCTTACCCGTTGCCAGTTTCTAACATGGAGTGATTAAAGGAAACTGTTTAGTTTTGCTTCCTGGTGCTATGACAACAGCAACATAAAAAAGACAGCTCCAAGTTACTATCCATGATTGCAAGGAAGTCAGTACAGAGACTTGAAGTAATCAGGAACGGAAAGCCACCGGTGAGTCAATGGGTGTGTTCTAGTGCTCTGTACTATCCAGGATGCCCGGTGTGCCATCCAGGGTGGGCGGGTCTTCTCATCTCATTTAATCCAGTAAAGATGATCCCTTCCAGAGGCCAACCTGACCACCTCGCCAGACTCTCCTCGATACTCCCTTCCCAGGTGGTTCTAGATTGTGTCAACCTGACAATTAAAAAGAAATTTCAAGAATTTTAGGGGACCAAATAGATGACCTAAAAGATGCCACCAAGACTGATGACCTCAGCTTGCTTCCTGGACTCTTGTGGTGGAGAGAACCAACTTCTGCAAGCTGTCCTCTGACATCAGCACATAGAGGCACACACAGATAAACAAATGTAAAAGAAAAAAACACTAGCAACTGTTAAAGAATTACAGTTGTGAACAGGATCCCCAGATATCTGGAAAGATCATTCTTCATCAAGTCAAATTATTGGGGTTTTTACGAAATGTTCAGTGAGATGACTTCCCTTCACCTTATGTATAGCCCAGTTTCCTACAAGAGCTACTTCCTGCTCAAATGTTTCTAGGGCTGTAACTCTTCGCTTTCTAACAGTGACTCTATATGTTGTGTGTATGGAACACACAAGTATCTGAAAAGTAAGGGGCCTTTCCTGGCGTGGGTGCAAGTTGACACACTCAGCATGTTGCTCCTCCCTCTCCTCAGTGTGCCAAACACACTACCCAGAGTTCAGTCACCCACCAGCCACACCCGCCATTGTAAATTTGAAGCTCTGTGGTAAAGGTTTGGTTTTCAGTTGAATACCAAAACTATTCACAAACCATTAAATTAGTAAATAGGAATTGCATTCAGTTCAGAGGGGTGAGGATTTACAGATTAATAGTGCATATCACGTGTCAGTGTGGCTTCAAAGAAAGTGATTTCTCTGTCTCTACTAGGGTGCAGGAGGTGGAATTGGAAATCAGTAAGGTTAATTCAGTGCGGTAGATACATTTCCTAGCTCTTGGCATAAAATTGCCCAAAGGTTTCAAGATCATTGTTTATTTTCAGTGTTGCATATTTTTGCCTAAATGAGTTTGGAATTTGCATTTTTCTTTCCTGAATACATGGTTGATTACGCTCATGCTATCAAAGAACTCAAGACTTATTTCATTCTTCAGTTGTATTAAAATTATAACTAGTGCTGATAATTTTCCAGTACTTTTTCAGAACTAAGTTCGTCTTTTTATTTATTGATATTGCTACTAAGCACCAGTTGATGGTGACACATGCCTGTAATCCCAGTGCTTGGGAGGTAGAAACAGGTAGATTTCTGAGTTTGAGGCCAGCCTGATCTACAGAGCAAGTTCTAGGATAGCTGGGGCTACACAGGGAAACCTTGTCTCAGAAAAACAAAAACAAAAACAAAAAAAAAAAAACCACTTCTACTTAGATAGCTGAATGGCCATTATTTCTCAATGAGGTAAAAAATAACTTATATACATGTATTAACCCTTGAAAGTCATTAATTAGCTAATTTCTGGAATTGTACAGAAAGTCAAAAAATACAGATCTGGAAGAATTTAGTGATCCACTGTACTGTGCGACCAAGACCATGGCTGTGTTTCAAAGAAACGCTAGAAGCTGGCAAGATGGCTTAACCAGGTGAAGATGCTTGCCACCAGGACTAATGACCTACATTCAGTCCCTGGTACCTATATGGTAGAGGGGAGAGACTGATTCCTGGAAGTTACCTCTCTCCTCTGCGTGCGCACACACGCTTACACACATGCACACACACAAACTCTAAATATATACATATATACATACATGCAATCATACATAAGTGAGTACATAAAAGGATGTAAAAAGAAATATTAGAAAGTAAATATTAAGAAATTTTTCAAGAGATCCCTAGATCTCATTCTACCCCACATCCCTACCCTAGATAATCTGATTTGTTCAATTTTATGGAAGGAATCTGACCTGTTGAAACCAAACTTCCTTACATTAAGGAAGAAGTGACTAATAGGGATGGAGAGATGAGTCAGCAGTTGAGAGAACTTGCTTCGTCTGACAGATGTCCACGGTTAATTCCCAGCGACCCACATGGTGACTCACAACCACTCATAAGTCCAATTGCAGGGGATCCGACTCCCTCTTCTAAACTCTGAAGGCTCCAGGCATGCACATGGTGCACAGACGTACATGCAGGCAACACACTCATATAGATAAAATAGATGTTGATAAAATAAAATTATCTTTAGAAAACAAGAAAGGAAGACAGATAGACAAAAAAGATGTCATTTGCAGCCCCTTTCATCAGACTCAGACTACCGGGTAAGCCCTGCTGGGAGAGAGGAAAGAGAGTGGTCGGAGTGTGAGCATCCTCTGCAAAGTCTTACACTTGGGATCTCAAGTCTCTCCGGGCCCTAGGAGACGAGCTGCTTGGGGCATGTTTTTGAGTGCAGCATTTGCATCAACTGTAGAATAGCTTTACAAAGCTGTATTATCCTGGCAGTTTTCCTCCAAGTACACACTGTTGGAGCTAAAGAATGTTGAAGTCAAGAGAAGCTGCTGACTTTCACTGTGCTGGACACAAGCCATGGATAAATATCCAGAGGCTAAGATAGCTCTTTCCTTCTGTACCTTCAAATTTCAATTACTTCTTGTAACTGGACATAATACTGCCCTCTCTTTAGGGATTAGAGAGATGGTCTTGTTGGAGGGAGGGGTAATCATGAGGGCCTGACTTTGAACCCCAGCTCCCCTATAAAAAACCAAGTAGGCCCATAATATTAGCTCTGAACATGTGGAGGGCAGGAAAATCCCTAGAGATTGCTGGCCAGCTAATCTACCCAGTTGGTGATGGATTCCAGGTTAATGAGAGATTCTGTCCAAAAAAATACAGTAGAGAGTAATTGAGGAAGACACCTGACAGTGGTCTCTAGCCTCCACAAACACTCCACCTACCATGTGGGTGCATCCACATACATGCACACACATACACACACACACTTAGCATACAGAGGACATCACAATATGTGGCTCTGATTTTCTGAGGATTCAGTGTATTTTGGTTTCACTGAGGCATTGGTTCTCTGTGCTCCCACATTTTGAATGGTGTTAACATTTATCTGAGAAATGTGCACCTCATCATCTTCATTGACCGGGTTTATCTCCTCACCACACATGAGCTAAAGTATATAACACTTGGTTGGTATAGAAATATTTTATTGTTTTATCATCCGAAGTCTCTTATGATCACCGATGTGTTTTCTGGTATATCTTTACAATAATCCTTTCTATGTATATTTTACAAACTGCTTAAGTTATGACTGATAAATTAACACAATTAACTATTTTCAAATGTTCTGCCTTTTTTTGTGTTGCTTTGCCCTTCCTGATCGAAGTCTAGAAGAGTAAGTTAATACATTTTATGAGAATGTGTTGCCCTACTGTGTGCCTAAAGACCTTTGTTCTCATGCTGTAGCTCAACTTTATTTTTGTTTTTGTTTCATTTGTATTTTACTTTTTGGATTTTCTTAGTATGGCCATTGTTTCTTGTCTTCCTGTCCTTAGAGTCCATGGTCAGGTACCTGTGGAGTGCCAGAGTGAAACCAAGCTTGCTTGCTTCAGTTGCTGGAGCGTGCATGCTCTGTCACATCATAGCCTTCTCATGCCGCAAGATGGTGATTTCAGACTAAAAGTGTTGATGCAGGTCTGCTTTGCAGAGTGCTGTAGGCAGATTATTCCTTTTCTGGAATATTTGCATAGTTTACCAACTGGATAACTCAAGGTCTAAACTGCTCCCAAATCCAGTATTGTTTTGTACATTTCAATAATCAAAAGGTTTCAGAATTCAGATCTTTTAATTATAGATGCTTAGTGTATAGTTAGTTACAAGATTTATATGCTAATTGCCAGTGCCCTGCTCCGAAATCTTTTTAATGAAGATGTCCTGTATTTAGAGGACTCCAGAACACACATATAGGGAGAACAGACACAGCAGAGGGAAGAGCACTGCCAGCTTGCACACTCCCTGCTTTCTGTTCCCATATAGCCCTTGCTGTTGCTTCCTGCTGTGAGTGGAAACTGGGGCTGAGTCATAGCACTGTTTCTTTTGTGTTTGAATCACTACTAAACTAGACCTGGACCCTAGGCTCTGCCTAGGACTTGGCTTTGTGAGTCAGGCAAAATATTGACATGTCCTGCTTCCTCTGCTAAAATAAAAGGTAGGCCTTGACAGCTCCCAAAGTCCATAATTCTTCTAGGCACATACCAACAGGCAAAGGCAGAGGCACAACAGCAGTCTCCAGCATTTATTAGTCTGTGCTTCTGTTTTCCAGGACTCTCAGAGCCGGCAAGGCGGGTACAGCATGCATCAGCTCCAGGGCAACAAGGAGTACGGCAGTGAAAAGAAGGGCTTCCTGCTGAAGAAGAGCGATGGGTATGTATCCAGCCCTGACTAGCGCAGTGTGGGGCCAGCACACCCATACGGTGCTCTCCCTGGGATCATGTCCAGGCTGTTGTTGAGAAAACATACTTAAAAGCTTTCTGAGCTAGTTCTGCTCAAATAGTTGACCTAACCTGCTGTCCTTACAAGAAAGACAATTGTTCTGCACCAGGTAACCCCTCTGGCTTGTGACTTGCACTTTAGAAAGCTGAGAAGGGATAGACTCAGCTCTGCTTTATTATTGTCATATTCTCTCCTTGAGATGTCACCTGGCTGCCCAAACCCCAACCTTGGTGGTAACCCGTGATATTGTCTCTGTTACAAGCAATCGATCACATACCCTTCTCTTTCTAACTAAAAATAATACGCCTCTTGTCATCTCAGCTGCTTCTGCTCAAGGGTGAAGTCCTTTTCATGAGTCTTGTGTGGTTGAACCCTGAGTCTTCTCTGTGAGCACCTCTTCCTCATCTATGCACGCCCACAGTGAGAGAGAGCCCAGACTTCGTCCTGGGTACTCTGACTTAGCATCAGTCACCTCGTCTTTCAAAAAGGGCCATAACTGCCTTTGACCACTCTGGACATATTCAAGGCAAACACTGGTGCAAGCTTTTCCTGACTACTTTCTTTCAGTCTGTTCCCCCTTCAAATATTCATTTCACATACACAGCAAAAATTCTAGCATCTGAAGCACACGGCTAGATGCTAGAAGGTAAAAGCTAAGGGAACACGCCTTTACTGTCATGTAGCCTTGGCAAGAAATGAAGAAGGATAAAGGAGATGGTTCAGTGTAGCATAGCCAAGGCCCTACTGAAGTTCAGTTTATACCTGAAAGAGCTGGGAAGGAAGGGAGCAGAGGAGAGGTATCTTATCGTAGAGTTGGAGACAAAGAAGGCATATCAGTTTTTCATATTCATACATGAGAGATGAGTACCAATAATCCAGAATTGCTTTTGATGGCTTCTAGGGAAAAGAAAAATACTGAAATCCTTCTACATGAAGACAGACCCTTTGATAAGAGTAAGCACTTGTATGTTGTGTGATTTTCATTTTCTTTTTTTTTAATTTTTCTTTTGTGATTTTCATACAAATTGCATTAATAATTTTTAATCCAGTTTTGCAATACTTGTTACTTAAAAATTGCTATAAAATATAAAAGAGCAATTTTAGTGTTTTAAATAACTTTAAAACTTTATGCCTCAAAGGCACTTAGAGGAGTCATTGTGTGTGTGTGTATTTTCTGAGTAATCTCAGATACTTTCCTGATACAGATAAAGAGAGTCTCTAAGGGTTAAGATACATGAGCAAAACCACAGAGCTTTGCTGAGAGACTGCCAAGTGCTGATACGGACTGAAGCCATACAGGTCCTTTCTCACTTGTCTGAGGTCACTTTCCCAGGGGCAAGGCGGAGCTGTCAAAAGTGATCACAGAGGGCAGGTGCAGTTGCCCCCACCTATGCAGGAGATGTCTTGGGAGTGTCCTCTTTCCTCTGGTGACCAGGGAGCACGTCATTAGCCATCTTAGCCAAAAAGCTGAAAGCCTTTGTTAATTTCCTTTATTAATTGTATAAGAAAATACGAGAACTTATGTTATATTTTGTTTCTATAATATATGTTAATAAGAAAGGTTAATGAATGAAATTTTAAGTAAAATGAATGAGCCTCATAGGAACGGATCCCTCCAGGTCACCATTTGTTGGTAGAGAGCGATGCGAGTGGTGGTGGCTAGGCAAGGAGTGCCTTACTGGGATCTTAACGGGCTTTGTGAGGGCAAGATGAGATGCAGGCCCACTTGAGTAAAGCTGCTGCCGGTGTGATTGACAGGTGCTTCCTTTAATCAGACATAGCCCCTGTCCTTGTACAAGAAAGTATATCATATGGCTGTGATTCAGGAGATTTTCAGCTGATGGTTCTTTTTCCCTCCTGAGGAGACTAACATTTTGTGTATATGTTCAGTTTACATGTAATCTGTTGGTGTAGGTTTTCCCTTCCCTCTGTGCAGCATGGTTTGGCGCAAACTCCTTCTCATAATTAAATACACACAAATAATGTTTCTAGTTGGATTTGTGGAGGTATACTTACAAGACTGATTTAAGAAGTGGGAGGAAGCATGACAGAATATGGCTATAGGCCTAGAAAACCAAACTTCAGTGGCCTCCTGGTACTGTTGCTTCTAAGGCAACAGAAGGCCTGACTTCTTTCCTTGCCCAGGATATCCCTGGTCCTATGGACCCGGTAGCTATGGTCCCAAGCAGTGCAGCCCCATGACTGGCTCGCTCACTTGCACATGTGCACGTTCACCCCACCCCCACTTTTGTGGTTGCCCCCACCCAGTATGTGTGTATGTGTATTGGTTGGGAGGTGAAGGGGGTAGGTGCACACAGGTCCACCCATATCCAGCCTTTATGCCTGTATGTGGGGCTGTGTGAAAATGTGTTGATGGGAGCTATTTAAAAAACAGGCTTTTTAAATCCTTTGCTCACATTTTTCAAAGTGTGTCACATCTACTTGTGAATGGTCTTAACATGGTTTAATTTCCCAGAAGAATCAAAAAGATCTAAGGAGGATTCTAGTACCCCCAAGGGGAAAGTATACAAACCCCAAATATAGAATATTCTTACCATGTAAACCCTAAGCTCTTTTCTCCATATTCTTTTTTTTTTTTTTATTTAAATCACACTGTAATTTACTTATTTACACAAGGGTTATAAACACAAAAGGGCAGGATTGGGGAAGGGAATGACACGGAGCATAGGTGTTCGGGGAGTACGGATACCATTCAGAACAGGGTATCAGCTGGGTGAAGGTTCAGGGGACAGGTCACTATGACTCTGCCTATGATTCACTTGTCCTTATCTAAGTTGGTACTGTCCACTGAGGCTGCCTTATTTATAAGACCTATGACTACTCAGACTGGTAAGTTTCCACAGAAGCTGCCTGTTTACAATAGCTTATAGTCTGCTGTTTCAGTGTTTTCCCACAGAGACCCAAGACTTTGTGTTAGCATGCATGTATGTCAGTCCTATTGCTGATTTTAGGCCTATGGCTGATTGTAGGCCTTCAGTGTATAAGCAGGGCTGCCCCTGACATCTCCTCCCTTCTCTAAGTATAGGAGGGTCTTGGTGATTCTAATATTGCGAAGGTGGGGATAGAGGCCTGACCTCCAATAATTAAAGGGGACCTTGTAATGGCTCTGGTTTTCTCCATATTCTGAGGCAGCATCTGACTCTCCCTTGCATAGTAGATGTCTTAAATTTAAACTCCATTATTATTAATTATGGAGGCAAGCTACTAGCAGAGCCTTTTTAGGAAAGGATCACAGATGTGACTAAAAATTCTTATTAGCACTGTCCTATGCAGTTCTGTGCCCCCATCCCAGAGAAAGAAACTTCTGTGTGGGAACTATAATAAATGTATCTTTTTTACTACTAGAATCCGTCTCTCTCTTGGCAGTTCTACCATGAGCTTCTCTTCACAGGCCTGCTCATCTGAACTTCCTTCTTTCTACCTGGTGTAATAACAGACATCCAAGACTTTCTGTTTTGTGTAGTTTGGGGAAGGAAGCTGGTTTTATCTGCAGATAGCTTTTCATAATGACTGTTTTGCCTCATGATTGCACATCCCAAGTGAATCATGTGCAATATGAGTTCTGTTTGACTTGCTCCCTAGGATCCGGAAAGTGTGGCAAAGAAGGAAGTGTGCTGTCAAGAATGGGATCCTGACTATTTCACATGCAACTGTAAGTGAACTCAAGTCTTTGCTTACCTGTCCTCATGCTTTCTTCTCTAGCCTCCTCAGCTCAAGGCAAATGAGCTGACGTAGCAAGCATGAACTTTCAACAGTATCTTAAGATTAGTATTGCTGTGATGAAACACCATGACCAAAAGAGTTCGATTTGCTTATGAGTCCACATCCCGATTCATCATCAAAGGAAGTGAGGGCAGGAACTCAAGGAGCTGATGCAGAGGTCATGGAGGGTGCTGCTTACAGGCTTATTCCTCATGGCTTGCTCAGCCTGCTTTCTTGTAGAAACCAGGACCACCATGGGGCCCAGCAGTGCCCTACCCACAGTGGGCTGGGCCTTCTTCCATCCATCTTATGGAGGCATTTTCACAACTGGAGTTCCTGACTCTAGCTGTGTAAGGTGACATAAAATTAGCCAGCACATGAGATTCCTGTACTTTGTGAATCTGGGCCATGTCGTTAAGGATGGTCCTTCACAATTACTGATTTCTTTGTCCATGGTGGCTCACCTGACTGGAATGTTCCATTTTGTTTGTTTGGTTGGTTGGTTGGTTTCTGATTTCTCTTCCCCATAGTGGCCCACCTGACTGGAATGTTGGATTTTGTTAGTTTGGTTGGTTGGTTTGGTTTTGGTTTTGTTTGCCCTTTCAACCTAAGTCAGGTAGAGCTTAACTTTCTAATCTTAAGACCTTTGGGGAAAATAGAATTAGTTATTACCCTGAAAAACCTGTGAACTACAAAGATAGTAGAGGATTTTCTTTGCTTGAAAAAGTAATACAGGAAACAGAAGATTGCGTGTAAAATCTTCAGTCATGTTGTTAGAGTATACTAGTAAGGCAGGCCCCTTCTGGTTCAGCATTTTTACAAGATTAAAAAAAATCTTTCCAATTCTCAAGGAGGATAAAGGCCATAGTGGGAAATGTATCACACAGGACTGGAAATTACCAAGTTTATACAGTTGTAAGTACAAAACAACAGCCTACAGATTGGGAAAAGATCTTCACTAACCCTACATCTGACAGAGGACTAATATCCAAAATATATAAAGAACTCAAAAGGTTAGACACCAACAATCAATCCAAATAACCTAATTTAAAACTGGGATATAGAACTAACCAAAGAATTCTCAACAGAGGAATCCCAGATGGCTGAGAAGCACCTAAAGAAATGTTCAACATCCTTACTCATCAGAGAAATGCCAATAAAAAGGACTCTGAGATTCCACCTTACATTATAAGAATGGTTAAGATCAAAAATTCAAGCAGTAGCACAAGCTGGC
The DNA here is from genome assembly GCA_021653895.1 of Mastomys natalensis. Taxonomy (NCBI): domain Eukaryota; kingdom Metazoa; phylum Chordata; class Mammalia; order Rodentia; family Muridae; genus Mastomys; species Mastomys natalensis. The sequence continues at coordinate 18,482 of JAJTUV010002290.1, read as the reverse complement.
AAGATTATAGGGCAAGGGGAACACTCCTCCACTGCTGGTGGGAATGCAAACTTGTACAACTACTCTGGAAATCAATTTGGTGGTTTCTCAGAAGAGTGGAAGTAGTTCTACCTCAAGACCCGGCTATACTACCCCTAGGCATATACCCAAAAGATGCCCCACTGTTCACAGGGACACTGCTCAACTAGTTCATATCAGCTTTATTTGTAATAGCCTGGAAACAATCTAGATGTCCCTCAACTGAAGAATATATACCAAGAGTTTTTTAAATACATGTACAACTTAACCCAGTGACCTCTGCTTGGAGAAAAAAAAAATGAGTTAAGTTCAATACTCCTGTGTTAAGTGATATTTCTGACAAGCTAAGATCCATAGTCAGTTACAAATAGAAAACATAAGTGAGGGGTGGGTGTACATCCCATTGCTAGTTTATAGATGAGGGGTCGGTGTACATCCCATTGCTAGTTTATAGATGAGGGGTCGGTGTACATCCCATTGCTAGTTTATAGATGAGGGGTGGGTGTACATCCCATTGCTAGTTTATAGATGAGGGGTGGGTGTACATCCCATTGCTAGTTTATAGATGAGGGGTGGGTGTGCATTATGTTACTAGTTTATAGATGACGGGATTGGTGTGTATTATACTACTAGTTTATAGATGGGAGGTGGGTGTGCATTATGTTACTAGTTTATAGATGAAGGGTGGGTGTATATTATGTTACTAGTTCATTACTGTTGAGAACTAAAAGAAGTACCACTCCTCCATAAAATATATTTGACTCAATCATCCTGATAGCCCATGGCATCCTGACTATAGTTTCATAGATGAAGAAACCAAAGAACCAGGAGGACTATAACTTGGCTGTTAAGTGGCACAGTGGGAAAACAAATGTAGGACTATGGGACTTTGGTCCTCTTTGTCCTGCTTGGCTCCCTCTGCAGAACCTACTGTCTTTCTGAGTCTTGACATTGGACACTGGTGCTGCCCATCTTGCCATGACCACCCTGCCGTATTGAAGCACACTCCTTAAGAGTTATCACATACATCTTAAAGATTGCTGTTCTTTATGGAATTGGAGTAGTTACATTGTCTCTGTCCCTTATCCCTGCAAAATTGTGTGTTTTCCCTGAGTGAGGATTCCCTTCAGACAACCCTTCTAGATTTAACTGTCCTGATGGTTGTGACTAGCCCACCCATGAGATACCTGAAATACTTCTCACCAACTTGGAAAAGTTAGTAGTTGCTTTGTGGCTGTCTGTAATGATTAAACTTCATTGTCAACATGACTGGATTTAGAATCACTTAGAAGACACACCTCTGCCCTTATATCTGTAAGGGTATTCCTAGAAAGGTTTAACTGAGAAAGAAATGCCCACCTTAAGTGTGGATTGCACCCCCCATAGAGGCAGGGTTCCCAGAATGATTGAAAAGAAGGAAATGAGGAAGTCAGGTGAGCCAGCATTCATCTCTCTGTTCATCACTGTGTTTATAATGGGACTGGCTCTCTCTCGTTCCCACTGCCAAGCTTCCCTGCCCCAGTGGACTGTTTCTCCTTAACTTAGGAGCCAGAGTAAAACCTTGAGTCGGGTATTTTGTCACAGAAATAAGGAATGTAGCTAATATGCCATCCTGCCGCTATTTGCTCATTCAGTCTTCATTCCACCATTCTGCATGTGCAGACCTGGGCGTCACAGTTACAGAGGTCATTTGGACACACCTATCCACACACCATCATCACCTGTGTGTACTAGAGTGCCTAGTACCTTCTATAGGAGAGCTCTTCCTGTCATCACCAGGAGACATTTGACAAGTTACACAATGGCCTTCCCATGCCCTATTTTGCTGCTATAGAAGGGCTTTCTCATAGGAGACCGTATGCGTGACAAGGGCATCATTGCGCTGTTTCCTTGGTTATTTGACCTTGAACAATTTGCTAAAGATGAAAACTTAGTTCTCTCCCCTTCTCTTTCTGTTTCCTGCCAAAAGACATTACTGTAGCCAAGCCAACTGTTTTCTGTGTATTCTAATTAACAACAAATAACACATTGGCCACACTGTTTGGTGGCTAATAGACAGTGGCATCTGTCAGATTGGCGTCTGAATCCCTGTTTGCTGTTCACTCTGTGACCTTGAAAAAGAGTGTTTAGCTTCAAAATCTCATGAGGATTAAAAGAGATGGGGGCAGGGCGTGTGTGAGGTTAACAGTGTACTGCTATTACTGTTGCCTCTTCAGGTGACATTACTGAAGTCTGTTGTCATAGAGTTTGGTTAAAGGAGAAAATGAGTGCTGTCCCAGATTCTGATTCCCTCCCATCAAGTTGTTACTGTGTTACCCACTTTTCTCTCTTCAGTCCAGACATTTCTGCTGACAGCGACATCACAGTCCTGCCCCCACAGAAACACACCATTGGTCACCTAGAATTTGGGTGGTTTTTTTTTTTTTTTTTTTTTTTGAGAAAAGGCATTTATTGTGAGGAAGCACACACAATCAACAGACTCAGGAAAAGAGCCTCTGAAAAGTAGAAGAGAAACTTGGAAAGCCAGAATTCTTAGTTCTGCTAGAGGGCTGAGAATCTTAAGGTCTCTGAAGGGTCTTCTTCTCTAAAGTTAAGCTTTCTTAGTTTAAAGAAAGCCTGGGTGGATCAGTGACCCCCAACTATGGTGTAACATAGCCTTATTAGATCTTGAATATGATGAACAGTTCAAGCTTGCTGGTGGGAAAAAAAAGGCCACAAAGTTATTGTTTTAAGCTACTAGGCTTTAATTTCAAGTCAGAAGATAGGTAAGATGAACCTATCTTGCAAGTTCAATATTAAAAGAGAAAGTCTGGACTTTGGAAGGAATTGGCCCTGTTGTGGCTTCTCTTCCAGTCTGTCTCTCTAGCAGAAGGTCACCTAGAATTTGGATGAACACCAAAACCAGTAGTGTCCTGGGTAAACAATTGACAGGGGTTCTGCTGAGGTAAGGGACACAGACGATGCACCTACTCACATGTGGGTTCACAGAATAACCGGGACCTATAGAGTACAGCCTCACTTGGTCCTCAGAACACCTGAAGGCCAGGGGTTGCTGTCTTCAGTTCTCATAGGACAGATGATGAGAAGCAGGAAGGTGCCATGTCTGTTTATCTAGCACTGAGCTTGGCTCAGTAAATATAGTCAGTGCTCCGTGAATGCATCTCTTTTCCTTTGTGGGAAGGCCTTGTTGTATAGCCCATGCTGACCTCAGGTACATAATACTGACTCACACGTGTAAGAGTTGGGACCATATGTGTGTCTTATTACATTTGCTTCAATGGATGTTTTTAAATTAAACTACATTGTGTGTGTGTGTGTGTGTGTGTGTGTTGTGTGTGTCTGTGTGTCTGTGTGTCTGTGTGTGTGTAAGACTCAGACTATACTCTGTGCCTGGCTCCATACAGTTTGTAATGTTCAAGCTCCCAGTTTCTGCTCTTTGGTCATACATAGAACTTCTCTCAGGTGAGCCGCTGTTCCTCATCATTGAATTGCAGTAGTGTCAGGATGGGGAGTATTCTTAGATCCTCTAGGAAGATGGAGGGGGTTCAGGAAGGTCTGAAGATTGAATCTGAAGATTGCATAATATTTTGTTTTTAAATGCCTTCGGATTCCCTATGATTAACACTGAAACAGCTGTTAAGTTGATAATCACCTTTATCTTTAGGCAGCCCTAAAATTACCTGAATACCACCCAGACATCTATCAGGAAGTTGCCCCAAAAGTGAGGACTCCTGCTGAACTAGACTAGGCCGAGTGACTGAAGGTGATGTGTGTGTCCACTGCTGGGGGCTCTCTGTCTGCAGCTGAAGAGTGTGGCTTGGTATGGAGGAGTTACTTATTGCTAGAACACATGCAGGAGGCCCACAAACTCTGCTAATGACAAGAGTGCAGCCCTGTGAATCCAGCTGCAGCTAAATGAGCTTGAGCCCGTCTCCCATCCTCACCTATAGCATGCACAGTAGTGGCACTGGAAGGCAGTGAGCATTGCTTAGCCTGGTGGCTGGCATCATCTCTGCAAGCTGACGTGGAACTGCACCATCCACAGCCATGGAGCTGGACCTTCTGAGTGAATCCCCTCTGACACTAGATTTCTAGTGACAACTGTTTGGATAAATTTGAGCCATTAATAGTGTCTGGTTCATAGATGGTTGTAAAGATTAAGTGAGTTCATTGATTATGAGCAATTAGGACAGGATGTGGGGCAGAACTAGTGCTCAGTAAATGTCAGCTGCTGTTGTCAGTACTGCTTTATCTTCCTGAGGTGTTGCTGCCTCCATGGTGTTGACTGAGTTTATCAGACTCCTTCTATACTGCTGTCCCTTCATTTCTGGGCATTCTGTACGAAGTCACTGTGAGGCACATTTGTTTACCCTTAGAATTTACATTTCTACCTGGTGGGAGTTGGCAGCAGTTCTGTCTACTCCCAGGACACTTCACTAGAGGAAGAATCGGTGTTGCTGTCTTTTTGTCCTTGGGCTTTCTCCAACAGTGGACAGTTCCCAAGAACTGTTGTCTTTCAGGCCTGTCCAGAGGTCTCAAGACAACATTGCCCAGCCAGAGCTTTACCACATGCACTGGCAACACGCAGAGGAAGCAAGATGGACCTGCAAGATGATTGATACCTTCAGTTCGATGGATTTAACACCCTTGCTTCTGTGGCTGACCTTTGAGGCATTTTTTTTTTTTCTCAGCCTTTTCTGGACTCCGCTCTGCTCCACTTGTGCACGTTGTCCTTCAGAGGAGAGAATTGTTTTTCTTTCTTCCAACAAATCAGAAAACAGCACTGTAAATTCTAGGGGGACAAACTTGGGCTGCTACCTGTTAAACTTGGGCTAAATCCTGAACAAGCTATAAAACTTGAATGAGTTATTTAAGCTTTTGGAGCCTTAGTTTCTCAGGTACGGAATTTCCTCATTAAAGTGTTTTGTTGATTTTTTTATCTGAGCCCAGCATTGGGGTAGGTACTATATGCAGTGATTAAATGGGTGGGCCCTACACTCCTGGAGCTCAGAGTAAACATAGGAAAAGTGCTGTAGAAAAACCTAGCAGGATACCACGATAAAAAATGAAGGGCAGCTACCTCCTCATAGTCAGACCTAAGTACATCATGCTACAGCTAAGTGAGCAGTCGTTTCAACAGAGGGAAGCTTCATCCAACATCCCCAGCCTGGACACCTTGTTGAAGGAGCTTCAAGAAGCTGCTATAGGTAGCTTGCATTTTTAAGGAAGATTTTTGGAACATATCACTGTTTGCGGCTCCTGGATAACAAAAAGAGATGGCTATCAAAATAACTGCCTGCTGCATTTTCTTGAACCTGTAGTACTTTCATTTTCTATTTCTATTGATTTCTCGTCCACTTGAACGTGTTCCAGGTCTCCTCCAGCACAACATAGCAGTGCCTCTCAGCATGCTACACCTTGAGATCCCTTCTCTCTCTTTTTTACTTATTTTGTGTTTATGTTTATAAGGATTTTGCCTGTGTGTGCATGTATACCATATGCATCTGGAACCCATGGAAAACAAAAACGGGTTTGGGATCTCCTTGAACTGGGGTTACAGATGGTTGTGAGCTGGGAACTAAACCCAGGTCCTCTGCCAGAGCAAGTGCTCTTATCTGCTAAGCCGTTTCTCCAGCCCCTCCCTTTTTCTTTTAGACAAAATCGCAGAACTGATTTGTATGATCCAATTGACAGTGCAACTGTGGGTCTGGAAGGACTGGTATTGAACTTCCTCACAGGCATTTGAAGGGAAAAAGTGGGTTGTGACCATATTCAGCATCGCACTGAAATAAGCAGGGTTTGCAGGGTTGGAGTTACTACAGAGTATCTCTGTAGGCCTCTCCATGCTGTATGCTTATTGGAAGACTTGTTGACTTCAGGCTCTGTAAGAGCAGGGTTAGAAAGCCATCTGCTGACACTCCAGGACCTTTCTTACTGAATTCAGCAGGAATCTCTAGTATTATGAATCTTAATGAAAGTTCTTTGCATTTACTACTTGAATCCCAAGGTTACATATTAGCAAAATCATTTTAATTTATTTCAAACAAAAGACTTTACCACTGGCATTTTAGTAAATGTCACAAATGATCAAAAGATGGCACGATTGGACAAAATGAATCTACTCCTCGCAGTCCTGGCTGCACCACGTGAGACTGGAGACTATACTTCCCAGGTAATGCTGACATTCACTGGCGATGGAGGAGAACCACATGGTTCACTGAGTACGTCTGTTCTCTGCCAGACTTACAGACAGAGAGGAAGCGGGAAGACATGGAAATGTACAGATTGCCAGGATACTGGTAAGGTCCACTTGTCAACCTCTGGCCACTTTGAAGTCTGGTTATTACCATCATCTTATTCTAGTAGGATACCAATTTAATGAGTAACAAAGTTAAATCTAAACAGTGAACTGGCCTCGTGGCCTAAATCCTCAGTTTGGTAGTTTAAGCCTCCCTTCTGCTGCATTGCTATCTATTTGGAGTCCCCTCACTCCTTTTGCATGCTCTGTGTCTTGACACTCATCAAGATTTCATGCCCTTTGCCCTCACACTGCCAGGGCTCATTCAGTAGTGAGTTCCACTGTAACCTTCATGTTACCGTCTTTAACATTGTGTTTGAACCATAGTGACTTAGTGGGCAGCTCTCCAGAAGTTAGTATATATTGACAGGAAATCTAAAAGAGCTACCAGGACACCATCAGAGTAGCTATGTGGGAAATACTCTGTGGTAATCATAAAAATCATGGCTGACCTCTTGAGCACTGCTGTGGCTTAGACATGGTTTGAATGTGGCCTATAAAAGTTCATTTTGGGAAGTTTTGTTTCCCGGTGTGGCAGTGCTGAGGGTGGGGCCTTGTGAAAGCTTGCTTATTTATTCATGTGGCTCTTATAGGGTCCCACATTAGTTCTTATAGGACCCCAAATGAAGTAAGTTGTTATGAAAGAGCAATCTGACCCCTGAGCTACACCCTCTGTCTTGTCTCACCACATGTCCTGTCGCTCTTGTCTCACCTCTATGCCCTGACATGATGTCATCTTCCATGATGTAGCCAGCCAGAAACCAGTACAGAGCCAGTGTCTGATCCTTTGGACTTTCAGCCTCCAAAAGTGTTGACTGAGTATCTATCCTTTGTAAGGGACCTACCCTCAGGTTCTTTATTACAGTAGCAAATGGCCTTGGATGACCGCTCACAATATGCTCAACACTTCACGTAACTTTTTCCTGTTTACCTTTTATAACACCTTCAAATAGCTGTTTGCCCTATTTCAAAGAGAGGATGTCTGGAAGCCACACAACCAGTAAGTGCCAGACTTAAACCCAAGAAATTGGATTCAAGAGTCTGTGCTACCTCTGATGGTGAGTGGATTCTTGTCACACATTGCCTGAGTCCATTGTCACATTCAAGAGGACATTGCTTTCCCTCTTCATTTTGAGAAAAGTCTGGGTACAAATACAGTTCAGGTCTGGTGGCTCCCTGAGTCTCAGGACGTGCTCGTTGGTCCCACAGCACACCTTACACAGCTCGAGTAATGTGTGCATTCATTCTGGCATCACTTTACATGTCTCAGACCTACAGGAGTCTCAACGCCTGGCTCCCAGTGTGTGGCTCCACCGAAGGCAGGTGTTTTGTAGGCTCTTTGGTTGTTAAAAAACAGCAAGCATGGCATTCTTGATTTAAATAATCTTCTTTTGACAAATCCTCAATAACAAGATTGTCACAGTGCTAATGCTGCCTTGGATTTGAGAACCTTCCAGATTACTGTCCTACTTTCACATTGAAACAGAGCCCTATAAGGGGCTTTTTCATAAGTAGGGGGTGAAACTGAAGAATTTGAATATAAAGGGGTACAGATAAAAACCACAGGCCTCCCATCTTGTTGTCTTGAGGTTTTTATGCTGTGACTTGGAGGTCTGATGGGAACACATTACTCTGTGCTTCTAGTGTTCTAGGGAAAGTGGGGAGAACTGACCCTTGTCACATGAAGCCTATAGTGTAGCAACTTGTTAGTGAGATTCGTTAGCCTAAAGAGACTGAAAGACCTGGATTGATAAATTTGAAGTTGTAGAGCAGTTTGGTATTGAAATCAGTGAGTTTTCTCGAAGTGCTTCATCTAATGCTCTGCTCTCCCCAGCTGTGGGGCCAGAGAGCCTGCAACTGGGAAAGCCAGTCCAGAGCAAGAGTGAGGTGTGTCAAAGCCCAAACATCTCATCCTGAGACTGGCATGAGTTGTACTGCTTCCTCCCTGCTCTGGTCCTGCATCTCATAACACATAAGCCTTAACTATCCCACCTCTGCCACCCTCGAGGTAATCCTGGCCTGTTGGCCAGGTAACAGGCTATCTCCCAATAAGGACAGTCAAGCCAGCACCTAGAATTCCTCCATACAAATGAAGCATTTCCAGGACCTCGGCTGCAGCCAATAATGTACATTCACTCCAAAAACTCTTAACCACTCCCCAAGGTTTATATAGCCCTTGTTCACACACAAACACACACACACACACACACACACAACACACACACAAAACACACACATCCCTCAGTAGAGAGAGCCGTTTCACTGAAACTGTCTCCAGGGAAGGCTGTTTCTCCTGCACTCACTCTGATAGAAATCCTGCCAACCCACCCACCTCAGCCAAGCTTCATTCCTTCCCATTCAGCCCAGTGCACAGTGGTGCCTGATACACCGAGGGAGAAACAGACCCAAGCCAGCACCCAGCTGTGGCCGATGGCAAGATTAGTTGTGTGCCTCAGTTTCCTTATATCCTGAACAGACAACGGTAGTGTGGGCCACATCTTGTATTGGTTCATTTTTCTCACCTTGATACAGACTAGTCACGTAAAAAGAAAGAGCTTCATCTGGAACACTGCCTCCGTCAGATTAGCCTGTGGGTATGTCTATGGGACAGTTTCTTGATTAATGATTGATGTGGGAAGACCAAGACTGCTTTGGGCAGTGCCACCCCTGCACTGGTAGTTTTGAGTTTTATATGAAAGCAAGCTGAGCTAGCCATGAAAAACAAGCCTTTAAGCGGCATTCCTCTGTGCTTCCAGCCTCTGCCCCTGCTTGTGTGGCAGCTCTGACTTCCCTCAGTGATAGTTTGTATAAGCGACAAAAGCTGTTTCCTCCTGAGTTGTTTGTAGTCTTGGTGTTTATCACAGCTGCAGAGAGCGAACTAGGACATGTTGAGTGGTTGGAAGAGTTAAATGAATCCATTTACATAAACACTATGCCAGCACGTGACACCACACACCTGACAATGTGATGATAGCCTTACTCAGAAGGCCTGCCTTGGTGTGTGAGCTAACAGGAACCTATCAGGGATCCTGGGCCGGGCCACTCCCTCCCTAGTTCATGGACATAATGTAGTGAAGATCTTCCTTAAGAGTAATAATAATAACTATAGCCCAGGTGTTTCATCATTAAGTTACTACATTTCATATAAATAATTCATACAGAAGGTGTGGGATTTTATAAATTCTTGATGAGTAAGAAGACTCGAACTGAAATGGCTACTATAGATGTGTGAGTTTAAATTTTTTTCTTACTAGGCAGGTGTGGATACCCCACCTTTAGTGCCAGCACTGAGGAAGCAGAGGCAGGTAAATCTCTGTGAGTTTAAGACCCAGGCTTATCTGTATAGTAAATTCCAGGACAACCACATCTCCAAAACAAACGAAAAGCCTCACTGACCTTTGTCCTGCTTGAGTTACACTTTATATGTTGCAATAGCAACACTCTTTATGTGTTTATAGAAATGGTTTTAAAAACTAAAACACTAGAGTGAAGCAACTTCACAGATACAGTAACAGCAGTGCTTCTTACTAGCAGCCCATGAACTTTCCCCACTAGAGTGTTCTTACTCTATATACTTAGTGTTGACCCTACAGTGAATGGAGCATGGGCCCCAAAACCAACGGACAGGTTTCTTCAATAGGGATTGTCTTGAAAATGTGCCCTTTTAAGCTCGGTGGAGGGATAAGCTTTTAATTCCTGTACTGTGAGGCTGAATCAGGGTAGATCTCTGATTTCGAGGCCAGCCTAGGCTACAAAGTGAGTTCCAGCACAGCTAGGACTGCAGAAAAAAAACCCTGTCTCAATATAAGTTAAAAATTAAAAAAGAAAACAAAAATGTCTTCTTTTAAGTATTGTTTTCCTTACACATACCCCCTGCACAATGGAAATTGGTTCCATGGTTACAGTGGCAAAGAAAGTTAGGACTTCCAGGAGCTGTTAGCTAGTTCTTTCTTTCTGTGGGAAGGATCACTGAAGAGATAGGGTTTGCTTGTGACCATAGAATAACAGTCTGGGATGTGAGGCATGCTAAGAATGGTGGGATTTCTCAGTAGACAATTGCATGGTGTGAGGGCAGAATGAATGAGCTGGCCCTTTAAGGGCAGAAAGAACCAGTAAAGATTCTTGGCGAGTTCTTCAGGTCTGACCTTGACCAGGAGGCAGTGTAGTAAGTAGGATGAGATGGTCCTGTAAGACATAGGTCAGCGTGCCCCGTCCTCCTGAGCCCTAGTGACTTTGCCTATGAACTGGGTTCAGGGACAGTAGCTATGCTGTCATTACCAGGGCATCCCCCAATAGCACCACAATGCCTGTGGGTTGGTAAGGGTGGCAGAGAAGAACCACTCTGGAGACAATTTCAGGGAACAGCATATGCTTTGTTGCACATGAACACGCAGTTATCTACTGGAAGCCTGTGACTGTCGTTAATTAGCACAGTCTCTGGGATTGAACGGTGAGTGTTCACACCACCAGGGTCTCTGTGGAAGAAGTATAAAAGGAGACATGGAAAGTGCAAACATGTCAGCAGGCCAGCTGCCAGCTTCTCATGCTACTTCAGTGTTCCGAGTTCAGTAGCATGAAGTGCCATGCTTCTTACTTAGAAGCACAGTGTGCAAGTAAGCTGACCACCAGGTTATGCCTTTATTTCCTCCTACACACCCAATTCATAGAGTCACTGCAAAAATGACATGAGACTAAAGTACCTGCAATTTAAGGGATCATAAGGAAGAATTTTGTCTTGCCCCCAACCCAAAAGACCTTTCAAAAGCCAGTCATTGTCCATGCTAGAATTGTATTGGCAGTTCTCTGAGGCACGTGTTTGTCATGGACCTTATTTCTTACCAGGGCTTTCTTGCAGTTATTGAGGACATGCCAGGTACTCACTAGAGACAGTAGGAATCTAATACTGAAGGGAACTTTGTAAGTGGCTGACAGTATGAGCATCTCTGTGTCCGAGCACTGGCTCAGGAAGTACAGAGGTTTATTTTTTACCTCACCCTGGTTAGGGTCAGGCTTATTTCCAAAGTACTTAATGATACCCTCATCTTGTTTGTGATGCAGAGCAGTTTACCAGGATGATTGGCATTGCAGTTTCCTTCCTGAACAATTCCAGCAGCTGTGCCCTACTGACAGAGAAGCACGCCCGTGCCAGTGACTCTGCAGCTCCGTCACAAGCTGCACCATGGTGCACACTGAGCTGCAGCAGGACCACGGACCTTGTTTGTTTCTGGGGCAGAGCCTGATAGAGTGCTGTTCTGCACACAGTTTGACGTTCATCTGGCCAAACTGCATACCACACAGAGACAGCCTTGTCCCCTCTGTTTCATAGTACCCAGAGCTTTCCTAGTTGAAGCATTTCTCAGATCAGATACTTTGAATGTGTTTGCCCTTAGATGAGGATAGCATCAATTGAAAAGCAGTTTTTAAGAATAATATATACAAGTTGAGCCAATGCTTGTTGAAAAATAGAAATCATGCTCCTCTGAGAAATCCTGTTAAAATCAAAGTAATAGCAGAGGGTATAAAATTGTGATTAGCCAGGTGCAGTTTCTCCTGTGCAGCGTCGCAGCTTCTCCTCCCTGAGTTTGTATTATTTCAATGAAAGGCAAGTCTGTAAAAGGCCACGCCTGGGCATTTAGGAGCACCAAGCTGTAAAGTCTTCAGTTGTGACAGGTTTGCAGCTGGGTTTGGAGCAGGCATTCCTGAATGAAGTCCCGCCTGAGCAACCCCTCAGGAGCACTAGACTTGCCCCCACTCATCCTCCAGTGTCTCCATGGAAAGCTTATTTTTGAATCTTGGCCATACTGGAGTCTCCAGCGTCTGCCGTGCCTTTACCTCAGATGCTCGTTCTTGGTCACCTCCACCATCCACGGGAGTGAAGCTCCGCATGGCCACTGCTCTGAGGATCTTCCTCCAGCAGCATGCCAGGACTCCCAGAGTGTGGCTGCCTTAACCTAGTCCTGCTTTTCTCTTCAGCAGGAGTCAGGTCACACTCCCCAACTAATCTGGCTTGTTCACACGCAACTTTGCTAGAATCTTCACTGCAAGGTGTGACTCACTTAATCTAAGTCCACCCCAGGACTCAGACCCAGAACAGCAGGCGTGCTCTCGTATAATCAGCTTTCCCTAGAGCTGGTGACAGTGACACTTTTCACATGCACTTAAAGATGTGGAAGAGGCTTTAGTAACCACCAAATGAGTGAAAAACTATTTCACATTCTAAAATGTCTTTTTCATCAAGCTGAATTACGACTTTGGTAAGAATCAGATGCACAGCTGCTCCCAGAGGTCTGTCACTATTTCTGCCTTTCCATGCTCGCCTGCTCAGTGGAGAAGAGGAAGAGTAGGAGCTCTGATCCTCTCAGCCGCTGCCTTACTGACCATGCTAGGCATGGGAATTAACATCTCTCTCCCTCACATCATCTAGTAAAGGAAACTAAAAGCATTTCTTAGAATGTACAAGAAGTATATGTGAAGTTCTTGGAATGTAGGACTTTGGTTGATATTTGAATGCTTGCTATATACATGGCATAGTTTAGTATGCACATAGCACGCCATTGGCTTAAAGGAAGACAGGAAACGAATAGTGATGAGAACCATAGAGAGCAGTGTGTGTGGGAAAGGCTGACTCAGGAACCATGGCCTCTAGACACCGGAAAGAAAGAAGGGGGGACAGTATAAACACACTTTACGTCCTGAACTGTCCCACCATGATGCAGCCAGGCCAGGCTGTTTAGTTTTGCTCTAATTTTAATCTGTGGAAAGATTGTTGTCTTTCATCAATATACCTATAATTTAGTCTAAATGTCAAGAGTGTTTTTGAAATTTTGTAACTTAAACAGCTAGAATTATCATTGTTGTATAGTAGTTTCTGTGCCTCTACTCTTTGGACTTGAGTAGGACATTCCACAGGCCCATCCCTAAGCCTTTTTCTGATGTCCCTCTATTCAGCATTGGGTATATCAGCTGCTTTGTCTGTTACACCTATTGCAGTTCAGATTGGGGGAGAATATGTGTGGTATAGGCTCGATGTGTCCCTATCCCTTGAGGTTCATTTTGATGTGGCAACCTGACCATTGTGTAGGATAAACACCCAGGATTATTGCTAATGGAGTGAGCTGTGTAAAGCCCTTATCTGAAGCTGTCCAGCAAATACTTTGAACCAGTGTGTACTTAGCAATGAGAAGAGGGTGGTGCTGGTTGACTTGCCTGTGTACAACTAATACTGAATTCACTGGTTCTTTAAGATTCTGCATCTATTGCTGGGTGTTTCTGGTGTTAAGAAGCACCTAGAAATACCAGATTTGGAATGAAGAAATTATTGTGTTAGCTTTCTGCCATATTTAATAGAATACTGCCAACTGTTCCTTAAACTTTCAAAACCAGATTTCTCTACTGAAGAATCCTAAACATTGGTTTAAAAGGGTTTGGATTTTGGGGGGGGGGGAAGGGCCGAGTTGGGTTGGTTTTTTTGTTGTTTTTGTTTTTTTGAAAGAGATCCTGAAACTTCTTATTATACCTAATCAATTTAAGCTTAGGAAGTTCTTCCATATGTCTGGCCCAGATATTACATGATTTGAGTACATTTTTTTTTCCATTTGTACATATGGAAAACAGCTGCCCACCCTTCCCAATGACAATGTTTATGTATGTGCTTTCAGATGGTGGTAAAGTCACGCCTACACTTCTTCCTCTGAACTGTGATTGATTCCTTTATCCCGTCTTAAAAGTTTCCTTTTCCCGCCCCTTTAATCATCTCTTGATTCCCCTAAGCATTCTACAGCCTTCCTTAAATCCAGATTCCAAACAAAACATAATATTCAAAGACTCAACATTAGACGAAGTTTCTTCCATCCTTTCCAGCCTTCCCAGGCTGTTGTGTGCCACAATCATTCATACAGGAAATAGGTAACACTGTCAGCATCCAGAAAGATGAGCTGGAGGAGCCACAAGAGATGGGACTGCCCAGTTTGTAGGCAGTCGGTAAGCCATACTGAGGTCTGTGTAAGAAACACAGGCTCACACCTCCTGCCTCCCGTCCTGGTCTAGGTTCAGCTGATGACCCTGCAGCACAGAAACCACTGCTCCCCCTAACTCTAACTCTCAGTACTGTCTCCAGTTGGGAAGCAAAGGTGGATGCAGTGACTGTGACCTCTCACAGAGGGAAGGCTTCTTCACAATGCTGAGCACACACAGGGAACCGTTTTTTCGAGGGCCTGCTGCTTAGGGGAGATGTAGTGTGTGTCACAACACCATCTCTGATGCTTAGATCTCATAGTGGTTTACAATTTCCCTCTCTGTCCCCTCCATGTCCTTAAAAAGTAAAGTTCCTGAGTGGCAATTGAGTCTTTTTTGAGATCATGACTGTCATATGAAGTAGGCATGCAGGTCTGACCAGAAAGTTCCACAGATTTCTCATGCTGAAACAGCTGAGCTCAGACACTCTTGACAATTCTTTCTTTAGTTATGTCTGCAAGATGCATGGGACCTAGGCAAGTGCAGGCAGGAGGGCCAGGATGATTCAGTACTGCACCCCCTAAGTTACTTTCTAGACGTTTGTAGGGTCTATTTTAAATGGGTGACTGAGTATTTACTAGTACGTGATAAAAATCCTTGCCATGTGTTTGTTCTCGTCAGATACTAGGGCTAATTACAAAATGCCTGGCAGTGATAATTATCCTTATACTTTAAGGCTAAGTAATTTCTTATTGCAGTATTCACAGATGCCTAGGATGTCAGCGTTGAGGTAACTATTGCAGGGGTTATCCTGTATTAATGAATGAAAATACAAGTCAGTAGCTTTCACTGTAAGACACAGGCTTAGAAGTACCAGTTACATGCCTGAGGATGTCCAACTGCTCTTGATTCCATTCTGGTTGGCCTCTGGCATGCCTGTGTCCAGTTAAGAAACATTTTTTTCCCCTCCTTACTGAAGTCAGAATTCCAAAGGGGTTTGTCAAGACTGCCTACTGGCTTGTATGTGAGGGCAGAAACGTAAAGATCTGATGTTATGTTGCAGTAATCTCGATGTCTGTTTTCTTCCCTGCTAAAATTGTGTCCTGTCACCAAGCAGGCATTGTGAGTGCCTGCTACACTGAGGCCTTGTGTGGGGATACTGCATATGTAACCTGTTTCCTGTCCTCTTACAGTCCAACAGGCAGCCTGCTAAGTTAAACCTCCTCACCTGCCAGGTGAAACCAAATGCTGAGGATAAGAAGTCTTTTGACCTGATATCACGTGAGTCCTGCTTTTAAAACCAATTGGTCACTGTGGTTCTGACATCTACAGGTCTGGGTATTTAAGCACCAAAAGTTTTCAGTGGGGCTCCTCAGATTTAACACCCAGCGTGTTTAGGGAGACTCTGGGAATTCTTTTGTTTGTTTGCTTCCTCGTTTGAGGTAGAGTCTCACTTTGTCCCCTAAGTTAGCCTTGAACTCCAGCAACTCTGCCTCAGCTTCTCATATTGTTGGATCTGTGGGTTTACACCATCTCCTGTCTCTGCTTTTGCATTGTGACAGCTTAGCTGTGTCCTGTGTGATGTATTTAGAATGTGAATAGACTGCTGGGTCTATTTCACACCTTTCAGCATGGGTAAGCTGATCTCATGAGTTAAAGGCAAGCCTGTACTACGCATCAAGTTCCAAGCCAGACAGGACTACATAGTAGATCCTGACTCAGAAAAGAGTAAGACTAGCGCATTGATCTGTTTATAATATCCCCTCAGACACATTTTATAATTATGTTACTTACTGATGTGTAAAGATACAGGTTTTGATGTGAAACCTAGACACTTTGAAGTTGAAGTTATAGAGATTTCAGCTTGTACCTGTTGATTAAGAAGTACTGGTGTCGATGCAGGAATGCAGGTACACCACTGTTTTGCAACAGGTCTGATATGTCCATTACATCCTTGCAAAATCGGGCTCTTCAAGGAAAAACCAACCCCCTTGTTTCAGACTGTTGTTTTGAACCTTGTTGAACTGTTGTCACCACACCCCTTACTTCATCACTACGTGGCACTTTGCTTTTCTCCTTGGTGAGGGAGTAAGACCAGCCACCAGCCCTCTACATGTGTCCCGTGTTCTGTGCAGCAGGTGGCGGGAGGTACTGTTTTGCTAGCCTGCACTTACTCACTCTGCAGCTGAGGAAACTCCTGAACCTCTACAGCTATACAAGAGGTGTATAGCTCTGTAGAGAGCACTCTACACATGCTCATTCCATCCCCACCACCCCCAAACCAAACAGATAGGATAGACCAGAGCTACTCTGTACTATCGTGAAGCACTACAATATGAACTCAAAGCCCAGCATGGCAGAATGGGAGCCACATGACCTATACAGAAGCACAGGTATACCGTCCTGCCCTTGAAGTTCTCTTGTGAGGTCCTATGATGGAATCATTTATGAGAATCTTCAGATGGAGACTGAGACTCCTGAAGCAACTCTCTACAATTCAGAGTCCCTATAATGTCCATGAACGCTTGGATCATTGATGACATTTTCTTTATGAGTTGGCTATTAATGGGCATCACTTATATTGATAAGTGCATTTTCTGTGCAGTATTGCTAATTCTTACAGAAGGTCATCTGTTTCCCATTTGTAGAAGAGAAAGCTGGGTGAATTGAGCCAGCTCAGCCAGCAGTAAGGTGGGCACTACTGCATTGTATGTATGTTCTAAAGTACACCGCTCTCGAAGGTTGCTGAGTGGGAGTGCCTGCCCGGGGCAGTCACATGTTCTGTGTCATGCCAGCTAAGTATGTTGAAGCCCTTGGACAGTCCTGGGTTTTTAAAATGAACGTCCCTCATGAACATCCTGTCCACGCTTCGATGTCAGACCATTTTAGAAGACAGAAGTTAAACCTGCTTTCCCTGGAGCCTGATTCAACTGGAGAAGCAGCCCATTCAGCTGAGAGTGCTGCTTCCCCGCTGCAGTTGGAACCAAGAGGAAATGGCAGTCCTTTCTGGATAGGAAGTACTGACTTGTGCCAATTTGCCACTGAAACTCCTCTGGGTCACATAGGACCTGGGTTTTTTTCTCAGTTTGTCTCTCAAAGAGGCATATCATCCAGGTGTAATGGTGCATGCCTACAGTCACAGCCAAAGTGAGGCTGTCAAGAGAGCTTGAACCAGCTTGGATTATACGTAGCAAAACTGTCTCAAGCAAACAAACAAAAATGCCTACTGTCTGAATGGTATTTGTGATCCTTTATCTCAGTCCTTTGTACTTATGGAAAATAGTAAAGTGAATTGTTGATACATTGCTGATACATAATGGATAAAAAATAATACAAGTTTGTGCTTTTGCAGAGACTTTAAAACTGCATTATTCATGCTTGCAGATATTCTCCTTTCTGAGATAGTGTATTTTGTGTTTTAGATAACCGGACATACCACTTTCAGGCAGAAGATGAGCAGGATTATGTAGCGTAAGTACTTTCAAAATGACAGTGCAGTGGTTTGAAATTAAAGCATTATTAACGACGCTGGTGGCTTGTCACTTCTTTCCTGTCTCTGGGCCTTCACACTTGGCTCTTCTCTCCATCTGTTCTGCCTGCCTGGGATAGCCAGCCCCAGCCTAAGTACTACTAGGATTGCTGCTCCCTTGTCTTTGCCTGGAGCTTCTCCACAGAGCTCTGTTTTCCTCTGGTCTATATCCATGCACAGCCATTTAAAGACCCTGAGCTCTTTGAGAAAGTCACTGAGCCTTGCTTACCTTATGATTGTGCTTTCTTGTATTTAGGTGTCTTCCTTGGTGTTTGGTCATAATTTTAAGTCATTTGGGATGTTCACGGTGCTGCCTAGATACTTAGCTGTTCTTGTGAGAGAAGCAGAAGAGTCTGGCTCTAAGGGAGACACTGGCTATATCCTCTTGTTGAACAAGCATGATGCAGTGGAAGAGCTAGGGTTGGGTATCACATACCACAGGGACTGCAGCCTGAAGTCAGTTTCATTCCTTTCTCCCTCTGGTGGCTTGGCAAGTTCAAACGGCAGTTTACTGCATTCTCAGCTGTTTCTCTTGGTGAGAAAGCAGTCAGTTAAGCCATTTTGAAGTGCTTACATTTTTTATTTCTCACAAGTAATTTAGACCAAGTTTCATGAACTGCCAAAATTCATTACCTATCATCAGTAATTCCCTCCTTCCTTAACTCCACGGAGCCCCAGAACTCT